>VZTA01012966.1:93908-155441 GCA_013398855.1 Mohoua ochrocephala | reverse complement strand
AAAAAAAAAATCTATCTCTGATTCAACAAAGTTGTTGATTCTGATGCCCTTTCCATTGTAAATAAAAATGAAAAGTACAATTACTCACAGCCAAAAAGCCTAGGAGCCACTGAAGAGGTCCACCTCAAAGTGATAAATTTGGACCACAACTAAAATTTCGTTATGAAGCTACCAAATTTATTCTGGAGTGGTTCTGCTTGTGAGTGTTTTGAAAGGATTGAAACTCTACGTCATATTAAACCCTTCTGTTGACCAATAAAAAGAAAAAAACAAAAGAAAATTTAATGTAAAATGTTTTTCCAGGTAGGTCAGAATTGTATGTTTTTTCCATGACAGATTTAAGATATTGTCAGTCATCATATCTAAACAATTAATGGTATCCTTAGTTCTCAAATGACAGTGGAAATTTGTGAAATCCTTATGATGGGCATTCTCTTAGCTTTGAAATAATGACACCCAAAGATAAACACTCCAGGACTGAAGAGCTGCTTTCGACAATTTCAATCGTTATACATCAGCCAAAATTAACATTCAACAAAACCCTAATTTATATAATTAAAAGTACTGCAGATCTCACTCATACACATAGCAATTTTACATGTTCTTCTAGTAAGAACTTTCTTCACATAATGACTTCACAGGTTTTAAGCTTGTGAAAGCAGCAATTTGTTCCCTTGTCTGCCATGAATGGTTCCTTGCTAGGTGCAAAACAAGGACTTTGGTATGACAAAGACTCAGACAATAAAGTCAGCAGCTAAAGAAATTACTGTGTTCTGCATTGTTACATTCCATAATTACATAAATTTAATCCTCAAAGTTTGCCTTAGTCTCAGCATTTTCCTTTACAATATTGGAATTGCCTTTTGATGGAGTCTGAGATTTCCCTCCTTCTGGCCCACAGCACTGTGGATAATGCCTTTCTCATCGAGTTTTGAATTCCCAGGAGAAATGCTATCAAGAGTGAGATTAAGTCATGTTCCCAGACCAAAATTAAGCCTTTCTGAAGAAAAATTATTAGCTGCAGCTACCTTCAGTCTCTTCCCTTGCCTTCTCTACCCCATCCCAAATACATCTTAAGCTAGATCTCTCCTACTCCTCCTGATAAACTTCAGCAAAAATCCAGACAGAAGGCTCAGCCAAGCATTTACACACACAGAGTCAAACAAAACCACTGAGATAAGCAGCAGGGGCCAACATTTTACTTAACACCACTTAAGATTTGAGGCTTAAATAAGTTGAAGAAGACTGAATCAATCAGGAATCAGAGAGAAATAATTTACAGGTTGGTATGGATCCGAACTACTTACACAATTCCAAAGAAACTGAGATTTGCTAAAATGTACATAGTCACCAATGACACAATGAAGGAATCCAGAGCATTCTAGTCTAGTGTCACTTGTGTCTCCATTTGAGTCTGTTTGGGCTTTGCACTAAAAAATGGTGATTACAATGAAATTAAACAAGATGAGATGAGACAGGAAGCAGCTTGAACAGTGGAAATCAGCTTTAAGCTATATGTTTACTCTCCTTTTAATCAAGTGTTTTAATTTCATTGTAATAACATTGCTTCCTTATGTTTATATATTTTTCCCTTTTTTCCTGATCATAATTGAGCACCTAAAAGTCATGCTGAAAACACTGACACATTAATTGGAAATGTGCATACAGCTGGATCTCAGTGATGAGAATGATACTAACCTTACTGCTTGGCCCATGGGCAAGCTTTCTGGGAAATATTTGACTCCCCATTCTCCCAAAGGGATCCAAATATGTAAATATAACAATTATTTCTTAATAGTAGCTATATAAAGTTTTTGCTATTTTTAAAACATTAGAAGTGCAGAATTGTGTTAAACATCATGTCATAGTACCACAAATAGAACATATAAGGTAAAAACCAAATGAGGCATTAAAATTACTAATTAGTGGTTCAGAACAGGAGATTTTTAGTCTGAAAGCTTGTCCGAAACTATTATTTGATACTGCTAAATGTTCTACTGTGAGGAAAAGCTGATTAACTCACAAGCTGGGAGAAGGTTATTCTAGAACATTCCAGCAGCAGATCAGTGTCTTTTAGCAAGAGAGTGCTATGTAAACAACAGACATTCATAATTCAGAAAGATAACTTAGAAAGTAGAACAAAAACTTATCTCCTTAAGGAAAGAATAATGCAGAAAAGAGGAAAGGATATTCCTCACCATATAGGCAAACTCAAAAATTCATATCAGAGGCAGAGTTATTTTCCATAGGTTTAAAACACAACCATAAAAGCAACAGCCTTTGTTTGGAGAAAGTCACTCTTTGGCTGAATTCTTCCCCCTTCACACACTAAGCTGAGAACCACAGGGCACTGATATTTGATACATACACTAGTTTCACTTTTTATTTTCAAAGATTTATATAAAGAAATGCGTTTCAGTACTATAGATTTCTGAAGTGTAAAAAGTAAAAGTATCATCATTGTTGGTGTTGCTATAACAAATGACCCCAATCAAAATGGTTTGACCTTGAATCACCATAAGGTATTAAAACAGGAATTTTACAGCCTCCACAAGGTTACGTTATCCTACAGCTGCCACAGAGTTCTGCTTTGTTGGCACCATTTCATTTTAGCAGAGATTCTAACAAGCCACCTTTATTTTTCCAGTTATGGTTTTTACAGAATACCATCTATTTCTGTTCAATTTCTATTGAAGAAACTGAAATAAGAATTTCAGGCCTTTTAAACTGAAAAATGTATCATCTCATTGAGGAACTGAGCAAGTGACACCTTAGCAAGAATAACTAGTTCAGATCCCACTGCAAACACCAAGTGTCCAACAGGACATTTACGTGGTGAATATCTGACAAAAGCAGCAGATGCATTGAATTAAAACACTTTTCTTGGTATGCATTCTCCACAGCAAAGGGCAGGGCTAAGCACTCAAGTCATGTTGACTCTTGGAACAAGCAGGGCTTTGTACTGTGTCCAAGGGAAAAGTCCTCAGGTTGTTTGGAGACAACCTGTCCTCACCTCCAGGGCACTGTGAGGAATGGTTTCACTGGACACACTCAGCACAGCTGGAATCAAATAAGTTTCTGGTTTAAGTGCACTTGCACTATGCCCCAAAACCACAGATTGCCACCTCCCTTACAGTCTTGCAAGAGGGAAAAGAAGCTCCGTAAAAACTTTACTGCTCCCCAGCACAGGAAGGATTTCTGAAAATCAGAGCTCTCTCTACAAACTGTCTAGGGAAGAACCACTCTGGTGCCATCCTGTCCACAAATGCAGATGTGAATTAGGCCATTTTTTCCTACAAATACCTGCAAGAGGTGAAGCAACATTAACACATCTTGCTACAGAAATTTGGATCATCAAGCAGCAGCGCACAGAAGAAATTCAAACTGTTAACCTCACCCAGCTACAGAGGACAGAGTGAACAGTAATGATTTGCTAATTCAGACACTTAGGTGACAAATATGCACCACAAAACTTTAAAAAGCTGGCCATACACAATACTGATCCTTCCAGCAGCTACTTATTCAAGTACTAGAATACTCCAGGGGTTCATTACAGGGGTGCCTGACAGAAAGCACATCAGCTGTGTCAGCTGCCATTATCACACTCAGTTAACAGATCCTGCAGGATCCACTAACCATGGCTTAGCAATAGGATTTAGGTGATGAAATACATAGTTGAGATGTATTTAGGCGATGAAATACATCAATAAATCTGCTTTCAAATACAGTATCTTAATTAAAACTGTTCATTGTTTGCTTTTTCCCAGGTGAAATTAATTGCCAAGAGATCGTTCCTGAGATACCCCAATGCTAACCTTTCATCGATGGCCACTTCTCAAAAGCAAAGGAGTCAATAAAGCCTTAGCCACACAAATTCCTCAAGCATAATCAAAACTTCTGATTATTCCAGTTCATTGAAATCTTTTTCCATATAATTTTGATGGTTTTGCCCATATAAACTCACAAAGAGCACAAGTGACCATTTTTCCCCAAGCTAGTTTACATTAGTTTTACAGTCGTTTAGATAATAACAGGAAGACCATCTTTCTCTTTCAACACACAAAGAAAGCCTAAAGCTGTGCTTTTCATAGCTTGTTCAAATTCATTTCACACAGGTGGGATGACAAACAGACAACCTAAGCCCAAACTTCTCCTTATGGCTGCCGAAGGACAGACCACAGGTGCTACAGGGGCACCTGCCTCCTCACATTTCCAGACCTTCTCCCACAACTCTTGAAATACCATTAAGAAGTAACACTAGCTACGTTAAACTATTGCTTATTGTAAGACTATCTGTAAGTAATATGTCCTCATATCTAAGGAAAAGTAACCTGCCTCATGCTAGAACTGCTAAAGCCTCTTCACATTTCCTCTCAAACTCCACTTCCTGCAATTTACTCTTCTTTCTCTCGCTCTCTTCCAAAAACTCAGACCTACCTCCAGCAAAGCCATCCCAAATGAAACCCAACCACGCCCAGCTGCAACAGCTCCTGCAGATATAGGCTGGCCTGGTCCTCTCACCCCTCCCAGGTATTTCCCGGTGCCATCACTCCCAGGTGTTTTCCATTGCCATCACTGGGTCTGCTGCAGGTTAAATCCTGCCAATCCAAGCAGCACTGGGTCACACCAAAGCTCCTGTGCTTTTGAAGGAAGCGAGCAAGCAAATCCACCAGATCTTCAACTGTAATGTGTGCCCTGCAGAAGCTCACTACTGGCAAACCTCCTCCTCACCTTAAGGACATGGACTATTATATCTCATTTCCTTCATATGTCATAACCACAACAGGATCCTCTTCTGCTCAAGGAAAAGATGTTATAATTGTTTAAGGGTGGAGTCCTACCCCAGGACCTCACTCACAGGCCACATCTGAGCCTGATCTCTGCCATTCACTGAAACCTGAGATTACTGGAACAGCCAATGGTGTAGGAATAACATCCTGAAATGTAGCAAAAAAACCCCAAAAGAAATTACAATACATAGAAAATAGTCTACACTCACACTACTCAAAATTTAAATAAGTTTTTTAATAAGAAAGAGTTAAAAGAATAGGGAATAACTGGGTGGTGTTTTCCTTCTCTGCAGTGCTTGGTTTAACAATAGTCTGCAATAAACAATAATTGCTCAGATTAGCACCTCTTCAACACCCTTTCAAAACCGAGTAATTAAAAAAATGTGGGTGAAGGAGGGGAGAAAGTTTTTTCTCACTATTTAATATTAGGTATATGTTATCAGCCTACAGATCACAGGATTTGGGAAAGGCAGCTGGCCCTTTTTAATATTCATTTGAGTGCCAATGGTGCCTGAAGCAACCCAAGGGCCTTAGCGTACCCTGTGCTGGCAAAGGGCTGGGTCACTGTGGGGCTGCCCCTCTGCTGTGTCCGACCAGCTCCAGGCCGGGGCGGGTGGGACAGAGCACGAACAGGCCTCACCCACTTCAGAATGGGTTTGATTTTCGCTTTGTCACAGCCTAAAATATTAATCATAGTAATTCTCAGGAAGTAGGCTGAGGGTGCCCTCAGCATCGGAGGGCGCTGGCAGTGTGTGCAAAAGGGATGCTAGTTCCAGCTGGTTGGGATGCTGCACCATCCTGGGCCACCTGGTGAGGATGAGGAAAAGCACTTGTGTGCCCACAGAGAAACACAGCCTCTCTGCTGGCAGTTTCAGAGGAATGCTGGAGATGCCTTTGAGGCTGCTGTGAGAAATCCTGGGGGGAATTCTTGTCAGTGGGGCTGTTCACTGCAGGAAGGCACCACCCTGTGCAGAGAGAACTTTTCATCCTTAGCCATTTTGAAATGTCTGTGGAGACAAAAGGTGTTTTTGTTTTAGTGGTAGAATGACACTGGTGGGGTTTTTCCCCTGTACTTGTCAGTTGTTTTTTATGTGCTTTCTGGAGAAGGGCTGTGTGAATGCTGTGTTGGGTTAGGGCATGTGCAAGCACTCCTTATGTAATTATGTATTTTATAATGTATGTATTTTATAAAAGTGTAATGCCTATTTGCTTTGACAGTTTCCCCAACGCCTGATGAAAGAAAAACCAAAGCAGCATGGTTCAAAGCTGCTCTTTTTGAACTTTCTGATGGATTTTTAAAGTAATGGCTTTATGAGAGAATATTTTCTTTTTTCTTTTTTACTTTTATAGAGGGTAAGGCTTGGTGTTGGAAGTAAGAATCAAAAAAGAGAGGATGTTAAAACACTGTCTTCTAGCTGTTTTCTGATACTGTGAGTATGCACTTGCTTCTAAAATGTTTTATCTGTCTATATCTTCATGCACACTCATCTATAAATATGCAAATATTTAACTATTTATCCCTTTAATTCTTCTTATCCAAAAGGCAAACATTTACATCTCGGTTTCTAGACCCTCAAATATTACAAAATATCTTTACTGTTTTATTTTCAGTGGTATTCTATTAATTCAGATCAACTGTCTTGCAGATTTCATGATTGTGCCTCCAAAATTGCCAATTCCTATCCCTCACAAAAAGCAACTCATTTCAGACTCCAGAAGAGAGGCTCCCAATTTGCAATCATTTTTGCTGATGTCTGGTGCTCATCTTTGAGAGTAAACCCGGGGATGGACACCTTCAATTTAAAGTTCTGGTCACAGTCAGTAACGGTGACAGACTTAAGTGAATCTAAGGATTAATTGAGGATTAACTGTTAATCTGAGAGCCACATTAACAAAGATGCATAGGCCAAACCTCAACCCTGTCAGCATTTGATGTCGACATACGTCTGTGGGTCAGACACACACCTCGATGATCCCACCTGCAAGGTGCATGAAAGCAATTTTAAAACACTCTGCTCTCACGGGAAGAGCAGAGCCTTAAAAAAGGAAACTCATTCTGCCCAAAGTTGAGGGCTGCTATGACCAGTGTGGCTGCCAGACCGAGGATTCAGTAATTCAGATAAGGCCAGTCTGCTGTCAGGTACTGAAACGTGCCTGAAGAAAGGTGGGGCATCAGCAGCTTACAGAAAGAGCTGATACTCACTTGTCCCTTTACCACGAGCTGTAAAATTATGGTAACTTGGGATAAAGAAACCCCCCTCCAAAACTCAAACTGTGTCTCAAATGAATTAAAATTTATGTTTATTTTTATAGGCTTTGATTTATGAAGATGAAAGCATTTTATTTGCTCTGAAAGTAAATTGTGTTTGCAAGACTGGGGTCTTTGTCTTAGTCAAAATAGAATTATCACAGTTAAATCTATACATCACGCTCAAGTCATATCGTGTGTATGTGCCAATAAGCCAAAGATGTAAAAATAATTTGTGAAAATTTAATTACTTTAAAAGCAATCCAAAGAGTGGACAAAACACCAGGCATATTCTGCCCCTCTGTATTTCTTCTTCTAATGTGTTCATTTAGATTTATGAACAGTTTAGAATTTTTCAGTGTAGTACTGGATTTCAAGTTGATCCCAGTATCTTTTGATCAGTGAAATTTTTTCTTAATACTCTTAGGTTCTTCCTTAAAGTAGTCAATTTCACAGTAATAGCTACACATGAAAAGTGTTTTTATTTTGTAGCAGAGTACTCTTCTTTCTTTCAAGGAAGCCAAACCGAAGTTTTAGAAACCTCTCTTTTACATTTCTATCACAGGGCTCAATGAACCCCCATAGATTACATATCCCACTGATTATTTATTTGAACTATCTTTGATCAGATAGATGTGTAGCTGCATAACAAATAACCTGATAACCAACGTTAGAGACATTAATTTTCCAGAGCACTAAATCTTCATACAATTCAGTTCTTTCACTCAGAAAAGCATGTCCTATTATATATGGCTCATATCTATATAGAAATCTCCAGGTAGTGTAATTTCAGCTTTCAGGGTGAAAAACTTCACTATTTATTGAATAAATGGTAGGTCTTTAAAATTACCAGCAGACATTCATGCTCACTAACAACTTGAAAACCAGGCAAGTCTCTGTTGCTACAGCTGTAGTGGGAAAATACACCCAGATTCACGTGATATTCATGAGCTCAAAATTTACTCATAGATCAAATCTTTGGAAATCCTATTAAGGATAACACCTTGAGATGTCATGATTAATCCATACTAGTCCTTCAGGAAATCTTTGTGTAGTCACTTTGAATGCCTCAGTAATTAATTCCTCAATGTCATTTGGCTTGACTCAGGAACATGATTTAGGCTATGCTGGAAATAATGTTGTCCTCCTCACTGTAGATGAGAAGGATATGTGACAATCAGGGATAATTTATGCCTTTTCGTTTTAGAGGTAATTATATATTTTCATTTTTATTAAAATATGATTTAGATTTAGATACTTTATTGCATGGGTATGTACAGAGAAATATCGATTTTTCGAACTTTTCACTGTGGGATAACATGGAAAAATTGTTCATTGTACATTTCTCAGGATGGGGCAAAGCACTAATTTATTTGGCCAAGAAGATAATATACCCCTAGTCACAGATATAGAATAGAGAGAAATCTGAGTACAGGGGGTTTTATAAGTTAATGCTTCCACTTAACCAAAAAAATTCCACTTTTGTACATCATACCAAACCATTATGGCCTACATAGGAAAGTGGGCAAATTACTGTATTGGTGAATACTGTTAATTATTTTGGCTGAGCTTTGATGCCCTGCTCTCATACATTTCTACACGCACACATCTCCGTGCCTGATGTACCTCCAGACTGTGCATTAGAGCTTTCCAAATCCAAACCATTCCCGAGAACTTGCTCCACCTGTGCATTGCTGAACCCTCCTTGGGCTGAAGTGGGAAGTGCTGGGACCGTGGTGGTAAAATGAAGGTCAAGCCCTGTCAAAGGCAGGCATTGAGGCAAAGACCTGTGACAAGGTAATTAAAGGAGGCTGTTTGGAGCCTGCTCTGGTGGGAATTAGCCAAACTGATAACAGGATGAAGATGAGTGGTTGATAATGCGCATTTATCACCCTCATTTCTGGACTTTTTTTTTTTTTTTTTAATTATACAGGCATTTCTAGGATTTGGAAAAAAAAGTGACCAGATGAAAACTGTAGCTGACGTAGATGCCCCACTGTAAAAGAGGGAAAGCATCAAATGCAACTCTGAAATCTCTACAGTTTTGTCATTGGCAAAAGATGAACACAAGATTTTATATATTTGTAGAGAGAGCATCTCTTTGGAGGAAATCTATGCAAGATTTCTTAGATATTTACCACAAGAAGTATTTTCTTGAATAGAATTTACGTGCAGTATAGAATATATACCTAATTAAATATGCGTTGTCAGTATGAACATCTCAAACCCCTGCATAGGCTTCAGCTACCCTCATTTTAGTGCATTTAAGAGCAAGCTGGACATTCAAAGCTACTAGATCAGAGTTAAATCCTTTAATGATGTGAATCTCGGATTCAAATCCCTTAGGAGGTGAACCATCTCACTTGTAAAATGTATTTAGATTTAAAATACTACTTGTAGTACTTTAACTGAAATCACACACAAAACTAGAGACTACTCGTGGAAAATAAAAGCGTGGGAGATAAATAGGCAAAAAACCAACTGCTGTGCATAGAATGGAGAGTTTCTAACAGCAATATAGTTGAAATTCAGTGTGTTTGTGCACACATAACACACATATGTACGTAATGTACAGAAATAGACATATATACTGGATATATGCACTCATGTGCAAATACATAAATATATATATATACTTAGTTTGAATATTTACACACATTATGTCTATACATATTTTATATACTCTGCCCTGAGGCGCTGCACACTCTGCTGCAGGAACGACCGGCTGGGGCTGCCCTGGAGTGACAGGGCTTGTGGCCTCCTGGCAGAGGGATACAGGCCTTTTTTACTCCACTGCAAACCAGGTTTTAAATGCTGATTTATTACTGGGCCAAAAGATGTAAAAGAAAATATTTTGCAGTGAACAAAAAAGGACAAGCCCCCCCCAAAGAAGCAGATTTATTACACACATACTCCTGCTGTATAGTGACACATTTTCTAGTGCATGTCCTCTCTGTGGTGAAAACCCCAGCTTTATTACTCAAAAACTGACTGCTTCCAGGTATGATTGAAGATGATTGTATAAGCAGATGGCTTTCTAAGAACTGTGATAGTCCGATCCATTAAACACTTCCATGACTGGTTTACTTTTTCTTCATTTACAAACTTAGGGGAAAACAGACATTTGTGCTCATTGTCAGGTCGGAAAATTAAGAACTGAACTTCAGGAGGCAGCAGATACCTCTGCTGAAAAATTCGGTGGTATAGCAACTTCAGTACCTGTTCCAGTGCTGTTCTTTTTATAAGACACTTTCACTCCTTCTAACTCAGGTACCTGTTTGTTTTGTGTCCTACAAAAAAGGAGGTATTGGCCTACATTAAGGATACTTGAGGAATGGTATCCTATCCTTGATATTAAGGAAGTATCCTTAATGTAAGAAGAAAATAACCAAGGTTGCTATTGTTCCTTGGCAGAAAGATTCTATTGTTCGGGTCACCAGCCACTGAGAGCCACACGTGTCACACGGGGTTTGAACCACATTTGAAAAAGAAAAAAAAATAAGCGTGATTTGAAGTGTAAAGACAATCACATTGGAGAGGTAACTCTCTCTTCTTCATTAACAGCAGGGGAAGAACTGAGGGAAGCCAAATGGTGACACAGTGCTGACTTTGAACCAACAGACTATATCCACGTTTATTTGCTTTTCCTCCAGACTTTTATTACATTTTAAAATTTATCTATTTCTATTCTATTGATTCTCCATAGCAGTGAAGGCTAAATTAATTTTGTTGTGTGGGTCATTTGATGTATCAGGAGACAAATTTTGCCTGTTAGACATGGTTTAGAGGAGACAATGCAAGTCTAAATGTCTGAGGTTTGGCAGTTTACAAATCAATTATTTCTGTTAGAGAGCCAACTGCCTCACCAACTGGGAAAGAGATTATATCAGATTACTGCACTTTTAATTAGCTGATCGTGACAGGCAAGTCTTGAAGAGGAAAAGAAATCAATCAGAAACTGCCAAACTTGGTCAGCCGAGTACACAGTGCCATTATTGAATCTTAGACATTGCTCTGAAGCAGAACTTGATCTCCAGGGCTCTGCCAGGGGACCTGCCTCACACAAGTGATCCATCTTAGAGCCAAAGGTTATTCTGGAGCAAATATTTCCAAACATTTGTTATAATTAGCCTCTGACAAAGTCTGCCACAAAGCAGAATCTCATTAGAGAGGAAGGAGGAACAGAGCACATTCGCCCCGGTGACATGGCAGAGCATCAAATGCTCCTGCACATGGGAAATGTGTGTGTGTAAAACATCTACGTGGGGATGCACTTTTGGGCACAGAGCAATGCATTTTGGCTGACAGAGTTCAGAGAAATTTCTTTCACCTGTCCAAGGGACTGGAGTGCTTCAAAACTGAGCCACTATTTGCTTTTTTATCTCATCGCCTTTATAACAAGATAATTCTAGTGACCCAGAGCATCCTGTCCTATAAAGCAAGATTTATGCCATGCTGTCTGAGAGCCTAATTTTCTCATGCCTTCACCTCACACAGTGATTTGCTCTGTAAACTACACATGCAACGGCCTTACATCAAGATGGTCCCTCGTTGCACAGGCAAAGGGAAGTCAAGGTTAGCACAGCTGAATGGTGGTAAAAACCCCAAAACGTCCAGGGACATAGAACAAGTTTCTACATTTTTGCAGGCATACAGAAAGCGGGGTCTGGCTCTCCCAGTGTGTCAACTTCAGGTTAAATTTTAGGAAGTCTCGTTGAGCTTTGAACTGTACATTGGCACAATTTTTTTCCAAAAAATCGTCCATGAGCTGACAGAAGTGCAATGAAGCTGGTGAAAACCTGGAGCACAAGTCTGATGAGGAGAGGCTGAAGGAACTGATAGTGTTAATTCTGGAGAAGAGGAGGCTCGGGGGGGATCTTATTGCTCTCTACAATTACCTGGAAGGAGGCTGGAACAAGGTGAGGATCAGTCACTTCTCTGAATTACACAAGTGAAGGGATGAAGTGGCCTCAACTTCCTGTGCCAGGGGAGGTTTAGATTGGACATTAGGAAAAACTTCTTCAGTGAAAGGAATGTCAAACACTGGAACAGGCTCCCCAGGGCAGTGGCGGAGTCACCATCTCTGGAGGTATTTAAAAGAGGGGTAGATGTGGCACTTAGGGACATGGTTTAGTCATGGGCTTGGCAGCGTCAGCTTCATGGTTGGACTTAAAGGTATTTTCCAACCTAAGTGATTGTGTGGTTCTATCATCCCCATGCAGATATCTGGCTGGCAAGGACCTGGTAAAGCCCTTTCAGTTTCTCTTGTGCCTGGATTCTGCCAGAAGAGGACATTCAGCCTCAGTCTAACAGAACATTTATGGATGCCAATTACGTGGTTGGCCCAAGGATTGGAGTTGATTCAAAATCCAATTAAATACACACTTCAGAAAATTGTTGGATCAGAATGACATTGTTCAGCCCTTTGCAACATCAAACCATTCCTGGTTAACTATTTAAACACCTTAAACATTTCAGCTGTAAAATGTATATTGTTCTAAAGATGGAGAAAACGGCTAAGCATTTCTTATTCTGGTATCTGAGCATCCTATAGCTTTTTTGTTCCATTTGCTAAGCTTGGAGTCCATTTCCAATCATATTTCTGTGGTTATATGTGCGCCTTTCTTTTACTCTGTTAAACAGGAAGATTCTTACCCAGCAAATAAAAACAGGCATATTATATGATAAGCAAAACCACTGCTTGTCCCTTCTGTGGATTTTGTGAACCTCTGTGCCTGATGTTTGGCACCCTGTAGCTCCGTGTGGGGGTTCTGTTTTGTCTGGTCTTTCTTTGGGTTTCATTGATTAGGTGGGTGCAGAAACAGAACTTCTTTGTCACTTCACTGGAAGCTTGTCTGGATGGCTGCAAAATGTATCATAAATCAATTCTGTTCGGAGGAAGGCTTGCAACAAAGTCAATAGCAGAGCAGGAAAGCACACATGCTATCAGAAGAGCCAGAAAGAAAGAAGGAAAAAGCCAAGCATTCTGCTTAAAAAAAATAACTGAGCTGCAGCCAGCTTTTGTCAAACACATGGTACATGGCCACATTGCTTGTTTTCTTCCACATCCTGTTTTTAAAGCCCTGCCAGTTAACACACCATCATGATTAGGATTCGTACTAAAGCAAGGATCTCCTGTGAGCGGCTGAAAAGTAGAGGGTGTTAGTTCACCCTTCAAAAATAAATTTCTAATTTCATCCTATGCAGACTACCCAAAGCCTTGGAGGATTTATAACCACACCTTCTACCTCTGCAAAATTTTTTGCTTCTCGATCTTGCTGCAGCCTTCTTTTTTCACTTAATATTTATGTATTGACATCTGCCAAAATTATTCTTGCAATACTGGCTTATGTATTAAAGCTGGAATAAATTTTATTTATGCAAAACCTACTTGGGTAATACCACTACACATCCTATTATTGTTTCTGGCCCTTCCCCCTGTCACATCTGCTATTCTTCTGTGCAGAGTGTCCTGATCCTGTCAAACCATCCTGACACCCACTATATATGATACATATGATGGCGTGGAGGAAGAAAAAAAAGAAATTTGCAGAAATTGATGATGGTCTGTTAAAGTCATTGTCAACAATCATTTGTAGTAAAAACAAGTAAGTAATGTTAAACAAAGTGTGTCAGAGTTCAGACAAAGTCTTAATTTAAACACCAATAATTATCCTCCAGTTAGAGTACTGAATCATTAGTGTAATTTGCCAATGTGTGCGAAACCAGTAACGAAAGTCCTCTGGGTTTAACACAGATTTAAAGTTTCTTACAGTTTGTTTTCATGATGAATATTAATACTCTGAGTCTCCCAGTTTCAGTTGCTTATTTTTTGATTTTGTTCCCTAATAGAAAGGTTGGTTTTCAAAGGAAGCTTAGTGCTTTTTTTCTGGTCCCTTTGTTCAAAAGTTTAAGGATTTTAGGCAATTCCTTTGAGAGTCATTAGTCTTAACTTAAGACAAATATGAAAGTTAATTAAAAGTTTAGTTCATCGACAGATAAAATAAAACTTTACACTTATTCACTCTGGAAAATAATGAGCAGGATTAGCTGCCAGCTAATAAGTAAAGACTATGACAAAAACACAATTTAACTTTTCATCGCTGCGGTCAGAAATTGTACATTTCTGGGTTTGTTTTGATCTTTGTCTTTGCTTATTAGCTGTTATCCCTCCGTAGTCATTTCCACACCTCCCCACTTGATTACCAAGTCCAAACATACTTCTGAGAGCGGCTAAAAAACAACAGGAGTTCATATCATTAATGATGGTTTTCTTTAGAAGCAAAAATGGAGATGAGGCCTGTGAAGGTGTAGCCTTCCCCTCCTGCAGCAGTCAAAGAAAGAGAATTTGCTTTTCATTCTCTGCAGAGTTTTTCCCATTTCCCAGAACAGCCTGAAGGGAATTTAATTTTTTGCCTAACAAGCACAGCACTTTGCAGATTGTGGTGGGGTGGGGTTTTTTTGGGGGGGTTTTTTTTGTTTTTTTTTTTTTTTTTTTCCCCCCCCCCACCTGGGCAGTTCTACCATTTCTGCCTTTGAGAATTAACTCTGAAATTTGATGACTGCTCCAAAGATCTTCTGACCAACAGCTTATACAACACAATCTTTGTCAGCACTTTGAGTTCTAGGACAAACAAGGAAGGGAGAGACAGAGACTGCTGCTTTTCTCTCTCCCTAACTCCAGCACTGCTTTCCTGAGAGCAGGAGTTCATTTTCTTACTAAAATAGACACTGGGAAACCATGGAGAGTGTTTTGCTTTCCCCTGCACTGCACACCTCAGCAACAGATTCTGCCATCCGCTCTGTCTCAGTTGAGTGGTACCCAGCAGTGTCTGTTCTTCTCCAAACACTTTTCTTTCTCATCTTACCGCTAATGTGTGATGAAGGGAGCATGAATTTTGAATGCAGCAATTATCATTCAATAGATAGGTTTAAATGCTCTAAATGCTACTTAAATCCACAGAGGAAAACTTTTTTTCATGCTGGTGGAGAAAAAAAGCCATTGAAATAAAGTGGAATCACTTTTTACAGAATTATGTCTCTTGAACTGCTGTTGCGGTTTGACTCTCCCGATTTCTCTTATTACAAGTTAAGATAAAATCCCTTAAAGCTAAAGATCTCTTTTTCAATTGTTTCAGCTAAAAATGTTGTGTCCCATATGTGTCCTATACCTAGTGATGATCAATTTAGAGTCATACAGAAATACACAGACATCCAGCATGGACCAAAAAAATTCCCTGACTTTGTTTAAAATATGTAGCTCAAGCCATAGCCTGGAGTATCAAGAGATTTACAAAGCTACAGAATTGAATTAATTTCTACAAATACATAATTCTTTCTGAACTTATGTTGACTCAGGATATATCATTTGAGAGCCAGTTTTCCTCATCAATCCGTCTCGGAATGCATGCTGTGATGTGCAGGGTGTTTTGAATGGTGGCTTTGAATGGGATGACAGGTTTTGCAAGTGCTGAGGAATCACTGAACATTTATCACATCCCGTGAAGCCAGGACTTATGGAACCTCATGACTACTGCTACACAGTGAGAAATCTTGCAGAGGTTTACCAAAAAAAAGTGTAATTCGGTTGTCATTTCATACAGAAAAAAGCTTTCTAAACCCTTTGCTTACATAGGCAGGGTCCTGGAAGGAAGAAACACCTTGAGCTGATGAGAGAGACAGACCTCTGCTGTACTTGCACAGCACGACTGAGGTGCAGTGGAGACCCGCCAGGCTTCCCCCACTGCCTCAAGGGCTGCTTTGATGCAGAGAGAAGGTGCACCCCAACCAATTACCAACATAAATGTGTGCTCAGAACAGTTTCTTTCCTGCACAATGATTCGCAACACACCCGCTAATGTTCATATTTAGAGACAGTAAAGTTTTACTGGGGAGTAAAAACACCTTCTATCATAACTGGCAATAGAGAGGAGTTTCAAGCCAATTAGAGAAAATGGAGCACAGTGAGTCAACATTCAATAGCTCATGATTTAGGAAAGTATTCACCTTGAAACAGTCAATATGTGCATTACACATGGATATTTAACCGAATACCTCACCCATAGTTTAATTAACTGTGCAAACAATTAGCAGTGCTCCAGTACAAAGACTGAAAATCCTCTGCACAGCTAAAGTGAAAATGCTGTCATTCTCCAGGAGTGAACTCTGTGATATGGCTGGTTCCACAGATTGTGAAGAGATCCTTACAGATGTCCAGGGAATCCTGCTCTTATGACACCTACTTATTGATCTGTGAAAATATTCCAGAGGAATGGAGGCATAACAAGATGTAATAACAACCAATGCTCCGTGGCTGGTGAAGCGCAGAAGCTTTAGTTGCATGCTGACCAACAATTACAGTATCCCACTCATTTCCTGGAAGGCAAATGAAGTCCAAATTAAAGATATGAGTCTTCTGTGCATCACACTAGATAACAGCTCTGTGGCCGTCTCTGCAAAAACTGGAACATCTCTTTCACTATTCTCTGCAAATTACAATATCGATTTTTATTTTCTAATTAACTTTAGGAGGCGAGTGGCTGTATTTTGTTACCTTTCCAGTCCCTGTCCTTGACTTCCCAAGTGGAGAAGCAGGCTGTGCAAGGTGAAGGCTTTCCAAGACCAGATGGATCCCCACGGGGAGAGCACAGTGCTCCTTCAGGGCTCCCCTTGCTGGAGGGAGCTCAGGAAGAGCACCACAGCTTTGCCTTTTTCCCCACACCATCCACCTGCACATGGGGGATGGAAGGCAAGGAGCTCCTCTTCCTGCAGGAGCCACACGCTATGCAGGGGTGAGCCCAGGTAACTCTCTGGGAAGCTCCTGCATGTTTCAGATTAATGTCACCGATAAACACTGTTCTGAAAACATTTTTAATTACTGAATATGGGTCTACAATGATGTGAAACACTTATGGACAAAACATTGGAAAAGCAGCATGGGGCAGCAGACTCTTACTCAGAAAACGCTGGGGAAAAGAGAGAAAGCATAGAAATATTGATCTAGTGGCAACATTTTTTGCACTTTTGTTCTATTACAAAAGGCTCCAAGTGCAGCAAGTTTCCAGTCAGATCAGCAGGTCTTAAGCAAACATGGGAATATTTTCTTGCATCAGTAGTTTTCAAATTTTATTTTCATTTGAGTTTCCTTAATTATTTTCCTGGGAAGGTACATACAGTAACTATAAGCCTGCTGTCATTCAGCTTTAGTGAACTTTGTGGTCCGTAGTCAATTTAGTCTTCAGAGTCTGTGTGCCAGAGGTTAAAAGCTCTGATCTCACACCCTTTTGAAAAATTGATTTGGTAAAACTTGTCACTTTAAGGGCTGGACTGGCTGCCACAAGTGTAAGGATGCCTTTTGATTTCATTACTTCTCTTCCTATTTAAATCTGTGGTCAGACTGGATGAGCAGAATTCAAGCTGTAAAATGCCAGGTGGGGTTGGGAAGGCTGTAACAAGAGCATCCCAGTGGAGAGTGATGGTTCTTTTATGAGGCAAATGTTGCATATCAGGGGGTTCAAATATTGCTGGTGAAGAGCACAGAGAGGGAAAAAGTAGAAAGTGGAAATAAAAAAATAATCTCAGTCACTGTAAAGCCCAGGTATTTATTTTCATAGCAACTGATCTATAGGGAAAGCAACAGACTCTTGACCGTGATGCAACAGCAAGCCTGGCTCAGCCTTCTTAACCTTTGCCAATTGGTTTATAAAAGTTTAACTGCATCTGTCTGTCTCCTGTGCACCTATGGAGAAGACACATCAAGTGCTGATATAGATACTGTGCAGGGCAAGAACAGAAGGAGGAGGAGGTTTCCAAAGTCAGCCACTGGGACATGCAATATCTTCCTTGCTCTCCCTGGCCATGAATAAATCTTTTTAAAAAGAACGGTATTTCCTCCTGGAATTCACTTTCCTGTGGTAACCTGCAGAAATAAACTTCTCATTCCCACAGAAATATACTTATGGACCTGCTTGGAAGCACCTGTGGTAGATAAATTACACGGTCCTAACAAATGGCCTTTAAATTCATCTTAGCAAAGCAGGTAAAGCTGAGCCAAGAGCATCCTGAGCCACTGGGTGCCAGTGCTGTCCTGCCACCACTGCTGAATTCCCCCCTCCTGCCTTTCACTTCTCAAAACAAAAGGGCTGCTTTTTCTCATTGTTTATAGCAATAAAGTGAAAATAGTCAACATCTGAGAACAAAAAGAAAGCAACAAGCTACTTAGTGCCACGAAAAGAACAGATAAAGTGGTTTTCTTCCTCTAAGAAACTTAAGTCTCCTTTCAGAAGAAAAGAACCAAAAGCCCAGAGATACTGCGCACCGAGTTGTGAGTATGACCTTGGTACGGCTGGGGAAAGTTATGCAACCCGAATGCCCCAAATTACTCCTCTTCTTCCTGAGTGGGAGCAGTTCTGAAACTGTTGGAACCTGAGCTCCATTTTGTGGCTGTATTTTAGTATGTATTTGGACAAAAACTAAATTATCTTTGGAAATAGGTCTCTCCCACTAAAACGTTGAAGTATATGAACAAATTATTTACATCCTGCTTATGACTAGAAAAGATCTGTTTATTTAATGTTACAGTTCATTAACTGGCTTTCATTTCTTCACAACAGCCAATTGAATTCTTTTGGTGACTGTGTTTTGTCTGGTTTCACTTATGGTGATCAGTAAAATGATACATGATCTGAAAAAGTCATGGATGCACACTGTCCTTCAAGGTACATCAGTATCAAAAGGTACTCAGTGACTCAGTTTGTGTTCTGAGCCACTCAACCATGAAAATATTACAAAAATATTAACACTTCGTGACACTTCTGAAAGAAATAATTATTTGAGTTCTTGTAACTGAGTGACAGTGTTGCAAAATCAAGCCCACAGAAAAAAATGGCTAGGACATACAAATTAATTTATAAATTTATTAAACAAATAACATTGTTGGGATGCACAGACTTCATGGCTGCTGCCACTCCTAAGACTGTCACTTTGTTGGGAAGAGCTGCCATTCTCCCAGTGGCCATTTACTGCTCTGGCAAAGAGCAGAGTTCACACTGAGAGGGATGGCTGGGGGCTGCTCTGGAGTGGGAGCCCTTTGGGGCTTTATCCATCTGCTCAGATGCCTCAAGCCTTTGGGCACAGACCACATTTCTGACAACTGCACTCTCTGTTATTCAGACTGAGAGAGATTTTAAGTAACTGGGAGAAGAATATAACAAACCTCACACATTGCTGACCTCTCTGCTGCCAAGTGGAATCCTCCCACTGCTGTCATATCAGTGGCACAAATTAAGAGGGTTTGTGCAGTTCTGTGATTGTCTGAACACTGATGGTGCAGAGTTGCCCTTACGTAGGGTACTGCCTCATCACAGGAATTAGTTACTAATTCTCATAGAAGTCTGGGGATCCTGCATTTTTAAAGAAAGTGCTAAGGAGATAGGAGAGGTCACAGATGTTGAGATCCAGCCTAAAGCATGCTTTAGGAAGGTGGTTTTCTCTGCCAGGCTAAATTATCTGAACAGATTCCCCTATGTACTCACTTGTAACTATGTACCTCTGCACAAGCGAACCGTAAATGCACAACCTTGAGACGTCTCTTTTGTTTACCAGTTTCTTGCTTTCTTTGTACAGACTTTTCAGGCTGCTGTACATCAAGTAGATTAGCTGGTCTCTTTATGGGAGTCCTATCTTTCAAAGAAAAAAATCTTTTTCCTTTTCTCCATTTCCAAAGGCACAGAAAGAATGTTGAAACCATTATCACCAAGAACAACCACACATTTAGGATGTTCTCACAGGTGAGGTGGGCTCTTATCGAGCAACCACCCTTTCTGAAGGATTCTTTATGGGGTTGCTCAGAATGGATTCCTGGCATCACAGGGGGAGGACTTGGAGTTGTTTCCAAGGGACCATCACTGCAGTGTTAACAGGACATTCTTCAGGCAAGAATGGGAACGTACCACACGGAGTATAGACAGTGTTAGAGCGAGAGAGAGAGAGAGAACAAAAAGAAGACAGCTGGGAGAGAGGAAGGATTGAATGTACTTAACATTCACATGGAAAAACCTTCATTTGCTGAGTTTGAGGAGCAGAAAGTACAAACTCAGAGTTTGATAGCCATTATTACTTTTTAGCTGAGGTGACTTGAGTATTACTCGGTGCTGGTGTTATTTGCCACGACGTCTCAGAGGGTGATGAGGATAAGAACTCAGCACATCTCAGGAAAAACAGTTTTTTCTGGCCACCTGCTCAACCACCAACTGTTCACACTTTTTTTTTTTCCACTTTTTTAAGCAAATGTGTCAAAGGATATCAAAACATATTTATCAGAACAGTAAAATAATAAACTATAACAAGGTGTCAGTTTAAATAGGAAATGTAGTGGAAAGATATATTAAAAAGGTTTGAAAAACACTCCTCTCGCTTCTGTCCTTGAAAGGTAAGTTAATCCCCCCAGTATTATTTTCTAGTTCAGCAGCTCCCTGCAGCTTCCTGGGTTTTATAGCCATAGAAACACAAAGCAAAGGCTCCCTCCTCCTGCCACCTTGAGACTTTTGCTCCTGGTCCTCCTCTTTCCTCTGCTGCTCTCGTATCCTCACATCCCCCGACGCCTTTCCGTGCTGGGCACGCACTCACCAGACAGAAACTGCTCCCTTCCCTCCACAGCACCCACACTGACCAGGCCTTTCCCTTCCACCCTCACCCCATCTCGGAAGTCAACTTAAAGGTCACAGAGTCCTTGGGCACAAACTGGAACAAACCAACCTAAAAGCACATCCTTCTTGCCACTCTGTTATAAAGGGAGGCAGCTTCATTTGTGCAGACTTACAGATTGTAGATATCTGGAATGGAATTTTCTGTTCTATGGAAAGAATTTCTTTCCTGCTATTTTTACCATTCAAATTCAGAATGAAAATCAGAAAATGCAATTTCTGCCCTGACAGAAATTCCAGTTTTTACCTACTTAAAATAATTCAGAATATGCTACAGCATATTTTCTGTGTGGAATAAATCAGCACATTGGGTATTTTAAACACATATCGATTTTTTATTAAAATATACATGATTTCAAAGGAAGACTCAAGCATCCTATTTTAAAAATGCCTTTCCTTTTGTTTTAATCAATTTCTCTTACGGCTGTCCTCATAAGAGCTCCAATAATTTAAATTCAGTTCAGGAAAGACACAAAACAGAATACTTTCAACAAGCAACAATTCCAATTGTTTATTATGTTAAAAGCAAAAACATTATCATAAACTCTGCATCCAATACTCATGAGGAAATAGTTAAATTTATGAGGTAGGTTATGATTTTCTGAATCAGTGTTTAGCTGTTTTTCCAGAATTTCTAAAAATTAGTCCTCCTTTAATGGGATAACTGAAATCATTAGGTCTGTTCCTTCTCTTTTCTCTCTTCCCCCCCACTATTTTCAGCAATTTGTTTCATTTTCAAGGTGAAATAGTTCCTTTTATTCAAGGCATCTTTCTGTACTGAGGACTTCTAGGATTAAACTAAAAAGCTGCATGTTGAATATAGTGCCATAGAGTGTAACATTCCTATCTTGATATCTTATCAAAGACTAATGGGGTAGGGAAAAATGGTCTTACAAATTTTCAGCAGGGAAATGTAACTTCTTGTAAAGGCTTCAAATAAAATCCACATGTGATGGAATCTTGTAAACTTCTTAGAATTCTGAGGGCTAGAGGAGGCTCCCCTGTGCTGCATTCCTTGGCAAAGGCCACCAGTAATCCCCAAAGTGTCTCGTGCTGGAGCAGTGGAAACCTTTAGGTGATGGTACAGTCTGAAGCTCAGCAATTTTCTAGCTTTAAGTTCTAAGTATAGAAAACCGAGCCTGAGGCTATCCATGCTGCACTCCAGCTGGCACCGGACCAGTGATGGCCTCAATCATTTCTTTTTGGAGATGTACTTGTGGAGAATCTCCAGGTGGGTTAAAACCTCCCCTTCCTGTGTGAAAGTGCAATCTACGTCTGCACCATTCAGCTAAAACATTTCACAGCTATGGAAACAGCCACATTCTTCTTGGGCCCGCACAGGGCATGGTCAGCAACAGCACCAACATCCCTGGTTTAAAAATAGGGCCTGGGAGGAGTTGCTGAAGCACAGTATCATTCATTCTTTCTTCTGGTGATGGTTTTTCCTCATATTGATGTAAATTCAAATGTCCTTGCAGTCATATGTTGTTGTCACCATTGCTTCCTCCAGCCTATCAGGTTGGTCACACGGATGTTTCCTAATCTGCTGTGGAGTTTAGAGTTTACTGTAATCAAGTCAAAGTAAATTTGGTTAACAAAGATCTATTTATTAAATTCCTAAGTAAATCTGTTTGATTTTGAACCTGGCAGCCAAAGAGCTGAGCGAGAGGACAGAACGTACAATATCCAGAGGAGGGGAAAAAAATGCCAGGCAGCTAAAGATGAAGGACCTTAACCTCTGCATTTAGCACCGGTGAAGATACCTGTGTCAGAGGTGGATGCTGCCTGGTCTGCCAGAATTACTCTTTCCCTTCTTCAGGAAATTATAGATGTGTTTGCAGGCAAATAATTGTAGTTCTCCCCTCCCTTGCACCCTCAGAGCACATTTCTGATGATACAAGTGTGGTTTCTTGAGCGTATTATCAAGGTGCTTCATTGTATGTAATAAAGGAGGCCAAGAGGAAGCAAAGAAAAAAGGTGCTCCAACACATCTCAGATCCCAGCAGAAGCCCGGTGTAATCCCTGAATTCTCTCTCAATGACAACCATGGTGAATTGCTGGAAGAGAGGTGGTAAAACAGTACACTGAACTTGGGAACAATTCCATGCATAAACTACAGCAACAGTCCAGCTGCTGCTTTTACAAGAAAAATGGTCTAATTATTTATAATTGTGCAAATTTTATCATGGTCCTTTTTTTCTGGCATTCATCCATCCCACTATTTGTCATATAAAGCTGCTCAGAATTAAAATCCATACCCCTTCAGCACCTCAGCAAAGTGTCACTGGCCGGGGCTCTTGTTCTGATGGATGACACCAGTGACAGCTGCCAGAAAATGCACTCAAATTGCTCACGGATACCTTGAAGGTGTATGCAGCAATACATATTACCTAAAAAGAACCAATATATACATTTCTGTTTGTCAGTTTTGTACTTGTACGTTTTATTCTTTAATACCAACCCTCTAAATCCAATTTCTCTGGAGTTAGTTATTCAGACATCACCGGTATGATTAATAAAAACAGAAGTGGAATTGACAATGGCTAGATTAAAACGCCAAGCCCAGCCATCAGCAGCTCTGAATTGGCAGAGATGTATTGACAGAAGTGTGCCAAGGGTTTGGGCACCGTTGTTTTAATGCCATTATTTCAGTATCATGTGTGTACTGGCAGAACATTCAACTCCTAAACCTTACTGCTGAAACAAGCCCACAATTTTGTCTTTTTTCTGAACTGTGAGCTGATTGGGGATGGGTCATTTTCTTTTTTCTCCTATTGTCTTCGGCTAGCCAACTGTATGTACCTGATTTGTAGTGAGGCTGATTTACCCTAATTTTTAAAGCAGACACGGCATGCAGGGAGCTTGAATGGATCTGTGAGACTTTCTAGACGTGACCCCTCAGTGGATTTGGGAAGCACAGCTTCCAGTTTCCTGGGAATTTGTATTTTTAGTTTAGCTTTGGTCCAAATGATACCAACTGCTTATTTTTACCGTATTCAGCTAATTTTTAATTTAATTAATCTGACCAGACTCTTTTCCAACAAAACCTGTTCTGTCAAAACATTTTTAATCAGCTTTAATGGAAATGAAAAAAATCTGCGTTTCTCAAAATTTATGATTATCATCAACAATCTTCAGCTCTGCACAAGCTTTACAGCACTGACAGTCCAAAAAGGCGAGGAAGAAAAGAGTGTTCAAAAAGTAGAAACACTGGGGAAAGTAGCTGAGGTCAAACTTCGGGTCAGTTGCGGAGGCCCCAGATGAGCACAGGTCTCCTGGCCCCTGGTCTGGGGACAGAGCTGGCTGGGGATGTCTCTAATTAGCAGTGTAGAGATCCCCTTTATTAATGTCAATGATATTTACCTACTTAAAGCTGTGACCACAGTTAAAGAGTCACATTGAGGTTCCCTTGAAAATCCAGGTTGTTATTTTATAATTAGCATAGTATATAGACACACTGGACCAGGTAGTCTCAGCAGCAGATTTAATTCAGCAGCTCAGCCTTGGCAGGCAGGGTACATCTGAAACACTCTAAAGCTGTTGATTTGGTTCCTGTTAATTTTAGCATGGAAGAAGCTGACCACACATTCGCTTTGTGGTACTGCTGTATCCCCAGCAGGTTCTGCTCTTTCTTGGAGATAAATATCTTTATCATTTTTAGGTTTCCTTTTTTAATGTTTTTTAAATCAATGTATAAATAAACCACAAATAACACCTTGAGTCAGTACAACATAGGCATCATATATTAAACTAATCCCATCTCTTAAGGTTTCTAACAAAAATAAGGAGGTGCAAAACTATTTCAACCTGAACTGTGCCATTTCATGCAGAAGTAGACATTTAACTATCTGTTCAGGGGTTCCCCCCTCCCTCCAAATATAATTACTGTTTAATAGATTTCCATTTCTGTTATTTAAACAACCTCAGAGCAATCAGGATATGCAGTGACACAAAAATATTATAATTAAAATAAAATTAATTTGGGCTGCATATGCCTGACACGAACATGCCATGCTGGAAGACAAAAATTTCTGCTCTGCTCTTCCTTTTTTATCATTAAAGTGGCTGGCTCACACTTTGAGAAAGAGTCTAGACTAATTCACCTTTCTGTCTGATAAAATTAAAGGAGAGGTTTTTGGCAACAAAATTAATATCCATCAGTGATTTTTGAAAAGTTTATTAAGAGATTAAGTATTATGAAGTGATGGAAGAGCAATTTTGAAGTAAAAATAACACAGATTGGTTTGATAGCAAAGCAATAAAATATTTTTTTAAATGGTAGAGAAATAACTGTTACTTTGAGAGGTGGACTCAGTTTCTTTGCAAAATTTATACCTCTTACATCACCTAGTCATAAAATACTTATAAATATTAAAGTATGCATACAATTTTTTTGGAAGAAGCTTCCTTTTTAGTAATTGTGTAGCTTGACTTTTATTGTTTGAAGATGAAATTGTGGGCTTCAGGGATAGCTTAGCTTACCTTTTATTGCTTTTCTAGACAAGAACTCAGCCTAATATCTGTTTTTATTTCCTTTCCATGCAATATTTGTACACGTAGAGCATGTTTCTCAATGGAAACGTGGAGCACTGGCATTTACACCAGTGTGAGCTCAGGAGTGTGAGAGGAGCAAAGACAGAAAGCTGCCTGAGCATCTTCCAAGTGAGCAAACTGACTAATTTCTTGTAATATATTTAATTATTTTTCTTAAATTATGTGGTAGGCTAAAAAAGCTTCCTCATTCTTTTAATAAATATTATAAATGGTTAGGCTTAAATTTGGATTCTACTCAGTAAATGAGATATTAAACAGCCCCGATAAGAAAAGTTGCAGCATTTTGTGTTTGATGAGCTTGTCAGTTGTGTAGTAGGAAGAGGCAACATAAAAAAGTTACAGAAAGTACATTTTCATGTTTAAAATAGTTGAAAAACAAGGACCAATGTGATATGTCCTAAACACCTGCAATTACCACCTGCTGCTTTCTTTATTTGTATGGGGACTACTCTGAAGTTCTCTGGTAAAACAATTTTTTCAGTTCTCATTTCACATTATGGCAGACTGGAATAAACTTGTGACCCATCTTGGCATGGGTATTGCAGATACAGATTTTCCATCTCTGCTTTTTATGCTCACTTAGAATTGTATTGACAAAGTAAAGGTTTCTGTCCAAGTATGGATTGGGTTCGGGGCCAGGAGAGGTGACTATTGAAAACAGCGAATTTTTTTTTTTGTCGAAAGTGCTTCAAAAGGTTGAAATTTAAATTTACATTCAAAGTTTACAGGAAATGGAAGTATTAAATTAGCCATCAAATAAATCAACTTTAGGTAATATATTAAACTTTATAAACAGCTAAACAAAAGATCAAGCTGAAACCTTGGTCTCTTTTTTCCCCAGTGGCAAAATTCAGTGAGGTCTGGGGAGGATTTCTGACTTATTTTGTGATGTAAGCAGATGAACACACCTCCTAAAACTCCTCTCCAAAGCTCTGTTGGAAAGTCAATTAAATGCACTGGACAGTGATTTACTAACATATTTCACACATAAGAACCTGCATAAAGAAATGTTTACATTCCTGAATATGATGTAAGAAAACTAATTTACCTGGCTAGGGAATCTGACTGTGGAAGCTTGAAATATGGTTTAAGAAGCTGGAAGAAAAGCAATCAATTTTTTTTTTTTCCTGATTAATGCTATTTCTACTTGTAGGTTAAAACCAACTGCTCTGTCTTTGCAGCACACAGCTGGGTCATGCTATGCTTGGCACTGCTGTGTGGAGACACCTGAAATAGCTCTGGAAGGGGACATGATCAGCCTTGCTCCATGTGATGCTGCATCTGGCCTTCCTACCCAACCCAGGAAAATCAGAGTACCTAACTCTGGGTGTACACAGCCTCTGGCACCCCAGCGTTTGGTCTGCTTGGTGACAGACAGAGCTCCTGAAGAAAGCTCTGTTTCCACTGGTGTGCTTTCCATAGTAAGGGCTGTTAAGAGGGGATTTTGTTATCTTTGTAAAGGAGACATAGAAACAGAGAGAGAGAAATGTTCCAGTATCTAGGCCTGCCCCTTGCCCTAAAGGCAGATCATGGATTCCCAAGTTTTTGCTGACAGATGTTTACCAAGAGACTTCACAGCGTTCCCAGCCAATCTATTACTTATTGCAAACCATCTGAAAACAAGCTCAAAGGTACAGAAGGTAAATTAAAATTCTGCTTAGAAACCTTGGGGAAATCACAATCTGCTCCAACACTCTGCAAACACTGTTTATGTAATTCATGAAATCCATATGCATTGTGTGTGTAATGTATATAAAATAAACCAGCAACGTGCTAGGGACCATCACCTGGTATTGCAGATCACTTAACCACCATGGTTAAGCCTTGGGCTCTCTCTTAGTTCTGGTCTACAAACACAAAGACCATCCCTGCCCATGGCCTGCCTCTTCTTTTATGCATCGAGGGCAGCTTCCTAGGAAAAGACTGATCAGCCGGAGGGCAGGTGGGCAGCGTTTGGGATTTCAAACTGGTAGAACATTTTTGTGAGATTTTAGTGGAACCATGGAACTGAAGGAAGAGAGAGAGAACTTTACAGTCACTTGTGGATAACTCCCTGCGGGCACGAGAAGCGCTGCAGAAGAAGCAGGAAGATTGTTTTAATGGGAATCCAGCAATACAGGAGGCTGATGGCATGGAGTAGTTGAGAGGCAGACAAGTGGATTCTCCGTAATGAATGGGAGATTATGTAAGGAATGATAAGGCAACAGTAAGAAAATGGGAATAGAATGTGAGCAGCTTAGAAATTGATGGTGAACAGCTTGTATTTGATTAGATTAACAGAAAGAGAACCACAGAGAACTGCTTATAGAAGACTTATAAATGAAGAAGTAGTACCAGAAATAAATCTTCTCAATATTTTCCTGGAATGTAGGGGAAAATACAGAAGATTACCTTTGTCAAGTATCAGCAAAAGAATACTTTCAGTGCTGTAAGTAAAAAAGTCTAGATGAAAATTTCACCTGTGTGCTTTGAAATAAAGTCCATGTTTTAGTTTTGTTATTCAGGGGAAAAAAAGTCTGCAAAAGTTATATCCAACCTGTGTGCTGCAAAGAGAAAGAACTCATAGATAATATTTGCAGAAGACTGGTATGATGCTAGTGATATTGTCTGCAACGATTATGAAAACAGGTAGTAGGATGACTCATGGCAATTAAAATTAAGAGTCCACCTATCTGCCATGTGTTACTGGGGGGAATTGTTTGCAAACATTAGGAAAACATCTGAGGCACAGGACAAGTCTGAATAAATCAGCTGGGGAAAAAACTTTGTGTTTGCCGATGAGTCTTAGAGGTGGAAAACTGAGGAAAAACACTTTCGCTAGTTTCAGTGTGTGGTATTTTTGTACTTTTCAATGCCAAACTCTTTTCTTGTGTCACATATAACGACACTGCTTGGGAGCACCATTATGCTCACACACTGCAATTACGTAGGAGTGATTAGCTTAAAGAAAAATAGCTTTTTGAAGCTTTATCAGCCTTAAAGATGCGCTGATTTCTAGTTCATCTAAAGAAATATGTTGGCACAAATAGCATTTTTCAATCTGTTGCTTCACGAGTACTTTAAAATATTTTTTAAAAATTAAAAATATGTTTATCGAAATATGTTTTGTAATTGTGTTCACTAATCCCACTATAATATTGGACATTTCAATTCCAAGTCACAAGAAACTATCAGTGAAATAAAATTTGGTAATATGAAGAAACTATATTAATAAGGCATCGATGTTTTATTTTTCTGCTGCTGGTGAAGCCATTTAGTCAGTATGCAAAGAACTCCAAACTATCGAGTTCTCATTTGATATTTTCAATGGCAAGAAAGTGCACACGTGAGGGACTAATTCTGGAGAGGTTTCATTGCACCAAGGAACTCTACAAATCTAAATGGCCATGAGGACCATAAGAATTCAGCACAAGACCAGCATCTCAAGCACAACATTTTTATTCCTGGCTATTCCTCCTACCCAACAGAACTGGAAGACCATATTTCCATGAAGTGTTTATCAAAGAACAGATATTTTTAGAGGCCCTACAGGCTCCAGCCCTCCCCTCCTGATAGAGATTGATCCTCGAGGTCCCAGTTGTTGCTTCTGTCCTGGGATCTTTGCTGCACTTGTTTACAAACAAATCACAAACTTGGTGTATTTTTCTAACACACATTTAAACACACATTTTAAACTGTTAGGCTTTCTTCATTTTAACAGAAAATGGGCTGCTTCAATCTAATTGCTTTAGTCTGTTTGTAGAATTATTTGCAATTCTAATTCTAGCATTGCTTGCAGCTTGGAGAAACCGTGCACTGATAAACTGGTTTGATCCCTGCATAAAACAGAAGTTAATCCTCTTTGGGGTAATGGAGTGAGAATTTTCCCTAAAAATCTTATAAACCGACCCATAAAATTTCAGCTTTACATAGGATAACCCCCTGAGCAGTTTTCTATTGAAATACCAACACCTTTACAACATGGAAGGGATTGTACCCGTGTCCTCACCCTTCCGTATTCCATGAGGCTCCCGGCAGGACCTGCAAAGTCAGTGCAGAGGGAGTACATGGAATGGTGTTCCTATTCTGTGTACAGGCTCTTAGTGGAACTGGGCCTTCATGAAATGAGTCCTTTGAGGAGTTTAATCACATTTAATTTGGCTTGATAACCTTTCACAAAAGTTTTTCTCAGCAGGACCCTTACGGAGATATCTTGGTGACACCTGTAGTCGTTTTGGCTCCAGTATAAATGAACTTCAATCATTTTACTGAGCAAACAAATTCTGCAATTTTTTTCGAAGCACAGTTCTCACCATTTTGACTTCACATTGTGCCACAAGTTGAAAGAGTGCATATAAGCACTGTGCAAGCCATATCACCTCCTGAGTTGTTTAACAAATTGCATGGTCAGCAGCTCCAAGATCCCGCTTTGCGCATAATTAACATCAGTAGAGGTTAATTACAGCTACCCATACAGCAATCAAGCAGAGGGTAAAACTAATTGAAGAGTTTAATTATTAAAAAAATTATATTATACAGTCAATGTGATAATCACCATACGATAGAGTTTATACATTTTTAAAAACGCATCCTGAAATTTGACCTATTTTTTGTAAGATTTATGTGCAGGTATTGTTATAAAATATGCTGTTCAATCAGGTAGATAGGCTGTAAATACTCATAACCACTAATAGGAACACAAGCAGCTGCACAAATAAGGCAAAGGAAGAACAGGTCAATGATGAACCTTTATCATCTGAAAAGAAAATTTATCTAAATTTGGTTGTGATGATGCAGGGGTTTTCACTTCACAATTACTGATCTCCAAAGTGCAGTTGCAATGCTTTTTCTATTAACCCCCTTCTTCCCACATTCTTCTAGCTTGGGATGAAGACTTTTAAGACCTTACAGTTTTTTCCCTGTCACAAAACTTGGCTCTAAATTTTCCAATGACTGAAAAAGAGTAGGTAGTGCTGTGTTCCTTTTTAAATGCTCTTGAAACCCTCTGTACGTGGAGCAGGTAAATGTTACTCTGGCAAGCCATTAGAGTATCTTCAAAATGAATTTAATGCTTTATCTCTTCACAGAGAATGAAAAAAAAACAACAAATGAGTAGAGAAAAAGGAGAGGAAGGAATCTGTCTTGCAAGTCCTTGAGAGCTGATAAGACTAGACCGGCTTCTTAGCGTGTGTAATTTTTACATGGTTTTAATTGTCATCTGAAATTTCCAGTCAGTCCATAAAATTACCAGATTCATCTAGATGCAGGCCTGCAAGGTGCTGCGCCAGGGATTTACCACCCAAATGAAGTAATTCTGTACTGCTATTGAAAGACTTCTTACACTAAAAAGGTGAAGTTATTACAGTGCTTCAACATCCTTCCTATGGCCCTTCCAATTTGCCATTGCATCTGTTGATGTCACTGGCTTCAAACACTGCATTTTGAGAATGTTACTGGATACAGAGAAAACCATCTTGAAATTCTCTGAGAAAAAGGAGACAACCCTTCAGATGTGCCCACTCAGATAACCAACTCAAACATTTACATGTACTTCGTGAATTTTGGCTTCTGAAGGAATTGAACTAGACAACAAAAAACTTAAGAAACAGCTTTGTGAAATACTGAAACAGATTTTTTTCTGCAGCATGCTGAAGTAGAAACCCAAAATACGAATATTCAATCCATGTTTATATAGGTCTTGTTAAACAGTACATCAATGACACATATTTAACAGCAGGGGATGATGGCTCCGTGGCTGCTGGAGGGTGTCTGCAGTGCCCTTGCATTGACCACACGTGGTAAAACTTTACAGAAATTACAACATAGGGGAAGGCTGTTAAAGAAGTGACCCATAATATTCCTAAGGAAACACCATCGATTGATTTGTCTCTGTCCAACAGACTACTTCTTTGATATATATCTACAGCAGGGAATTTTTTCTAAGAATGCAGAATTTACTTTGCTGACAATGAGATTTACTGCAAAACAATCAGCATGCTTCTGCTGAAAGGGTTTGCAAAGTTATTTTTGGTACTTTAAAAGTGGTGGTGAATGGCATACTTAAGAAATAATCCCTCATCTGGACTGATTTCTAAACTTTGTGAACATATTTATAAATAAAGAATTTGGCTTTTTTCTTCCTCTTATAAAGGCCTGTAGCTGCCTTGAACCTGAGTAAGCAGGTTAGACATAGGTACTGCCAGGAGAGCCAGGGAATGCTGCTGGCTCCAGCTTCATGACTACTTGTCCCTCATGGAAAAAGGTCTGCATTTATCCTCCCATGCAGTCGCTACATAATAGAATTAAAAGGAATTATTCCCTCTTTTTTTCCCCCACTACTTGCATTTCACAGGATGAATGGGTTAGGCTGACATGCAGGGCATAGGGAAGTCAGCTTGTGGTAGAAGAACCTGAACTTGTGTGATGAAGACATCTTCCTGTTGGGTTGAATAAAACATAACTTTTCATAGGAAAATATTGGTTTGTATGCTAACAAAATCCTGAAAAAAACCCCAAAGGACTAAATAATCTAAATTACTGAAATGAAATATTTTTATTCAAGTCTCCAAATAGAGATTAAATACTTTTATTCTTGGGGGATAGGCAAGAAAATGTTTAACAATAATCATTGAAAGGAAACACAGAGTATTTTTTTCCCCTATAAGAGCAAAAAATGGAACAGTAGAACATTATGGAATCTCACTTTTCCATGATGGGAAACATAATAGGAGTTTTGTTCTCCAGTCAACATCTTTTACTCTTCCTACATTCTTCTAATGCATTGGAGCTTACTTGCACAAAAGAGCAGATTTATTCCACAGAATCTGGAATTTAGGATGTAATTAACTGGAAAAATTTCCACATGGTATAGGGCACATAAGCAACTTACAAAACTGTTAAAAATTGCTAAGAAAATTCCTAACATAAGCAAAGCATACTCTTAAGTTCCTTTTTGTGCCATCAAGATAAAGGAGGATGTGATTTACAATGTACCATTTGTTATTTAGGTTTCTATATTTTACTTATTAGTTGTATCTGTTACATTCAGATAACAGGGCTGCTTCCCCATCTTGTGCTTGCTATGTGTTTTTCTTAGAAAATACTACAAAACCTTATTTCAAAGGATAACTTTCCACTGTGAGTAATGCTTCTCGCTGCCACTTTCCAATTTAATTATCACTCGCTAATAAAAAAGTAAACCAGTAAAAAGTAAAGCAATAGAACAGTAAGAACCAGTATTCCAAAGAGAGTTTTTACAGCCAAAGACAAGAGAAGTAATAGAGGTCCATAACATATGCTGGGACCTTTAATATTGCTTCTGGCTAAGTGGAAGGAATCTGGGTTACAAGGTAAACAGAGGCAACCTGAAATCTTAAAAGTAAATTGGGGGACATGGGGTTGAAGGCTACAAATATTTTCTAATAAATATCAAGAATGAACTGCAGCCCTGATTCTTTTTGCAAGGAAATGGAAAACTGTGTGTATTTTTTAAATAGAGAAAAATAGTCTGTCAAATTGTCTTCAAACACACTTTAACTCTGACTTTACATTGTGTTGCCTGAGATTTTCAAGCACTGAAGAGAACATGTTGTGGGTTCAGGCTTGGATAGTTCCAGCCCTTTCACAATGGGTCTTAAAGGCATGCCTGGCTTAGATACCAGCTTGGCTCAGGGCCCTAATGAGTTAATTAAGCAGTTCACGGTGGCTGCACTTCAAAAAAGGACAAAAACAGGTATTAAACCTTAGCTCATCTTTAAATACTCTAAAGAAATAGAAATTAAGGTCAAATGCAGTAGTTAAAATCTTCTGTGAAGAGCCACGGAAAACCCAGATCAATCGGTTCCTTGGATGTGCTCACACTTCCTTGAGGGTCACCCCGGAGGCCCAGGGCTTGGAGAGGCAGCTCCTGCCAAGGCCCTGCAGGTACATCTGGGGACAAGCTGGCCAGGACAGCCCAAACTCACGTGCTCAGGTAAATAATGCTGCCCAGGGAAGGGAGCGTTGAGTCGGGGAAGAGGCAGAGCATGGAGCGTGACCCTCCCCAGAGCACTGGAGGCACGTTCGCCAGAGCAGATTTATAACGAGCCAGATGGACACGTGTTAGAGAGGACGTGGCATGGAATTCATGCTCAACTCTCATCAGTTGATAGCTTGCCTAGTTTTGGAGTAGGCAAATAGCTATCACCTAATTTTAGCATTTCCAGCAACTGACATTTGTTTATTTCTCTCTTCCACCTACCCATTCATGAACCCTTTATTGTTTCCTATGATGTATTTTTGCAATATTTCTATTTTAAAAAAAGTTTTCTCTTACCAAACACACGCACAGAAGGCAAACCCTATGGGCAAAGTGGTAATAAAATTAAAATGAGTCTAAATAGAACTTAATTCCCTGAAATCAGTTTTGTTCCACTGCATTTAGCAGTCTGAAATAAAAGAAATCATGGTTTATAATTAAAAAGGAGATCTAATGGAAATTGAAAAATAACCTAAATTTCCACCAAAAGGGAGGGGAACCAGTTTCAGATATGAAAATTTGTCTTTCATTGTGTAATTAAATAGCAAACATTAAATAGGATGTTTTGTGGAATGATCAAAGTTATTTGGGACACAAATAACGCATGAAGCCCATGCATGAGCTGCCCTGAAGAATGTGATAACCTGCTTTCTAGTGCTTATCAGGATGTAGCTGTCCCAATGAGCCATACTTTAAAACACTCTGATGGACCATGATGCTTGGAAGAAAAGTGAACATACACAACTAAAAACTTTGGGAATTTTATGAGAGAGAGTGTTTGGTGAATAAAAGGCATTTCTAGAACCACAGAATGCACACAGGATGCAAAGCTGGAGGACAGGAAATGCCACAGATTATAGATATGAACTGACAGGAAAGTCACAGAAATGGATACGATCTGTTTTAACACCCAAGCCATTTGGGACTCCTCGACAATCCGTTCTACCTGTGTTTCAGGGACTCTGCCAAAAAGCTTTTCATTCTTCTATCTACTAAAAGCCCCAGCAGCTGTACCTTGGTGCACGCTCTGAATAGATGTCTTAGATACAGCTAACAAATCTCTGGGCAATGAGATGGTGGCGAGCAGGGTGGCAGGAGAGAGATGAAATTTTAGGAAAGGAAAGGGGAAAGCTATATTGAAAAAAATTTGTCAAAAAAAAAATAGTGTCAGTGTTTTCACCAGGGCTGCAGAAACACATGGATTTTCTCGTGGCACAGTGACAGGATCCCATCCAGGGGGATTGGAGCACCTCAGTGCCCAGAGAACAAATCCTGAAAGAAGGACTGAAAAGGTTCATTTCAGTTTCAACTATGTTAAACTTTCTTTTCCCATGATAACAATATTTGCTGCTTCACCTCTCTTAGACAAACGGGTAGGATTCCCTCCCTGCTGGAAGACTCATATGAGACATCCCATTCCTGGAGACTGGACATTGTAACACTACCCAAATTTTGTGAACTATAATAATGACCATAATCTTGGACCCTTAAATGGATTCTATGTAACTCACTAAAAATCTTTATTTTCTTTTATGCGAATTTTTCATGGTCTTGTACAACCACTTGTGTTTCTCAGGGACATCTCTCTACCTGCCCCGTGCAGGTGTTTCAAGCTTGATCCAAAACTACTGATATTGAGAGAAATCATGGAGTTTGGAATATAGTTCTCTTTCCTGTTCAAAAATTCCTGTTAAAAAAAACCCAAACCAAACCAGCAAACTAGTACTTCTCTTGATAACAATATTGACCTTTATTTGGCTTTTTATCCAAAACATCATTCCTTTATGAAGTCATGACAAATGAAGAGCTATTAATTTCCAGACGGGATGGGGGACACATTTTGCCTGACTCCGTAGCAGAAGAAGCCTTTAGTTTTAGATAAACCGTAAAATATTACAGTGACATGAGTTAAAAGCCAATTCTTACATTTTTTACTTCTTTTTTTGACAGCCACAGTCATCTAAGCCCATTACTGACTTGACTATTATGCTTGATAGCTCCCATTGCCAGGGTTCACAAGAAACAAAAATTCTTTCTTTTTAGCAACACAAAATGAAAATGTTAATTTCTAGTTTCAGAGCTGCTTCTCCCCCCACCCCTCCCAAATTTCCTATATGACCTCCAGAATAGGAGTCAAGTGACTTATGAACTTCTAATTCCTGCAAATTATGCTTTTAGGAGCCAGCAAAATAAATCTTATGGCAAAAAATATGAAACAGCAAGACTATATAACTCACTTCTGTGCCTCTTCACAGCCCCACAGGAGGTCACTGAGATCGCACCCCACAGCTTCCGAATCATCTCTCTTCATTTGCATTTTATCTAATTTTCTTTCCTCTGTCTTGGTACTTATCATCATAATTGCCTTGCAATGATTTTTGACAACTACTGTGAATACAGGGAATATGGGCAGTACAGTGGCTGTTACAGGCCTGGAATCTCAGAGGCTGGCACCACGAAATGCTGTGCAAAATAAGAGAGAAAACCCTCCGGTTTGCAGTGGAGAACCTCAAGCTAGCAGGTGGTTTACCTACCAGCAATTTTTTTTGTTTTACCCCTAGGTTTCTGGATGTGCTCATTTGTCACCCCTCATTATTTATAGCCATGCAGTTTGACGCACAGTACAGAATTAGAGTTCAGATCTGCCTGCTGGAAAAAGTTAAAGCCTGTGGTCCTTGACATCTTCCTGAGGAAACAGCAGAATTAAATCAGTGAGAAGTGATGCAATGCTTTTAATAGCATTTAATTGGTAATTGGATGCTCTGGGAGTAAACAACTGTTAAATAATATTGATGAAAGGTCTGTCAAAAGATGAATACATTGCCTGATAAGCAACTGTGTGGGCAAATATTTCAATTGCTCCAGTCTAGTCAGACACGCTGTGTCTGAGTAATTCCTGAACCTGGTCTTTTAAATCGAGCTGGGCTGGTTTCCAGACAAGAGCAAATCTATCCTCTCTGCTGCACAGCTAAAGACCTCAGTGCAGAGCTGTGATCATTGCTCCTTATGTCATTCCCCATTCTTTCAAATCCCAACGTTTTATGTTACAACACTGTTTTTGTTGCTGTTGCTTTAATCCCCTAGACACGGCTATATTTAGAAAGCAGTGGAATAACTGAACTACTGCACAGGGCTTTGCTTCATCATTACAGATTAGGATTTCAGTTCTCCAAAGCTTCATATGTGGGATACATCTTTTCGGGATTTAGGAGTTACTCTTCAAATGTTTGCAGGACTTAGTCACAGACAAACTTTAACTGAAATTTTCTTAGTCTGCTGGCAAAATTAAATACTCGCTATGATCTGTGCCTTTAATGGAGAAGAAAAAGAGTGAAAACTTTCCATAGCTTTTCATGATGATCATATATGTATGTTCAGTGTCATTTTATTTGAAGAGTTCACACTCTCGCTTACAGCTATAGCATCTTTGCAATACTGAGACCAAAACTTTCTATTTCCTCCTTCAGGGTTACTAACCACTGATAAATACACACAGAGAACTCTCAGACCTCACTTGTTGCTGGTTTTAGACAGGGAAAATCAAATACAATTTTTGTTCACCTAATGTTATGTGAAAGCTAAAGGAGCTGTGCCTTTACGTTTGTCACTGTTACAGAAACTCTGTTTTGGAAATCTGATGTTGTAAGACATAAACCAGTGAGAATGTGGTAATACCCATGTGGGGTTTTTTTCACCTAATCCAAGATATTATTTGAGTAAACACAGAGTTATATATATTACATTTAAAAATACTTCTTAATATTGCTGGTAGCATTTTTTTAATATAAAAGAAGCATTAACATACCCTGTAGGTAGTAATTTTAGTACACCTTTTTCTGGATAAAATTACTAGAACTAGCAAGTAAAGAACAAAAATCTGGACTAAATATGTTCTTGTGCTTAAAGATATGTACCCTACAAAAGTTTTGCAGGATCCAAGTGGCTTGGGTGCCGCTATTAGAAGTGACTCAGATGTTTAATGATCAGTATGTCCTGGATTTTCAGGAACTACCCAAAGATACCTGTAATTCTAATATTTCCTTTATCACAGAGATGTAACTCTTTCCATTGTATTAACATGCCGGTAAGACAGCATCCAGCTGGGATGCAAAATAATCTTTTCTTCTCTTTATTTCTAAGATTGGAATTAATCCCTGCATTAGATACTGACAGAATTTATTTTGGGGATTAAATTTGCTCAAAGTCTTTGTTCATAGGAAATGCAGCTTGTGATACAAAGATGACACTAAGCATTATCATAAGCTAATAAAAAGACAGAGATAATAAGGACCAAATCAGCGGAAACAAATTTCAAAGGTAAAATTCCCTCTGCCTACAAATTTTCTTTCTTCTTCTCTCCCCTTTTCCCTTGTAGTCTTCCTGCTCTACTTTTGGATTCGAACTCATTTCTTCCCCATGTTATTTTAAGGAGTCGATGAAAACCTGATAACCCCCCTTTGCTATGGAGGCGGAAGAACTAATTGCTTTTTGTTCACTATCTGGGCTGATGGGTGAGAAACTAAAACCCAATTCATCCAGTAATTGCTACGTTCATGAAAAACAGCATCAAAGCCTTGATGCGTTTTACTGTTGTCTCTTGGGAAGGCTCATGTCTAATTCTTATGCTGATATGGCTCATAATATAGTCCTCTGACTCTTCTATTTGCTCTTGCAATTACAAGGGTTCTTATTCCATTGTGCATATTCCTCTGAACTAAGATTAGCTTAACTGAGCTTCCTTTGAAAACCTGCCTACCCATCAAATGCATCAGGCCTAATGCATTCTGCAGCCACGCAAAATCAATGAACAGCACAATTTTCTGCTTCCTGCAATGATCAATAGGATTCACATAATGGGTGGAAAATTTTTAATCATGACAGCCCAGCATCTAGCTGGCATAAATCTTCCCTGCATTATAGCCCCTCCATTTCCCACTAGTGCAAATTTGCAGGTATTGAATAATATTTATGTAGCAGATACATTATGAAAAGCAATACAATTAGAACTTCACACTTCAGTGATGATAGGTTGAGATCCCAGAGGCCCATTTCCTAGACAATGTACTGGCTTCCATGTTCCAAATGCAAAATCCTTTTTTCTCCTGAAACTATGATTTTTGCTGAAACTATACTTCCCAGGATCAAATCTGACACGGCTCAGGAAAATGTGGATTCAGGCTGACCATAGCTAAGAATAAGTACATTTGAATGAGAAAATAATCTGCCACAAAAAAAAAGCAGTTCCTGTCTCTGACACAGCTTGTTTTTCCACCTCTGTCCTGGCTCAGCTCATGGAGCTGCAAAAATCTCTCCCTGGGCCATTCCTCTGAAAAGCCACCAGGGAAGAGGAAAATCAACTGGTACTGTCCTCATTGACAGTGTGACCTGAGGCACACTCGATTTTTACGGGCTACAGTCAGCTACCACAGGTACTTGAAATAGAGGGAAAGTCTACAAATAAATGCAGGACTGCAATGTTAAAGGTTCTAGCAAAATTGTCTATAAATCATGTGCATATTTCTAATTTACTCTTTTCTCAGGAAAAGTGCAAGGGAAACTTTCTACAATAAAAATGTAGGTGCCTAGAACAACTTCCTAATTTTAAATGTCAGGACCACCCCTATGTTAAGGGATACCAGGGCCTTCTACTGCTCTTTGAGCCTACAGATCCCAGGCTTTGCTCTTAACCGGAACAGAGAGGAACATCTGTGGTGCAAAGGCTTAAAAGGGTGAAACGGCAGCTGAACTTCTGCAAGTCACCCTGAGACATAAGCCACCCTCCTGCATGGTTCTGTACCTCGTGGGTCCTGCTGCCAAAAGAGAGCAAGCAAATTACCTGTTACAGCTCCAGTTAGATAAATCTTTACAGTCATGTTCTAGGAATGGATTTAATTTCCATCATCTGCCTTTATGTTATAATCACAACCCTACACATGGTTTAGTGCCAAGCTATTTTTTTTTCGTCCTTGCCAGAGTGTTATAAGAATATCTTTATGACTCCTTATGCTCAGTGAATCAGAATAATGATTCCTTTTGATCTTAGCACAGAGCAGGTTTCACCGGGTACGAACAGAAGTGCCAGCCAAATGTGAACTGCTCAAAAGTTGCACTGGTAAATAATATTCAAAGGAATCAAAACACTGTGTCACTGCTCGAGTCTGACATTTGCTTCTGTCATAAAAATGAGAAATTGGCAAGGGACAGCACAGTTTTAGACCACTCTTATAATAATCACGAAAGTACAACCGAGAAAAGCAAAGGGTGTGTGATAAGCACTACGTTACCACACTATCACAACTGTAAATGTGTACATATTTGCAGAGGTTTAAAGGAAAGATTCTCTCCTCCTCCCTAATTTTTGCAAGATTTTTTCTGAAGGACAAAGTATTAACTTGCAACTTACAGAGAAGACACATGAATATAATTACTTAATATTGATACAGGATTATAGAGTGAGTCCACCAAATATCTACAGATAGCAAAAGGCTTTTTTAATATTAATATCGGGAAAAAGAGAGGGGCAGAAATTCAGTGAACGTTTGGCAAAGTGTTCTGCTGTTACTTCTAAATTCTCAGGTGTAATTTTGGAATGAGAAACGAAAAACCTAAGAACCTCTTTAATCAGAACATTGAATCAAAACTGTACAACCTCAAAGTGTCTCTCGTAAGTGAGTGCACTTCTTGGCCAACAGTCTTTATTTGACACTGGCAATTTTCTCTTCAACATTCCTCTCTGTTGGCATATGGCACAGGAAAGAGAGCCTGACTGAGCCGTGCCTCTGAACTGGGCTCAGATGAAGGTTACATGGCCACTGGAATCCATAAGGAATTAAGTATGCAGTTTTAAAGGCAATATAACAAAGGAATGTTGGAATCCTGCACAGTCTTGACTGCTTGTGAGTATTATAAATGGTATGTAATGCACCATTTATACTGTGGTGCATACAGATGGTGTTTAGTCACTCTTCCATTATCTGTTTTTCTCCAAAAGCTCTTTTCTGCAAGTCAGGCTAACTTTTAGCATGAAAAATAAAATCTCCACAGTACCAACCAAAAGAAATACATCTGACTGCCAACGCAAAAATTCTCATGACCACTCACTGCAGGCTTTTAGACTAGCGTAGCAGTCAGGCATTTTCTGATGTCTTTGAACGACTGACTCTTGTGGATCTTAAACTTGGCAAACTAATGACTCTACAGACCCAAGATGATAAAATCTACACATTTGTTGACAGTGGCAAAAATTTTCTGTAATCTTAACTAATAAATTACCCAAGAAATTGGCAAGATTAACACTATTTAAATTATAGGTCTTAAGTTCTACCTGTTGTCAATTATGCTGCGTAGCTATGGCCGTAAGCACGAAGAGCACTTAGAAAGTTATGTGTCCTTTGTAACAATGTCCAATTTCAACTTCTCATCCTGTTACTATTTAGCTCACTAAATTATTCATGTATGCATGAACATGCACAAATACACACACACACACATATAGAGTTACTTGGGCTACAAACATACTAAAAACAATATATGCCTGTCTTCATCCCATTTAATTTGCTGTGTAAGCTTTGTAATGCACTAATTTCCTCTTAACAAGAAAAAAAATTGCAATATTATTTTAAAAAAGGGCAAAATTAATATTTTAAAATACTCTGCCCTAGCATCATTTCTTCTCTCCACACTCCAAGTAATCAAAATGTTTCACCCTCTTTTATGTTGCACATTAATTGAGGTTCCACCGGAGCGGGAGAGCCACAGTCTAGACAATATAAAACACCACACAGAAATGACAGTGCCTGCTGGAAAGACTTTATGTTCTGGTAGTCCTTTTTGTCATTATAACTAATTATGTAGGACCAAATAAGCCTGCAATATTAGCTCAGCACTCAGGGGTTCCTAGAAATGGATGCTCCCTGTGATGCTGTGGATATTAGAAAATGCAGTTTCACAGTTTTGTTGTCAGCAGGGTCAGGTGGTCTATTAAATACTGTCAAGGAGGAGAAAGGAAGGGAAAAGAGGAGCAAGTTTTGTGATACAGCTTGGCTCTCACTGGCACTTTCTACTGCTCTCTCATTTTTATTATAGTTTATTCCTAGGTAATGATATATGAACAGAAAGAAATTTCAGTCTACAGCCAGCTAGCTCAGTGAGATGTTTTACAGCCTGTCTCAATATACTGGGGACAGGGGGAAGTTCTTTCAGGGAGGAGAAAATTTCCTATGAATACTATTCTATATTAACTTCAAAAAATACTAGTAGTTTAAAAAAGAAATATATTTTGGGGAAAAAAAGAAAATTAAACCTTTTTTATTTATATTTTTTCAGATTTCTATAAGTCTTTGAATCCAAATCAAATTCTTTTTCAGGAATTCTAATACTTTTTGATAAAAATCAGGTGTTTTCCCATAAACCTTATTTTCTTTAATGAAGACGTTTTCTGAAGGAAAACTCATTCTTGTCAATAACACAGAAACATACGAGACTGTGCTGAGTACTGAGAAATACATAATGGCTTTCTCTTTCTTAGATGTTTTGCCTTTGATAGAAGTTAAGCTGCACTTTCAGTAGTTTCCATGCAAGTAATGGGTTTCTGTTGTATTGGTATTGCCTGGAGTGCTGTGTTGTTATTGGTGATAGTTTCCATGAATGTTAAAAACTATGTTCATTCTCATTGAGCATGAGATTCACTAATAATCTGGAAGAAAATCTATTTCTCCTGATGGCATACTTAAGGTAACAGCAATTGTACTCACTGTTGAATCCCCACATTTCCTTGATTACAGCGTTGCCAGTTTCCTAGTTTCCTCTTCCTGTAGATGAAGCTGGCCTTTCACCGGCTTCATGAACTCTTGGAAAGTGGGAAGCTGTGAAACAGATCCACAGCTACATCCGGGCTCCATTTAGGGCAAAACACAAAGACATTTACATCTGTAAACCACATCGGTGTGCTATACAAGTTACTAGCAGTAGAGGCTCTGGTACTCCATTTTTTCACGGCCACTTTTGGGGAGGATGAGATGATTGCTGTCATGAGGGAGAAATCACCTAAATCCACAAAGAGCCCTGCAGACACAGGCAGGGTCTGTATGACCAGTGGTTCACACTGGTTTCAAGGTATTTTGAATCAAGCAGGCAAACAAATCTTCCCCAGGTTGAAGGACATGCGCACGACACCTGTGACAAGAATATGGCAATGTGTCTCCACTCCTCTGTTAACTGCAGATTTGTGGCAGACCTACCGTTTATTCAATTGCAATTTGGTTTTGCTCCTCTGGGACTTACATCTGCAATGCCAACTTCTGTTCTCCTCGCAGAGCACACCCCTTTCCCTGCCATCTGCCTTGGCTCCACAAGCCACTCACCACTGTTTCCAGGGTATCATGGTGATGCTGAAAGGAGCCCTGCTCATGTGCCCTGCCCTGACCAGTGGAATAAACAAGATGAGGCTCAGGCTGGCGAGTGCAGCCAGGAGATGATTGTTCAGCTCTGGCGTTTTACATTTTCATACACTAGGAAAGCATCTATAAATAGCCTTTGAGAAACATAAACGTTTTAGTATAATGGGATTCATGTTTAATACGGGCAATGACTTCCCTTCCCTTAGGATCGCAATTAAAATGTTTAGACAAAATTAAACTGCTTCTTGGGAAGATACAATGATGCAGAGCACAATATTTAAACAAACTCCCAGTGCCTGACAGAAAATGGCTCTTTGCAATCAAGCTCCAAAAGAGGAGACAACATAGCTGTTTATTATTGCTCCATATGCTGATGAAATATGGGCACTTGAGCACCAGTATCACAGAAGCTTATAGAAAAGAGGAATTTCTAGAGAAAATGACATTATTCGTTTCTGAAAAACAAATTGGTAGTTGTCTGAGGCAAGTTTGGGACGTGTTTTCATTATTAACTAGCGTCATGTGATTAGTCAACTCCAGCTTTGGCAAGACAGATTTTCATGTACAGAGCAGTTTGATAGAAATTGCTGCCTGTTTATTATTTGAAAGAAACAGGTTTTAATCACAGCATTTTCTGTCCTTGTAAGATCCTTGGCTCTGGCTGTAAAGCTCTTGTGCAGAACTCAAGCAGGGAGAAAAGACATTTGTACAATGCTTTTATGAAGCTCCAGTTAATCCAGGAGCTAATCAGGGATTGTTTAGCCCTTGGCACAAATTGGGGTAATCTCTGGGCAGCTCTCACCTGTGCGCTTTTTTCTATCCTTGACAATAGCTTGTTACAGCATATCCAAATTCAGGTAATATTTTAGGAAGACAACTTGGAGTTTTTCTCTCTTTGCTACCCCTGCATTTAGGAAGGTTAGGAAAGGGTGTTATAACATGGGTTTCTTCATTATTCCAGGAGATGAGTGGCAGGAGATGATGGTGACTAAGAACAAGCACAAAGGCTCCAGTTCCATCAGCTATTCAAGACAAAATTATCTATGTCGGACCATCTTAAAAGGACCAGTTCACACTTTCCAAATCTCATCTGGAAGTATATGCAACATAGTCACAAAAGATATCTACTATTCAACTTTTACCATTTAGTTACTCTAAGGCTTGCTATGCTGGTCACTCCAAACTAAACTTTTTCTTTAGTGCTAGAAGGATTAAATTTTTACACTTTATTCCAATTATTAGGCCTAGGTGGGTGACAGTACATATGATTGCTGAGAACATAATCATGCTAAGGATTTAGATCTCAGAGAAATTCTGAATTTTGTCTATACCACTGCCAAGACCTAACGAGAAGAGGAAACAGACACAGAAAACAGAGACATTTCTGGTTTACCAGAGCTTTTTAATCTAAGCACCATGTTGAAAGACTGTAGTCTTTGTATTGCAAAAAAAGGATTTCAGGACCTGTTGATTTCCTCTGTTAGTATTGCCATTCTGTCAAAATCTATACAGCCCTGGAGATATATACCAAACATCCAATGGAAACCTGTGACTTCTGTAATGCTTTTCTGTTTCCATTTCCCTTCTTAATTTTGATTTCAGTCATTTCATGCTGTGTGTGCAACCTGTCATTATCTATCTGTGGTTTCTGTCGTTACATATCCTTCTCTAATTAATGTGTAGGGCCATGGTGAGATACATTCCCAACGCCAGCTTCTGATTGACTGCCACCTGCATTGACCTTGTTGACCTCAGCTAAATTTCCTTTCCAGCTCTGAAATGCCAGAACGCTCCTAACACGCTGGAGCCTTGGAAGAACAGTGACATCTGTTTCCACAGTTTTAGCTATCTTGGTTCCACCAGAACCAGAAAGCGGTATTTCCCCCTTGCACGTGTCAGCTGTCGGATGCTTGCGGAGCTCCCGTGAAGCCATGCCGAGTGCAAGGCTGGTGCAGCTTGAACCCTGAGATTAAACACAGCTTCACAGTGCACGTGCTTGCAGAGCTCCATCGATCCCCCAGCCCCCTCTCCGCCCGCCCTGCGGTGCAATCAGCATCGATAAGATCAGTGCAAACAGAGCCTGTGTCAAGCTAGCCTGTGTTCACCCTGGTGGGAATATTCTGCTTGTTGTAACTCATGGTGAGGCTTCACATCTGATTTCTGCTGGCATCGCGCCCCCGTGGCCAGAGGGGAGCTCCTGCGCTGCCATCTCGGAAGGGCTCCGTGCTCCCCAAGTGCTTGATCTGGCGCACCAAACCTCCTCATGGCCTGGCACTAAATCTTCAAAAGGGCAGCATTTTGAACTGGGATGTTATGGAGACACTTTTATCTTTACTTTGTTTTACGAGCCCTAGCTAAATTTCTTCTTTGAACTGGCCTTTAAAAGACTTGTTAGAATATAGCACAATTTAATTGTTACTAAAACCCCCCCCCCAAAAAAAATCCAGCAAGATCTAACTAAAGTTCTATGGCTTTTAAGTGACTCAAGAAATCTGTTTGTCTTCTTAGTACATAAAAATGAAAATTTCATGGTATCCATGAAGGCAAAAAGCAAGAAAAAATTATTAAAACTAACACGACAAAAAATTGCTAACTAAAAGTACTGAAGAATCATTAAAAATTAAAACCTCTATTTTGAAATAAGGAAATATCTATCTAATACATTCACTTTCTGTAATATCTTAGGCTTTGTCCAAGTACACAATGAATCTCTTTTTTCCTCAATATTTTCCTGAAATATCTTAAATAACTTCATAGTCCAGACAAGCAATTTTTAAAATTCTGATAACGTATGCAGATTGTATCACAAACACTTTTGTAGACTCGATCGTGAAACGCCTTGTATTTTCCACGAATAAAAGCAAATCAAAATACAGCAATGAATTTTGAGGACAGAAACTATTAAAGCTACATACATACTCTCGCTTCCAAGCAAAGTATTTAAAACATTACACAATTTCAATTATGCTTCAGTCCCCGTTAAAAGAAAAGAAAGAATTCTGCAGGATAACAGTCACAGCCTAAAGTGTGGATTACAAAATAAAAAAGTCACATGAACAAAGGAACCCTGTAGCTTGCTCATAACACGATGCAGGTGGTCACTGGGGACCCAGCTCCTGTAGCTCTGCTGAATATCCCTGAAGTTCTGCAGCCATCCGAGTTTCACGGGCTAAGATTGAGGGATTTTGAAACACTGACGTGGATAGCAGGAAGAAAGGTAAATTAAAGAGTAGAGTCGTTCTGAGCTGCGGCTGTAACCTGTCTGAGCTGAACACTGGTATGAGTTTTATATGAATTACACAAGTATATCAGCACACATGTTACCAGTCCCTTCCAGAGCAATCCCTGATGCAAACACGCGCTGACACATCAATCCCAGGGCTGTTTTGTGAGGCACAAAGTAAATACTGCTGTAGGCTGGCAAGACGGGATTTCCTTGTGCTACCAGCAATTTTCTCTGGAAACCCCTCATGTAAACCTAGTGGTAGGAATCTGCTATTTACTAAACTCCTAAACATGCTATGAAAACAACAGCCTGTTTACGATAAAAAACTTCACAATATCTCTGACAGGTATTCCAGAAAGCACAGCTTTAGTTTCCATTTTTTATGATATTTTAAAAATAACACAGGTTTTCTTCAACAAGTCTTTATGAAGTGACAGTAATGGTTTTGTAAAACTATTGCAAGACAGGTTGGATATTTCTCTAGTTAAAGAAGAAATGTTACTTTAACATCACTGGAGTAATAAATGTCTATACTGTATATATAATTTCATTTATTTTAAAATGTGACTTTATATTTTAAATATGACATATACGCTAAATAATCTAAATAAACCAACAAGGAATTTGCATGCATGCAAAATTAAATGCATTACAATTACAATGTATTGCAATTTAACTTTTAATTTTACAAGTGATATCTACAAAACGGAATGACCTCTCTTGAGAAGTTCCATGTTACTTTAGAGACAACATCTGTATTTGGTCAGCTATATTGGTCTAAGGATCTAAAAAGGCACATTGGTCTTTTACAGTATACATTCTTACACACAAATTGTACATCTCTACTTTTAAACAGCTTGGATCCTTTATAAACAGAGAATGATGTTATTTGAAATATGTTACTAAAATCTGAACAAAAAAGAAGTCACATATCGCAAAGACATAATTTTTCCAGATTGCAGGAAACCCCTTTTCCTGTATTACTTTAAAATTTAAGATGAAAGGAAGATTTGGTTGGGGTCAAGCTAAAGCTGGGACTGACCACAACATTTCTAAGTCAAATTTGGGATGGGGGTCTGCTAACTTTGTCTGTCCCAATGGTGCATGGATTGCATTTGACTCATCACACCATCCACTTTGTTTTCGACAGGAACAGATGGTAGAGGGGAAGAAATGAAAAGCAGGGCACAATGAAAGTAAGATGGTTTATCCAAAAGGAGTAAGCTGTCAAACGCATTAATATTTCCTCACATTGCTTCTCCAAATTAGCAGCTGTGCTTGGTTGCTATAGGGACAGCATGCAATCAGGAAGCCAAGAGAAGGTGACACACGCAAAGGGAGGTGAGTTACCGCAGCACCCAAGAGCCCAGAGGTGTCTCAGTCCTGTGGGAGAATGGAACAGAGGCACAAAATTCCTTGACCAAGCTGTGCACAGTGCTGTGTCAGTACTGGCAAGGAGCTGGGCTGGAACATTTCCCACAGGCTGGGGGTTACACACCTCACTGGGGCAGGACCAGAGCCCTCAGTGTTTGGGAGACACCTCACAGGGATGTGTAATGCTACTTAATTCCTGTCAAATCTGCACCTCTTATGTTAAAAATAAGGAGTGCCTCAGAAAGGACTGTTGCTAACATAACTCTTAAGAAATACTACAAAGTTCTTACAGAAAATACTGGACTAAATTTTGAATGAGTCATGACAATCTGCTGAGGAACTGAAGCACATTTAGCTTTCATAACAGCTCCTAGATACCATCCTGATTCTTAAACCCTCAGGGCACATATTTGGGTGAAGAGCAATCACAGTTGCATAGAGTGTATTATTGTTTTCTGAAGAAGTAGAAATACCATTTTTTTTTCTTTAATCTTATGTTCTTCAAGAGTGACTCTCCTTCCAATAGTCTGATTTCAACAGAAAAGGAGCTTTCTTTGGCTTGCTGGGTGGGACGGGTTTAAAACTTGGTTTGATGGGCACACCAGAAGAAACTCTTTTCCTTAAACATAAAGAAAGACTCTTAAGAAATGAACACACTGACCAAACCTCACGTTTTGTTCCGCTTGTGTGGGTTGGTGGGTTGGAAGGAGGGAGGCACTGGAAATAAGGGCTTGTCCTGGAAGTTTGCTTTAATTTCCTATTATTTCTTTTCACTTTTACTTCTGTTAATAATAAATCCTCTTTATACTGTTAAGTCTGAGCCTGTTTTGCCTTGAAGCTCTTCCATTTTTCCTCAATAATCCTTATTTCACCTCACAAAAAATGAATTTTTAATTTCCCCTTCTCTGCTTACCATAGCAGAGGCAAGTAAGTGAATAGCTTGTTGGTGCTCTGTGCATAACCAGCCTCAACCCGCTACACTGGTTTCCCCCAGAGCCCCAGAAGGAAGATAAGTCTGCCTCTTTTTGAGTCATTAAATCATGGTTTGAACTTTTTCTAACGGCCATGCCACAGCTAAAAACTGATAAGGTCATTTACCTCTTACTTGCAAAAAAATTTAGGCTGCCATTGTCTCTGCCCCTAAAAACTGTTGCCCTAATCTACATCCCATGACCATATTATCTATTACCCTGGAGATAGGTAAGGAACCTGAAAACTGTCTTCATATGGTCAGCAGAAATATCTCCTGTTGAAGAGGAGTAAAGAATTAATGCAGATGGTGAAACTCTGGGCCCTTGCTTCAGCAAACAGCAGCATCAGTGATGGAATCAATCTATATCTGTGTCCATGAATCATTCCAAAATTCAAACTGCTTGTGCTAGACAAGAGCAAAGAAGCTACTGAGTCTGGGGAGGCCTGATTCTAGGGAAAGGTCTGAGATGAGAGAGAGTCAGGAGTCTCTTCTGCTTCCTCCACACTTGTCCAGAGCCAAACTCTGACACATGGTACAGTCTGAGCTGGTCCCAGCCTCTAGATGCAGAGGGAATGAAATAACACCAGATAAAAAGTAACATGGGTCATAAATGCAGTCCTCTCATAAAATTTTAAGAAGTGCAGGCTAACACCACCAGAGGAGACTGAAGAAGAAAAATTAAACTATATGTAGAAGGAGTGACAACAGACTACAGGGGAAAAAAACCCCAAAAACCTAAAACAGCACTACTTAAAAAAAGTTTTACATTTGTACATATTTTGCTTCCAAAAGCCAGAGGTATTAAAAATCAGACAGAAGGACCCTTCCAATATGTGAATACTATGAAATTTAATTATTATTTTTTAAAGGCAGACATTTAATTTTATCGTTAAAGCATTAATAGTGCTGTTTACTCAATACATAAACATTGCTTGCACTAGCATAACAATCTTATGCATAAAAGGTTTGATCTTTCAGTGATTGCACTTCATACTACATCTACTCAACTGCAAAGGCAGCCTGCCCAGAGCTTTCTTAGTTGTTTTTCAGTCAGAGAATATGATGGGCCAAATTGAGTAATGCAGATTTAGAAGACCGGAATTTTAGTTCACAAAAAAATGCTCAAAACAACAAAACATATTAAGTGTCATTTTCAGGCAAGGGTTGACCCTGTGTTTTCTTCACTTTCTTCAGAGAAAAATTTCTTTGTTTAAATCAGCCTGAATTTATTATTTGGGCATTACTCTGAACACTGCCCTTCCCCATCACACCTGAAGTTTATAACCTGACTGGCCCTTTATTTCAGCTGATGAACTTCAAGCAGTGAAGTGTAATTTACTCTGACATCCAGAAAAGCATAAAGGTGCCTGCTGAGGTAAATCCAGGCTTTCTGGAAGCAAGCACCAGCCCACAGAAAAGGGTAGGACAGACTGTGTGTTGATATAAGCAAAGGCAGCAACTGATTAGAAAAGCTGCAAGTGATGCTCTTCCTTAGAAAGGGAATGTGACAGTGATAGCTGTAACCCAGAACACTTTTGAGGTATGCCCTCCATCCTGCAGCAATATTGGGATCAGTTCTGTTCAAGTACACATCCGAGGAACCGGCTTTCACTCACTCTCTGTAGCCAGACAGCAGTGTGGTGGTGAAGGATCCCTCCCTCACTTGCTGCAGTGAATTCAATGTTTTGTGGTTTTTTTACTGTCTAGGAAGGTTATTGGACATCCTGCTATGTTTGTTGGCAACTTAGGTACAAGTTCTTTTTGTCCTCAGTCTGTCAACTCAAAAACATGGAGCAAAGAAGGTGGCCTAGCCTTTGCCCCTTGAAAGTCCCATAACCCAGGTCTTTTTCCAATGCCAGAAAAGGAGAGTAATCCTTCCCTTCTTGGGTGTCTCTTCCCTACTTGCCAAACACTTTTCCAGACCTTAGACTCTCTATGTTACTGCAGCAGGACACTGCTTTTGATTCGGACTTTAAGGTTTTATCTAGCATAAATAAGAATTGGGAAGATGAATGTACTTCACACAGGAGCAGGGGGCCGTGGATGGGAAAGCCATCACCAAAATATGCAGGAAGAATATGCTTGCTTATTTTACTGTTTCCTGAGGGTTGCTACTCTCCTCCCTTGCACTCCATCAGTACATAAATTATGCTTGTGCTTCCTTACACCCATTGAATATCAAATCTCCCACCCCCTTCCTTCTTATGAAGATCATGAGTTAGAGGAGCAATAATAGCCACATTCTCAGGCTACAAGAGCAACATTTAGAGGTATTTGTCTTTTCCGTTTTCTGACAGATCCATTACCAGTTCATTAGCCTTTAGTGGGTAGAGACATTCAGTAAACAAACGAAAGTAACTCCATTTAAGAGCTGGTGAGCTAAATACAGCTCTCCTGCTTAGCCTGCTAATTACACGGAGTGTTGGAGTGTTGCGAGGGCACACGGAAACAGAGCTATCCTTTTGCTGCAATCTTAGAACATCTCATCTTAAAATCCCTGAAAGCCAAGACACAAAATCAGCTTTGTCAGTGTCAGTGGCCTACAAAGAGGTGAAGTGGAAAACCAGTCCAGGAGAATTTGTGCTACTTCATCTTGCCGTAGTCCAGGAAATATAGAGAATATGTATGCTAAATTCAAAAGATCATTATCTTCCTCCTCCACTCCATTCCCTTGTTAAGGTGACAGACTGCTGCAAGTATTACAGAAGCATAGTAGTTTAAAGGCCAATCTCTTATGATTTTTAAGCTTAAAAATATTTAAATATACATACAGAAGGAGTGGCATATGAAAGTCCAGTCTTGATATGTGTGATACAAGTTATTCTGGAATTAAATAGCCCAGTATAAAAGCCACCGCACCAAGCAACAGGACACAGCATTAGTTGTCCTTGTCCACATCCTTTTGTCTACCCTACATACAAGTTCCTCTACAGAAACCAGGGAGCCGATCATTTTGTAACACTTGGACAATAACCTCTTTAAGATAATTACATTAAATGAAGTTCATCGACACAACAGAACTTTACCTTGGCCAGAATGGGGGTAAAAATTACCTTTACCTTTTCCAGCTAATACACAAGTCAGGAGAAACACAATTTCCATAGCAGAATGCAATTGCTAAGTCCTTATTGTTAATAGACTTTTTTTTTTTTTTTGAGTATTTTTCTTACCAGTACCAAGTTTCTGTGCCCCATCTGGGCAATAAGCCAGGCTGCTTTTCAGAGTTTTAACAAGGAGGCAGGTTCACAGTCTGTTTCCCCCTAAGTCATTGAGAGTAAGGTAGTTACTACCCAGAGCTAATCTAAGTCTGAGGCAAAATTAATTAAATGGCAAGATACTGCAAGCACTCTTTTAACATAACTGTTTTTACTTGGGGTGAAGTTGGAGGCAAAAATGATGATTCAACATGAGGAACCTAAGCTTTTTACTTATTTCAGAAGACTGAATTATGTTGTTGGTGCAGATGCTGGCTGTACTTTGTCAAAGTATGATGTAAATGCCAGAGATACACAATTTGGGAAGATGCGTTATTGCAGGATCCTGTTGTAAAGATGCTTTTAAGAAGCTGTTGTCTCTTTTCCTAATTGATCACAGGAAGTGCATCTCTTGGAGAAGCAGTGAGAGCTGGGATCAATGACAGGCTAGTTTAATGCAGCTCTTAACAACAACCTGCAGAGATTAGGAGGCTGTCAGAAAGATAACACTGGAGATTTATAGATTGTTTTCTGAAGCCATTCTCGGCTCTCATGGGTGCTCTGTTATGTTTCACTGTGCTGGGATATGTAATATGTACTCCCCATATAGATCCGAGCTGTACTTCTCATTTATGGAGAAAATAGCATTGCACCTTTATGTGCTGCTCGACTCCCAACGCCCTGGGAGAGCAGGGGGACGGGTGTCTGGAAGCCAAGTCAGTTAAGTAGTTAGAATGGCTCAGGGAAATCTGAGTTATAGCTGCAGTTTCTTCTGTCACTCGAGCAGGGCATAATGGGCCTAATTCAGCTCCTGTAACACCACTAAATCGATGGAGCAGCATCATCAACAAATGAGCCCCTTGTGTGCTGAGCTGGGGCTCAGGTGCTGCAGTGTTTGGGTTTGAAGGTCCAGCTCCTGAAAGGCCCTTGATTCCTCAGGGAACGGCTGCACTCCATCGGGGCAAGGAGAGTGTCTCTTTTCTCACATCCATAGCTTGGGGAGACGTCAGGCTGAAGTGTGCCAAACAGAAGGAGAAAAAAAAGGTGCTCTGCTAACACAGAGGGGAGCAGCACTACAGATTTTCATGGAATTCGGCTACCCTGCACTAGCTGAGGATCTGGTCCCCTTCCCTCTGACTGAATAAGCCAATGCCAGCATTGCACTGAGCTTTCCCCAGCCCCTTTGACATCTATATAGCAGCCTTTCAGAGACATTTATATATTTATGGGATTTGCCTATTGTAGCTTTAAAGGCATTGCATGTTTTACCTAACATGAGTGAGACAGGACTACTCATTGTAATTGTTCCTGAAGATCATTCCACTTGTCAGTAGCCAGAAGAGTGCAAAGTGAAAATGAATTATCTGAACAGTCACTATTTGAACAAAGGGCACTCTGGTCCAGGCAGAGGAGAAATTCTGGATGTGCAGGAAAAGGTTATTCCCTCAACAGCATATAAATCATAACGATAAAACCAGTTAACCACTCCTTTATGGAATATTAGGAAGACTTTCCTATGACTTTTGGTTTGTTTTATTATTGTAAATCAGGAGTAGAGAGACCTTAAAGACAGAACTATAATGTATTGGGCAGTCTCAGCCCACAGATTAATCTACACTTTTCCAGCTCCTCAGAGGACCTGCCATCATTTTCATAAATAGATGACAAGGACAAAGATGGACAAAGCTAATTAATTTAGTTTCTCATGAGCTCAATGCAGTGTACAAGGTGATGACTTAAAACCGAACCCCAGGAGCGAAAGACACATAGCAGCTAAAGTGGGCTGATGCGATTTCTTAAAAAACCTGAGGAATTGCTACCAACTTCTACATGAAATTTGGATTCCGTTTCAATTAGAGAGTACAGGAAAAGGGAAAAGATACTTAATCACTATTTTTCTGTTTTGTAATTTAAATCAAAAGTGTTAAGCTGAGTAGCGCATCCAAACTAAAGTGCATTTTTAGCGAAACCAGCACTGAAAAGTAACTGGAGGAAAGAGGTGAGTCAGTAATACTCATAACTTACAGCAAAAAAGGAGTCTCACTCATTAAGTGGACTAAATGCACAAGACAGTTGTTTCCTCATGCTGACATCTGGATTAGTTTTAAGGCATGCCCCTTACAAAGGGGACATTTTGATCTGTGAGATGAACAACACTACAAAGTACTGAAGGAACTAAACCCATGAAGCTATAGCTTAAAATACAACTTGCATGTACCATAATGCACGTGAGAGAAAAGTTAATGGTCGCTGGGAAGATGAAGGTCATCACTCCCACATCCCCTACTTCCTCCTTCTTCCCCAGCTCCATGGGCTGAGCTGTTGCCACGTGATATGGAATATCCCTTTGGTCAGCTGTCCGAGCTGGGTGCGTATCCCCCGTCAACTTCTCGTGCACTCAAGCCTCCTCAAGCGGCCAGATGGGGTTGAAAAGAAAAGGCTTTGACTCTGCAAACCTTGCTCAGCAATAACAAAAACATCCCTGTTTCCAGCACAAATCCGCACCACAGCCCCATAACAGCTACTGCAGGGAAAATGAAGTCAGACCAAAACCAGCATGGTCCACAGCCCCACAAAGATGTCCAAACACACAAATGTCTAACAGATGTTGAATACAAGTCCTTCACAGCTTGGGCACTAACTGAAAACAACTAGGAGATTAGATACTACATTAATAAATATAAAACTAATGGTACAAATGCATTGGATAACATCAAACATTGGGCAGATGCCCACTTCTTTCAGTCTAGTAAGAGGATAGAATAGAATATGGAACATAGATAATTAAAAAAACAAAACAAAAAGCCAAAAAAACCAAAACCGAACAAAAAAAACCCCCACAACTAAAAAACAAGCCTGTTTCCTGGATGTAAACAATTGAATTGAAAAAGATGGGAATACTCAGTTTAGCTGAATATAAACCATTAAGTCTTTGATAAAATCCATGTGGCAGATGGATCTGAAATAGGTGTTTTTTTTCTTCAGCCTTAGTTATATATTGAAAGCAAAGATTAGGAAAGACTTCTCTATAGCAGCTGGAGAAATGCAGTGAACAAAGTCTATATCTGCACTATAGTCATACGAATTCTGTGTGAAAGAATTCTCCAAGGCTAGATAAAAAAAGGAATTGTGATTGTGAGAGCATCTGCCCAGGAAGAGGCCCTTCAGAACTGAATTAAAGCAGCAAGAAATACTGTATTAGAAATTTAAGTGGGGAATTTCAATATTAAATACAGTTTTAGTTTAAGACTATGAAATTATTATAAATGTTACAGAAGATGGAGAAAGCATCAGATCAAATCATCTACAAGAAGTTCAAAGACAGCTTTTCATAGGGAATTCAAATTAACAACAATATTGAGGAGTTGTTAAGGCTCATTGTATGCAGTAAAAGGAATATATGGACCTGCATAAATTGAAGGAGTTCATGTTAATTCCACATGGCTTACAGCAGTAAGTATAAAGACAAAATAAAAAAGTACTTCCAATGCATTAGTTTATTGAAATCACTTTACTAGTGTATACTATCAACCAGCAACTTGATCACATTCATCAAGTAGGTTCTACCTGGCCAGTGATATCTATCTCACTCACCCACTGCTTATAGCCTAATGTAAAACTACTTCTGCCCTGTAGGCACCAGCAAGGCACCTCCTAAGACTTGACCCCTCCCACCAAGGCTGGCTGCAGAATCAGGCCTATATTTCCATCAAAAGATGAAAACAGAAAGCCATTGTTGTTTTGCTTTGTGTGACTCAACTGGGCTGTTTAGAATAAGTGCTTATAATAGACAGTCAGCTGAGATGCCATTGCAGAACAAGAAATATATTTGGCCATTTGATGGCAGTGTTAAATTGTGCATTGCAATGTCTTTGTTAGGTTCAGGTTTTGCTTTTAGGACCATTCCCATCTCCTGCACCTCTCCTTCTAGGGCTTTGGACGCACAGCTCGAACACCCTTTTTTTATATATAGACATCATGAGAAAAAAAAGAAAACCAAAGGCAAAAAACCTGTAAAGATTACACACATTAACTTATCTGGAAAAATGTGTTGGAAGTATTGCTGCTTAACGTTTGAAGGTATCTTGATATTTCGGATGACTTGAAGTCCCTGCTACAATATTCTGGATCATTCTGTCAAATAAAAAAACCAACCTGGAAGTAATTTGTAGTCAGAGAAGTCCTTATAAAAAACCCCAGAAATATTAAAGGAAGCTTTTTCCCCCACATATCCAACATTACACGTATCACTCTGTAGGGATAAGTCTAGTAAGCAAGGAAGATTTCCATTTCACTCTTCTACAGCTCCAAGATACCAACATCCAGGACTCAAGACCAGTTGCTGGATCTGAACACATCATGTCACATAAAATAGCAATCATTCGTTTCTAGGCAGTCTCTAACTACATTTACAGCTCTGACTCCAGTCAGCACATCATTCAGTTGAGGGAATGATTCAGTTGCATGTTCTAATTTTTGTTTGTTTGGCTTCGGCACATTTACAACAGGCGACGTTTTTTTTTCAGATTCATTAATTGCACAGAATTACTAGATTAATCAGCTCAGGGAGAGGTTTACATACAGCCTGCAACATCTAAGAGAGAAGCTATCACATTCCTTCACTCTGCATGAGGACTCCCAGTCTTTTCCCAGCATGCAGATGAATGCAGACGCACATGCAGCAGCAGCGACAAGTTTCACCCCATGCTTTTCTTCAGTCGTAGTTGAGCCAAGCAACCAAAATTATTCTACAAATATCCTGAAAGTTAGAAGATACTCACTTTGAGAAACTTCCTCCAACATTCTCACTTGTCTGTAACTAAGTGGCATTAAATCCATTGGTTCTTATCTACAGAAAACCAGGAATAGCTAAAATAGGCCTCTCTGACTTTTCAGTCTGGACAATGAATGCAATGAACAAGAGTCTAACACTGCAAAGATGTTTCTGAAGTACACAATTTTGAACTGGCTAATTTCTGTCTGAGGTGGGTTGATCTTGGCTAGACCCCCCTCCAGCTGATGTCTCACTCCTCCCTCTCCAGAAAAAACAGGATTAAAAAAAGCTCATGAGAATAAATAATGACCTGGAGATTAGCTATTAGCTACCATCAGGGCTAAACACACTCAATTTAAAGAAAATTAGTTTCACTTATTGACAATTAAAACAGAGTAGGACAGCAAAAAAAGGAAACAGAAGATACAGAAGATACAAAACTCTTCTCCCCAATCCTGTCTTTCCAAGCTCAATTCCACTCTCTCATTTCCATCACCTCTCACTCCCCAAGTAGTGCAGTGGCATTGGGATGAGGTTGAGAACCCAGCAATACCTCTCTCCTGCTCCAGGGTGGGCTCCTCTCCATGGCACAAGCTCCACCAGGATAAACCAACTCCTATGTGGGCTCCTCTCATGGGACACAGCTCCCTCAGGATAAACCAGCTCCTGTGTGGGCTCCTCTCATGGGACACAGCTCCCTCAGGATAAACCAGCTCCTGTGTGGGCTCCTCTCATGGGACACAGCTCCCTGAGGGTAAACCAACTCCTATGTGGGCTCCTCTCATGGGACACAGCTCCCTGAGGGTAAACCAACTCCTATGTGGGCTCCTCTCATGGGACACAGCTCCCTGAGGATAAACCAGCTCCTCTGTGGGCTCCTCTCATGGGACACAGCTCCCTCAGGATAAACCAGCTCCTGTGTGGGCTCCTCTCCATGGGGCACAGCTCCCTCAGGGAGCACCTACCTGCTGTGTCACAGAACCCTCCACAGCCTGTGAGGAAATCTCTACTGCAGCACCTGCTTCTTCTGAAAGCTTAGTGATCACACTACCTTTTTAAAAATTATTATTATTTTACTTTTTTCAGCTTCCCCCCTCACAATAGAGCTCAAGGCTTTTTGCCCCTCTTTAAATAAGCCCCAGCACCCCCTTGCACCCAGAATTCTGCCCCAGACAACCACCACAAATGCAGTTCAGCAGCACAGGCATCAACCAGAGCTTAGGTTCTAAAAAAACAACTGCATGACCAGAAGCCTCTGAAATAACCCGGGGCAGTGCTAGCAGTGATTGCTCTCACCTGGAAATAATTAGAGCCCTCATTAAAGGACAGCCACAAGACACTGGTGGTGTGATTTTTCAGTTTAAACTCTTTCTTTGAGGGAAGAAAAGATCTGGAAGGTCCTAGTTCAGCTATCCCTGGCTGCATGGTGTTAATCTGTTAGGGAGGAGAAGATGGCTTTCTAACTCAGTGTGCCTAACACCTTATATTTATTGTCTTAAGCAATAACTCATTTTCCACTAACATGAAACGTGGGTAGGAGGAATATAATCAGTTTTCTCATTTCAAGTTTTTACTGAAATAAATCTCTGAATCCCTCATGTTTCTGAATATCGCCTGAATATTTGCCTCTTTCTACTGTCCACCTTAAGTGACCTATAAAATCCAGCTAGAGTGACCTTTCTATTTGATAGGCTGCCTTTGGTTTCAGACCTTCCTCTTTTTCCTGGAGCATCAAACATAACCAGATAGGACACTGACCTCAAGCAGTTGTGGCGAACATGGGAAGACACTGCAATCATATTAGCAGCCCCTAAATTATTCAGAGCACTTTCTGGTAAAATGGTGCTGCAGGACAATGAAAGCAAAGAACAATTCCCAGCAGATTAGATTTTTTTTCCCTGTTGCTGTCTGTAATTATTTCTATCGGATAAGTTATTTGCTATGCAAGCTTACCTTCAAAAGCATGTTTGTTTAAAAGAGAAAGAGGAAGAAATCCTTTGTAGGGCCTGCACATGATTAAATGGCTTTAACAAAGCATAATGAATAATAATGACAAAGACCTGTCAATTGGAATTTTAAGCATTTTGGCTTGTGAATTGGAAGAGCCAATGATATCAAGATGACTACATGTAGCAAATAAGTGGGTATTTTCCAGCACTGCCTATCAGGGAATATTACAGATGAGCTGTTACTAGTTTGCATATTTCTGCAAATAACATTTCTTCTGTAATTTTAATGTACTCGCAGTACAGGGAAAAACAGTATGGAACTATTGTCTTTAGCAATGCGTTCTGCAGATCTCTGAGGGCTTGTACAACCCAAGAAAACGACTGAAGTTTTTTTTTTGGTTTCCCTTTTTAAAAATAAGCCTTGGTCAAAAGTAGCAAGACAAAAGTACATGTGAGTCCCAGCCCTGCTACAGGAAGGGTGACTCAAGGAGGGGCATCTGGGTTTTTTTTGAGTGGTGGACGACGATTTTTATCATGTTCTGTCCTAAAAGCTCTATGCAGGAAGGCAAATATTTGCATAAAAGTGCACAGAATGAAAGGCTTTTTAATTTCCCCATTGTATTATTATCAGTTATCTGGCAACCAGGATTTGCTATAAGGTGTGCATTAAGCTAATCACTTCTTTAAAACACTCCATGGTGAACACTGCTTTCTGGAAAATATCTTTTTGCATGAAAACTTTGTTTCATTCCAGGAGTTAATTTGGGGGGAACTGATTTTTCTTCCCCTCCGTTTTATTTTTCTGTGTGCAGATGCCTAAGGTAATACAGCCCTCCTAAATATGGGGTTTAATTTTTCTCATTTCACTGACAGAGATAGGGCAATATAGGTGAAATGAATTGGAGAAGGAGTGTTCCAAGTTGTGCTCATACCTTCCATCACTATCAGCTTCAAAATTAAACAAAATAAGAAGTTATACAAATATTTAGCTATACTACTGTAGCAGACAGGAGCTGAGGAAAGGACAATAAATGTCATGAAACCTTAGTTTTCCATCCAGTTTTCCTTGACAAATATCCTTTTCTTTCATACAGCCTCTCTGTTCAGGAAGGCCCATGGAGAGGAATGGCCAGGCATCTATCACTTTATCACTGACGATATTCGTTATCAATGTCACCTTTCCTTTAAACCCAGAGTTTGCTCTAAGAAATCTATTTTTTGACAATATGCTGTGTGGCCAAGGCAATTTTTAACATCTATTACTCCTGTGTATTGTGTTTGAAATTGATAGTGCTGAATGTGTTACATTTCTGCTATCAGATACTCATTGTGGGAGAGAGAAATGCTGTGAAGGCCACTAACATCTCATTGAAGGAAAAGAACAGAAATCTGATGGCTTTCCATTGAGGGACAGCTGCTCAAAGGGAGGTTAAGTAAGCACAATATGTCGGGTACTGCTTTTTCCCCACTGGAGAAATGTGTACCAAAGTACTTCAGAGCTCTCCATCAGATCAGTGTTCTGGTGTCAATGCTGTAAACAATTTCAACAGGATGCTGGCTTGGGAGAAGTGGAGAGAGAACAGAAAAGAAAAGGAGGAAAACAAAAGGCAGGGATCTTTTAAACAAAGTGACAATTTTTTTTTACAATAATGAACAAGCATACATATTCCTTTTGAATACAAATATTTAGCTCTGCATAGACAGCTTTGCATTAATAACAAAGAGCAGCGAAGCAACTGAATGTGTGCCAAGACTCTGCTCTGTATTTTAATAAATTGGAGCAGGTTCCCTGAATTTCAGCAATAATCCTGTACCGACTTAGTTTATTTTCTGGTGTGGAAAATCAGCCCTACTTCAGCATGTACATCAGTTGCTGCAGAAGCCAAATCAATCAGACAGCCAAGGTGGATCTGCCTAGATCTCCATCTAAAAGTGAACTGCCCAGAGCAGTCTTAAGTCCTTGACTCAATAGCCTGGTTTTATTAACAAACGAACCAGGGCTCCTCTCTTTGCAATCAGAGGACACTTGGCTGCCTGAGGACAGTGTCCTTCTGTGACTCCCTCATCTCCTGCCTCAGCCTGAAGCCTTTGGCAGGACCCCATTCTGCTGAACTGCTCCACACAGAAAAAGCCATCTCTCGTTCTTCCAGTCATTTCCCTTTCGCAGAGAAAACATGCAAACTGAGAACCAGCCAAGTGGGAACATCCTTCACACAGCCTGATTAATGTTTCTACAGGCTTCTTAGGAGATAAGTACTATTTTATTAAATTCTCACTCTAGTAATATCAGAAGATTTTCTCAGTTAAGCACTGATCCATGCAGCTGAGTATATTTACTGCACACCCCTAAATTTTCTTCTTTTCCAAAATTTTTTTTACCTTCATAGACTCTTTTTAATGGGAAAACTTTTTAAGACAGAAAAAGGGGGAGAAAAAGTACTGAACTCCCTGAAATGTCACCTTAAATACCAGTTTAACGCCACAGTCTACCTTTGGGTTTCAGATCCCTCAGCATATAATGAGGTACCACTGCGTTATGTATCATGCAAACCTATGAGACAGGAAAAATAAAAATAGTACTCAAGTGTTGATTTTCATTTTCTCTTATCAACAGCTTTCTTCTAAGGTAAAAGCAAATGCCTTCTGAAATCTGGCTACTTAGTTCTGTTTTCCATTTGTGTTTCTAACACATAAATAAAGCAGCTGAAAATGGATCTGAAATACAGTCAGAAAATGACTGGTGATGAGCATCCTGTGGTACAAAGTGAAATCTTGTTTGTTGTGAGTTGATAGGGTGTCACAGACTTCCCCTGGATCACGGAGTGCAATGGATCTTTCCTTAAGACAGCCCTGACAGCTTCATGTAACTGAACTAATTCCAAGTGATGTTGATTTAATTCATTGAGATGAGAGTCTGATAACTGCCTTCAGTCTCCGTGTAGAAAACAACGTGCATTCCTGCTGCTCTACACAAATGTTAACAACAACATGTTGGAACACAAGCTCGACAAATCATTTAAGCATTTACTTTAGCCTGCCCCACTGCAGCAAAACACTTAAGCACATGCCTAAAGGTATAGACATGCTCAAGTGCCTTTCTGATTAATGATGAACTGGAGCCCAAGTGTCTAATTTCAAGGCTAACATTGTGTCTTATTGCTAGATTGGAAGAATTACTCATTCCAGTACTATCCAGGGAGATTAACATCACATTTCACTTCTCTTTCTCCATGAATGCTGCTGGTACACAGTGGATGAGCTGAGCCCACGGGCTGGAGGAGCTCTGAAATATTGACACACAATCAGACTTGCCAGGGAGTGATGTCCTGAGTTCCTCAAAAGGCAATCAGAATG
>VZTA01012966.1:0-93880 GCA_013398855.1 Mohoua ochrocephala | reverse complement strand
AAGTTTTACAAACTGTTACTTCATCATTTGAATGAATGAATCCTAAAAATCAGTTTTCAGGAAATGGTGGGGAGGAAATTGTTGAAGTGCTTTAACATCCTGTCAAAATGTCACCTATGTGCAAGAACGGCATGTGTTCATTTTAAAAAGAGATAAATGCAGAAAAACACATGACAATCAGACCTGAGCTGAGGAAAAAAACCAACCAAACAACCCATCCAGAAATAAAAAACCCAACCAAAATGACAAGGGAATAAAACAAAGGATAAATCCTTGTCTTTACTGTGAATCCTCATTTCAGGCTCCAGACAGTGAAAGCAACAAGGTCAATGTCTCAGTTTAAAGAATGCAGCCCCCCCATTGCCAAGGTACCAGAGACAATGTCAGACTTAATTGACAGATTACTTCTAATCAATGATTTCTCTGATTAGTGACCCACTGGCAATACAACCAAATCAATGTGTTTATTCCAGACGTTAGTCCTGATGCTCTAAAAGAGTGAAAACCAGGGAAAAATTACAACATTAAGTAACTCGAATCCCCTGCATACTGATTGCACCTGTCAGTCAGCTTGCTTATTTACAGGGTTTGAAAGGTTTAGTTGACAACAGAAGGGCTAATAAACAGAATCCAAGTCATGTTTAATTATATCAGCTTTATTATCTTAATTAATCAGTCCACTGCTCTGCACTCTAATATCATAATATTGTCCTTTTTTATAACAGGCTGCAAAAGATTTCTTTATTTCTCCTTGCTTAATTTTTGGCCTACATCTATTGTGGCATTCTTTTTGTTGATTTCACCGTCACAGACGTGAGGCCAGTGTATTAAATCTTTGAAAAACTGCTGTTTAGGTGGAGAACAAAAACACCCTGAAAGCTGAATGGAATCACAAAAAGACAAGAGAGTCTGTACTCTAATTAATTTTAGATGAAAAGGGAAAATTAGAAAAGACAATAAGGGATTTAAAGCCCAGAGGTATCTGGACAGGAACTTGGAAAAGACTGTGTAACTGTGGTATTGATGATAAAAGTCCATATACCAGTGCTTGATTACAACCAGAGATTATATTAAAAAATCTAAGTTATGACTTAATCTATGCCAAGAATAGATAGATATGCAAAATCCTCCTGATAGCTGATATGAATGTGGAAGGGGGAAACTGGATAATACTGATTTCAATTTTAATTCATGTTTCAAATGCACACTGTTTTAATTATGTCTAATTGAAATGATTTATTGCCTTAAGTGGCAAGGAAAAAGACCCGCACAGAAATTCAACTTCTTAATCTTGGTGCTGCACGTTGTTCTTGTTCTCCACTTGCTTATTGTGTCCGATGAGAAGTGGGAGACATGTCTGTGTCATGCCTTTGCGTATTTAGCTGTTTGAGACGAGTTGAATCATGATATAAAGAGAGGAGATGGTTTCCATAGTGGAGACCCAATGACGTGAAAAGGCGAAACATCTAAAGATGCACTGACAGTCTTTAGAACAAACACAGCTTAAGTTCCTGAGCTAGCAGTAGGTGTGCAAGCTGAAAATATGTACAGCTCAAAAGATATTCTGCAAATAAAGTTTCCTTATTTAACTGACAAAACTCCATTTTGGCGTGGATTACTTTTGTGGCTGTAGGAAGTGCTGTTGCCGTCACCCAAGGATTCTTCTTGCATTTCATAATTTTATCCTTGAAGACGGGACCTATGGGTCCACCACTGCAGAGCAGTGAACTGGCTACAGACCTGCCCCAATTACAAGTGTCTTCTCATTTCCCTGGGCAAACCAAACTCTGCATTTTTATGACAACCACAATGGGCAGATAGAGTGGGATACTCTGAGTAAGGCAGCCTCTAGGTCAGTGGCTAGGGCTGACTGAGATGATGGCTATAGCATGAAGACAAGCAAACAGAACCCCTGTTTCCCATTCTCCTGGAGGAGTCTTTGTGCAATCATGCAGTTGCAGGGCTTTTGGGGAATGTAGAAGTTCTTTCAGAGTACTCAGTATTCAGAAGTCACAGAAGGTACCTCTGGAGGTCAACTGGAACAACCATCAGCTCAAAGCTGGGCCTCATTAAATTACTGTTGTGAGTGGCAAGCAATCACTTTAATGAACAGCTGTATCAGCCTCTGGTTGTCCATCACAGCAGCATCGAGTCTTTGTGTCCAAGTCAAGGGGTGATGCGGCTCCAAAAGAGCATTCCCAGTTCTCCAAAACTAAGCAGGTCTGCCCCACTGCCCTCCCCCATAACATCTCCTGGCTGTCTTGAGGGAAGGTGACAGCCAGGCCTCCAGGGATTGGAGGGATTTTTTTCTGGTCTTCAAAGGGATACTTGCCCCACAAAACCCCTTTCAAAGGCAAAAGTTGGCTAAATATATTGAGCACTGAACTTTATTTTATTTGCCTCTTTACTCTATATCTGCCTATAAAGCAAAAAATATAGATTATTTCTGTAAGAATATCCATTGACTTTGGTGTCGATGAATCTGCTGATTGAAATGTGCTTCAGGAGAGGTACTAAAATATATATTAAAACTCCATTGAAGTACATAGCTTTTCTGCATGTTCTTAATTTTCCATTAGAGGGATAATTCCTTGTTTGACTGGTGCAAAAGAAAGCTAAAGAAGAATTATTTTCTAGTACAACCTGTAAGACTTTTTCTAAAGGAATGGAGGTGAAAAAGCAGTTGTGGTAGTTTTGTATATGGTACACGACTGACCTGAGGGAAAAGAGCCTGCCAGAAACCTCTCATGAGGACTAACTATCCACATAAATTCCCATGCTTGAGTTGATGCTTGCAGACAAGGCTGATGTCAAAGTTCTGAAGACCAAATTAAGACAAAGTTTTTCTAGGTTTCTTTGAAGAGCAAAGCGTTTTGGACTATCTTTCGGTTCCTGTAAGTCAAGTCTCCTTGACAGCCTATTATTTGTTCAGTCATTACATTCTCTTGATTCTTTTTGACAAAGTTATCAAACACCCCACCGGGACCACAGCCAAAAAAGCATTCACCTTTATACAAAGGGCCAAATCCTGACAAAGAATGCACAGCTGGAGTAAATGCACTGTTTAGTCAGAAAGTAGAGCTACATGGAGATTTCTGCTGCACCTTGTCACTGCTGGTTCAAATCCAAGCCATGGGAACTACAGGATATAGGGAGAAATAAAATATACAGCTCAGCAGTGCAGGTTTCTCCCCACACTAAAACTCCTGTACAAATGGCCACAGGAGAGCTTAGATTCATTTTACAGAGGTGTGCTTTTATTTTCCTTTTATTGGCTCTCTATTGTCTATTCCTCCATCCATAAGGAAGGTGGTATTTCTTTGTTTTTACCTTGTTCACAGCTGCAATGGGAACAATTAATCCTTGCTCAACAGTGGAGGCAGTATAGTCAGTCACAGCACCTTTTTTTTTTCATGCTTACTGCTGATTACTTTTGATATGCTTATTGCTTTTTATTTTATTGTATTTATTGCTTAACTTTTCACAGTTTTTATTTTAATAATCTGGAGCCCATTCTTTCTCATGTCCAAAGTGCTGAGTTCCCAGCCACCCTTCACTCTGTACTATAGTCAGATCTGGTGTATCAAAACAGATACCCCAGTGTGCATCCTCTTATCAATTTCTGAGGAATTCAGAGTGACTCCTGGAGATGAATGTGGTGACCTTTGCTATCCATCCCACAGCTAGATTTAATGATTGTAAGTGCCTTGCCATTCCACTGGTGTCAACAATGGGTACACAAACACATTAAGTTCTACCCCAAACACAGCAAAATCTGTGCTGTGAGTCCATCTTATTTTAAGCAGAAAGTCTCCCTCTTTGCTGCAGCACACTCGTACTTAACCTTGCAGTGCAGTCATTCCACAACTGGTCCATAACTGGTTTATTTATCTATGTGCATATATAATTGCGTATATGTGTTTGTACATACATGCAAACACACATCTCACAGACCAAGGAACAACTGAGCATGGCGAGTCCCTTAAGAGGCAACTGCTGAGAGTGAAGGAGGTGACAAGAGACAGAAAATGAATTTATTTAATTTTACTGGAACATTTGGATCCTTGTTTTACAAGGTCCCATAATAACATGGAAACATTCCCTATTACTCACAGAAAAGCGATAGTTTTTGGTCAGTGCAACTTCCAAACTATTCACCACTGAGACAGAACTCTAAACCTGTCACTTCCCTTTTCACAGGCTAAAATTCCTCTGCTGTGCATTTTAAGAAATATGATTCACCTTGTAAAAGGCAACAATCTGTCAGCTCTGGGTTCAGGTACCTGCTTATCTCAACTGCTAGTGATTTTCTCCAAGTACAGGAGTGCAGGCAGATAAAGAGGAGTGTCAGCGTACTGCAAATACACCATCATCTTCTGCTGAGACAGACAAACTAGGAACACATGCTCTTTTAACCTGAAGCCAGCATTACATTGGCCATTAGGAAGATGGGCTTTTAAATTGAAGGACTGCTGTTGGTTACTGATTACTTTGTGAACAAGACTATTTAATGGACTCTAATTTCCTGTAACTAATTAATTCTTTGGGATCTGGAAGTAATTTTGAAACAATGTAACAGGTGATGTTAATAATTATCTCTCTCTATAAAATCTAAATCTCTAAATCAAGACATATATTTTTGTCTTTTTGTCTTTCCTGACACTTAATCCCTAAAGTACTTCACAAAATAAGGTAGCACGGTTACAGAAATAAAATAGCAGGAGATGGAGATAAATTGAAACGTGAAATAAATAATTGATGAAATGTGTATTTTTCTTCCTGTGCATTGGAACCGGCTGCCCAGGGAAGTGGTGGAGTCACCATCCCTGAAGGTATTTAAAAGACGTGCAGATGTGGCCCTTAGGGACATAATTTAGTGGTGGATTTAGCAGTGCTGGGTAAATGGTTGGACTCGGTGATCTTAGAGGTCTCTTCCAACTCAAACAAATTCTCTACTCCGTGTTCCAAGGTGCTGTCAAATATTGCACCTTTTTCATTGAAGTTGCCTTATCCATGCCTGGATTTAAGACAGGAGGTGCAGTCCAGCTCGGAGCACAGGTGTTCACTGCTATTTTGGCAGCTTTTGCTTCTTTGCACATCAGGTGGGGCTCTCCGTTCAGTAAGAAACAATAGAAGTGAGATGTGGGTGTTGTAGCTAAAGCACAATCCAACCCACAGGACTTTGTACAGCCAGGACACAGAGCAGGCAGGAAGGCCTCCCCTCCTTACCAGTACTGTATTAAAACTGCATGTGTGGCTCAGTGCAGGTTATTATCCAAAGCTTTTCCTGCACCTACGACTTGGTCTTTATGTCTGATGCGGGAACCTCTCCTTGCATCCAATAAATTCCTGCTCCTTTGCAGCTGTTCATCAGCTGAACCCTGGTGGGAATCTGTGCAGAGGTGAAGTGATATGCTCAGGCAAGTGCAAGGTTCTGGCTGCTGCTGGTAAATCTCACCTTGAATCATGCTAAGCCATTTCTCAAGGCCTTTTCTTTGCCTTTCCACAAGCGAAGAGTTTCAGCCAAGAGTTCAGCAGCAAAGTAAGAGCGAGAAACCACCAAAAGCAGGAGTGCAAAAAAACCCATTGGCTGTTTATGATTCCTTTTATCAAGTCCCCCTTTCTGGCACTCTGTCGTGTTTATGTGCTAGGCAGCAAAATGCTCTGCTCTTCTCTGTATAAAATCAGCTGTTTCATGTTTTCTAGGCCAATTCATCTATCTTTATTGATTATATCTGTGTCTCTTTAACAATGACACTATTTGCAGAAATCAAAGTGGAACATGTGGAAATAGCAGTAATCTTTTTAAGTAAAGTAATTCCAAAGAAAAAGGTACATGCTGTTCCATTTATTGAAAATTTATTTTTAATGCACCTCATTGGTATTTGTTTGAATTAGACTGATGTGGCAAAAATCTAGACAAAATATGAAATATGATAACTGTTATAGTCCTTATTAATATTTCATATTTTAATGTGTAGCTACAGTCACAAATAAAAGTATTATTCTCTCATTCAGCTCTCACAGCTTGTACTATTTTTATGAAAACTAGATTCTCATTATATTTGCTGGTTTTAATCAGTAATGTGATTTCCTTCTCTGTGCCAGGCAGTTTGTGAAAAATGAGGCGTTTCCTGAACAACTCTCAGTTATAATGCTTTAGAATCAAAACCCCTTACCCTAATTTCATAGAGAATGATCACTCAAACTTATTCCCAGAAACAGTCTGGCAAAAATCTGTCTTTTTTTGATCTTGGACATGTATTGTCCCAACTAAAAACTGTTGGATTTGTGCCGTTCAAAGCAGAAGCAAAGGAAAACAATTTTTATAAGGATTTTGAAAGGTTTTAATGAAACGTAAGGTAGTTGTTTTGTTTCGATATTTTTCTTTTTTTTAAAAAAATTGTTTTCCCTTTCCTACACTTCTTTCAAAATCAGAAAATCTTGAAGCCAGATAAAAGAACCTACACTGTGAAGGAGAGGAACCTCCACAAAGGACATTTGTGAACAGTGACAGCAGAAGGAGGACGTGTGTGAGTGGCACACAATCTTGACTGGATATGGAAGCAAATATTTCTGTTTGCAGAAACCACAAATAAAAGAAATCAGACGTGTCTTGGACAGCAGTGAAGGACTCAGCATCCTGAGGGCCACAGGTTATAAGCAGCTCAGACACCATTACCACCTTCACAAACAGGACATAAGATGTGTTCAGATGACATTTGCTGCAAAGCAGTACTTGCAATGACTACTCCATAGTAATTTAAGATTCTCATATTACTGTATTATTTGGAATACAAACAGGTAAAATAATCACCCTGAAGATGGAACAAGTGGAAGACTACACAGGTTTAAGTTAGTTTTTCCTCTTCACTGGATATTGCTACTCGTGTTACATTTGTTTCTGGCAGATTTGAAGTAGCTCACTTGAAAAACCACTGTATTTCCAAGAGAGCTCTGAATGCACCAAGTACTCTTGAAAAGATAAGCTTAATTGTGAATTTTATGCATTCAGAAATTTAGTGGTGACCAGCTCTGGGACAGTACCTTCTGCCAGTAATGAAGAGAATAATACAGATTGTATTTTTAAGTGGGAAAGTAATGTGCATATACAACTTTCCCAAAGCACAGAATCAGTATTTGCCAACTGTTTTGTTTCAGATGTTAGGTATTTCCTAGGGACAGCATAAAAACTTGGTAATAGATGATCACTTTAGTGACTACTGGGAAATGAAAGCATTTTATGGCAACTGCTCTAGCTGCTGCAATACACTTTAATCTCCGACCTGAAATACAGCTGGTACTTCAGAGCAAACAAAAGAGGCTTACAGAGAACCAAGGATCAAATTTCTTGCTGTTCTGCATCTTGTATCATCATTTACCATTGTGAAAAGAGGAATAAATCATCTGCTTTTCAGACCTGATTGTACCGTGTACCCACTTTACAAAAGGATGAAGGATGACACAGGTAGGAAGACAATGGGGAATACGCCCGCAGGGATTTATGTCTGCCCTGTTAGGCAGTTTGGGTTTTGAGCTCTCATGTTTTTCCCTTTGGACAGAATGATATTTAGGGAAGACACTTTATGCACGTGTAAGAGAAACCAATACATCACTGAACGATTCTGTGTTGCCATGCGCTGATTGTTGTTTGCAAAAATATGCCATACACTGAGAAACTAAATAATTCAGGATGGCTATCCTGTTCTCACATACACGTATCGTAAACAAAATGGGAAAACTCTGTTTGCTGCCCTTGTCAGTAAAAATCAGCAAATGAGATTTTCAGTGATGTATGGAGGCAACGTGGCAGAAAACTAAGAGTTATGAACGCTGAAGTAACAAAGTTTTGCAATGTATATTATATGATAGTCAGTAGATTAATAGATAAATAATACTACCGACACAACTGGACTCCCATCCTGGATTTTTCAAAAGTGCTATATGTGAATGTATACCTTAAGTGTTTATGGGACAAGAAAAATCTCTATTAGGCATACCATTTTGAGTTTTTATCACAAATGACAGAATAGTCAAACTCCCAATATTGCCGATACGTTAGCTGCTGGAAACCCAGACTACCATTTCAGATGTAGCAAATTTAAGTTATTAAATGTCTTCCCTGCACTGGTGCAAACAACCCAAAATATGACACAAACCAAACAAAAATAAAATATGACAGACATGTAGGTGTCAAACCAGATTTGTGCAGTCTATTGGCAACCTGGTTTGAGGTGTAGATTGCAAGACACCAGCATTTAAATCTGTTCTATGTTCCAGGGTGTTGTGGTTCACAATATTTATGTTCCAATACATTCACTGCCTTTGTACTCCAAGGGAACTTCTAATTCCCAAAGAGGAGTCAAATTTCTAAAATCCTGCTCAGAGATTCATAAACTCCTATTGACCACGCCGTGTGTTCAGGTACTGCAAAGAGCTCCTCCACGGGATCAGCTTTAAAGGTCAGTGGCATAGCAGAGGTAACTCACGGGCATTGCTTTCTCTCATGTCCAGCTGACTGTTTAACACAGTCATTCCTAGACTTAAAATTTCCAAGCTAATGGCAGAACTGGTTGGCCCTCATGCTCTAGGAGAAGTGCAAATTTTTAGCCAGAGAAGAAGTCTTCATTGTTGGATGAGGAGGTGATGTTTCCAGTACTTCTAAGGGAAGAATAGTAGCAGAACTAGCAAAATCTGTAACACCAAGACATGTTGATGCTATTGCATCATGTTTTTCTGGAAGATGTATTTTGGTATGGAGAATTTAAAGGCTTTTAAATTAACATAAATATTGCTAAATATGCCTAAGAATTAAAATATATGTTTACAATAAAATATAAGCCTGCATAATTTCATAAATGAAAGAACATGGATCAGTTCCCGATTTTAAAAAATTTAAAAAATTTTTAAAAAATTTTATCTTCTAAAAATTTTCTCTTCAATCAGATTTTAAAAATATTCAGTTCTTTCTCCCTGCATATTAAGGCAATGTAGACTTTTGAGAGGGCTGATACAGCTTTCCTCCCCATAGCCAGTATTTCCATTCTGTGCTGCAGTGGGGATTAGTAAACAGAATGGGAAGCAAACTTCAAGGGAAGATTCAAATGTGGTTAATGTTGTCATTCTCAAGACACTGAGGAAGCATTCAAAGTGCAGTTTGCTTAAATGAAACTATTTGGTCAGAATTTTTGAACTATATCACCTCTTTGTCATGCTCAGTGGCTGGAATATTCATGAGGAATATCTCCTTAATCATTTGCTCCAAGATAACAAGTATTCCACTTGGCAGTGTAAAACAGAAATAAAATAAACCCCGGAACAGGTGATTTTGAGGTCGCAATTGTCAAACTGAAAAACGTCTGACATATTTGTTGGGCAACAGGAATGAGGGAAAGAGGGTACAGATCTCTTCTGCAAGGCAGAAAAAATAATGAATAGTGAAGGATTGTGATGATTGTCACTCAAATAGTTTTCAGTAATGAGATTCAGCCTGTGTGTTCCTAGCAACAGATGCTCTCAAAGCCCCTGTCACGAATGACCTTTCAGCACAGTATTTGTTGCAAAGAACCACAATATTAACTGCCTCTTCACACATTCAGATATCCCACATAATGCTTATGTTCTGCAGAACAATGAGATTTCAGGTTTTATTTCTTCAAATCTTGCCCTCTCCTTTCCCCCTCCAAGGACTGTAAGGAAATAAACAGGCTGGAGCATGAGAAAAGGTTTGCTGCTGTGGTGGAATGCAAGCACTAATGTTTGTTTGTCCCATTATCTGGAGAAAGAAAGGCTGTGCAAAACATGGGCAGCTCTGTAGCAGGTTGAAAGATTTTTTGCCATTAGCATCATTCAGCCATTTAAGCAGGAGTGAAAAGGGTTCCTCTTTAACCCTTCAAGCTAAAAATTCTTTCCTGCTGCAACAGTGGGTGAAAAATATAATAAATATACTAGAAAACTTATTTTTCTCTGCCAGACAACCAGCTAGAAAATTGAGATGATTAACACAGCAACAAAGAAAAGCTCTGTCTGCTCATCCTTTTCCTACTCATTCACTCTCTTCCTTCTTAAATGGAGTAAGGTGTTAGAAAGTAAGAAGTCACATCAAATTCAAAGCCTGAGTTTCTGGCCCCCACAAACACTAACGCAGGATAGAACGGGGCCTAAGCATTCTTAATTTTCTGTCTTAATATAATTTTTTATATATCTGACTTTATATCATTTTTGAACATAGCTATAGTATAGTATGAACTATATAATTTTTATTTCCTTTTTTCATCTAAGAAAACTGCCCCACAGAATACAAGCAAACTTTAGAATTCTTTCCACCCTCTTTCCAATACTACTTCTCCATCCATCGTGTACCCTGAAGAGTACCAAGAACTCCTGCGGATTTGTCTGGAATTAACTGCATATATCATATCGCAGACACAATTTCTGCACTGGATGAAGCCCTCTAGCTGCGAGTCCCACCATTTTTAACTGCATTTGTTTATCCTGAGGAGTCACCGTCGTGTGCAGTCACACTCTATTTCCAGAGCTAGTATTCCATAAATGACACAACTCTAACTGGACAAATGTGTTCTGTATCAAAATGAAAACAGTAGCACCATCAGGGAAACAATGAAAGGACAGATAACTGAATGAAAAGAAAACCTCCCAACAACCCTTTTTAATGCCTCCACCTGTTTTTGTCTGGGTGGTTTGCCAAATGGAAAAATGGAACAAGCTTTATGATTTATTAGTTTGGATTCTCGTATAGGGGCTGTAAAAGTAACAGCAATATTTATTAATGTTTGCAAAAGAGTGTAATTTAATATTGATTCTTCTTTCTCAACCTTGTTTAGCCACTGGCATGTGAAGACTATGAAAATGTAAGAAATATTTATAATATTTATTACTTTAACATCCACAATTGCAGCATTCTTTTGGAGTATATAACCTACTGAATGAATTCTTTTTCTCTTTGGTTGGTAATTGGAATTTATGTTCTTGTTGTGAAACCTCACATATTCTCATTTTATCTGCAGCAACTCAGATTAATACTACAAAACCTCAGAAACTCTGTGCAAAGAGCCATGCTTGACAAATTAATAAAGACAAGAGTTTCCTATTATTAGTGTTCTGTATTTTGAACAGGTGTTAGCTTAACTTTTTCCCTTTTTTTTTTGCTTTTTCCCCTCTGATTTTTGCTCCGAAGCCCTGAGCCTGTGGTAGAGCCCTTCTTTGCACCAGGAAGGGCCTCCTGGATTTATGCTCTTGAGTTTCCCCTTTACATACCATTAATCAGCTTATTGCTTTCTCTGAACTTTTGGGTGTTAATAAATTGAAGGGAGTTTTGTAGCTATGGGAACAGTGGAAGAAATAGAAAATATATTTAACAGAAGGAATCAAGGTACTCAAGCAGTTTTGTTAATCAAAGAGCCTGTTACGGAATTATGGTCATGACAGTGAGGATAACTAACCAGAATGTGATTTATCATAGACAGCATTGGATTTTCCCTCAATGTTCATTTTAAAAACTGTTTTTCATGGAAGTCTTTACCTGAAAGGAAGAAAACATAATTTGGGGCAGTTCTATGTCCTGAGCGATAGGGGATCACCACAACTGCTTTACATTATCTGCCTTTTATACATTATGAATCGCCATAATGCTTGAATACTTTATTTTCCTTATGGTCTGGGAATTGGCAGGATGTGCACATTTGCCCTTGGGTTTGTTATTTCATACTCTTGCCTACCATTTGCATGTATATTTTCATTTCATTTGCTCCCGTCATTTCCTTCCACAGGAAACCAGCCTGTTTGAAGGAATGCAAAATGGTGGCCTGGCCAATTGCAAAGTGAACTGTGTCGTGATACCCGTTTAATAATGCATGGCTGAATCCCCACAAGCCATAACTCATTGCTAGCACTATTTATTTCTTTATCATGTGTCAGTTCCCTTTCCTGTCAGGATATCAAATGGCTGCAAAGTGCAGTGCGCTGTTTTCCTTATCTTTGAGCTAAATGTTCCATTATATCACATTTTAGGCTTTTAAGATTGCATAATGAAGCACACATAAAATCTAAAGTGATCCTGAGTGGTGTATCCACGATGGAATATGCTCCGGAGCCATACAGCGCCGGGACTGTGTGCGGCACCGCAGCTGGATCCGCTCGGTGGGAAGGCACACAGCTTAAATCATTCAGTCATTAGAATAGCAGATACTCTGCTCTTGGTTTACTACAGGATTTCGGGGAGATTTATATACATCCATAGACAGCTAGAGTTCAAGGAACTTAATTGGGCCGAGATAGAGTCTTTGCAACTCTGGGATTCACGGCGAGAAAATGTTTTCTGGCTTAAGCCGCCGTGTGTGCTTGCTCTAAAAGCTTTGGGCTTAACCTTTGAATTTTTACAGCATGAGAAGGTTAATCTCTTTCTCTTACAGTATTCTCCCTTAAATGGGAGATGCCACACTGAAGATGTGGCATATTTTAATCTTACTGTTCTTTTGGATTTCAGCATCAGATCTGAAACTTTAAATATTTTAATCAGAATGGCTCATGTGGCATTAGGATAGTTATAAAAAAACTACTTTTCTTCTTTTGTGGAGCAAGTGGAGTAAGAAATGGATTCACCAAGATGCCTCCCAGAAACATATATTTGAGCTGCCAGCTTCATATGTTATCTTTTGATATTTTGCATTTCAGCTAACAATGGCATATCTGTTATATCATTATTCTTAAAATAAACAATCTAAAAATAAGTATTCCTCCACAGTATGCCACCAAGCAGATGCTCGAAAGAACAGCAGCAATTCAAATAAAAACAAAACAGTAAGCCTAAAAGGTCACATCACTTTCGGATATTTTAGGTGTCAAAATTCAACTGAGCATAAATATTAAAACTTAAATGTGTCGGTTGTTAAAAAAACTTCCAGAACCTGCAAAAATATCTGAGTCACTCAAACATTTCTAATTGTGCATCAAAAAAGTACACTGAAAATTATTATTACATTTAAATTGAATTTCTTCTAAGGTATACAGACTCATTCTGACAAAAAAAAAATTCCTACAGTGATTAAAAATAAAATCTCATTTAAAAAATGACTTTTAAAAGTATGTGGTTCTTTATAAATCCCAAAGCTACAACTGTGCACCACACAGGTACCTGCAGGCACGGGAGGAAACATGGGGCTCCAGCTCCGGTTGGGGCCTCCACTGTAGTTTCCTATGGAACATTTAACTCTCCTGCCCTCTCCCCTCTATACCCACAAATCTGCTTTTGCCTTATGATCTGCCCTAAACCAATGCCTCCTTTCTCTTTTGGCTGTGCTGACCTCTGAGAAGGATTAATTAGCTAAGGAGCAGCTGCAGAGCAGAGCAGGGCAGTGATCTCACTGCCTCAGGTAGGATCACCCCCTTGGATGCTGGCTTTATGATCTAGTTAATAAAATATTTAAACACCTCATTTTTATGCCCACAGGGAGCACGATTGTAACCACAGGCATAAAGCGTTAGTTGGACAGCACAGAGCAGAGACAGATGAGTGGCCACATGCAGGCTGTCTTTCCCAGATGTGCTCCAGGGGCAGAGACTGATGCCTCAGACTGAGCATCTCGTTCAAGGTGGGAACAACCCAAGGATCTGCCACCCCAAACAAGACCAGTGATGCTGGGGACATTGCACTGAGTTCTCGATTCTGGTTTTTTCACACAGGCAAAAATACCCTTATTATTTCCCCCCCATTAGTCCTAACATGTTGAAATCCATCTACATCACAGCGGAATTAGTCTTCACTCCTGTTCTTAGATTTTTATTTCTGGTTTGGAAGTATAACCCACTTAGTCTCGAGTTAGCAGAGGCTTGCAGTATCCTGATAAAGTGAACCTCAGAAAATACAAAGCACAGGGGCAGTTGGGATATCACTTGCTAGGTTTGCACTCGGAAAAAACACAGTCACAGATTTTTGGAGAGGGGGGAATACAAATGACAGCAGACTCTCTCAAGACACCGAGCTCATTTTCAACTTTCCTGTTACGAAGGATTACACAGCCACAGGATCACAAAGGAAACCGAGCGATCGGAGCAGTTGGATCTCCCTGTTTCACTGGCTGGGAATCTGATGCAGCCTCTGCTCTGAGATGTGCAGGGTGGGGAGCTCAGAGCACCGAAATTGTCACCGTAATGTACACAGATATAATCGCACACCTTTTACATGAGTACCATTTGAGCTAACCCATTAGCCTTGCCTAAATTAGCCTGGCTGTTTATAAGATATTAAATGCACTACAAAGCCTAACATGTTTGTTATGCTCTATAATCAGAGCACCTGTTTAAAAGCCCAGTGCAGCTGTACTTCCAGCAGATTACAGGCCATTAGGCAAGTTAGCAGCACCTTATTTTTATAACCTAATCTCTCTTCCTCCTTCACATTTGAATTTCAGAACCACAAAAATGAGATTCTTCCCCCTCCGCACACTTTCCCCAAGTCCTTTAGTGACTGAGATGAGGAGAGTAATATTAATATTTATACAATGCTCAGATCTAACTTTCTGTTGCTATGGTAAAATACTGTCATAAAATATTTCATTAACTTTTAATCCTATTTAACACCATTTTCCCCTCTAGAGACCATACTGAAACTGGATACTCGTGGGACACAATTTTGATGAGAGGCAGAATCACAGAAGCACAGAATCATAGAACTGTTTAGGTTGGAAAAGACCTTTAAGGTCATCAAGTCCAACCATTAACCCAGCACTGCCAAACCCACCTCTAAACCATGTCCCCAGGTGCCACATTTACACATTTACCCCCAGGGATGGTGACTCCACAACTGCCCTGGGCAGTCTTTCCAAGGCTTGACCATCTTTTCACTGAAGAAACTTTTCCCTAATATCCAAGTAAACCTCCCGTGGCACAACTCGAGGCCATTTCCTCTCATCCCACCACTTGTTACTTGGGAAAAGAGACAGACCCCCACCTGGCTACAGCCTCATTTCAGGGAGCTGTAGAGAGTGATAAGGTCTCCCCTGAGTCTCCATTTCTCCAGGCTAAACACCCCCAGCTCCCTCAGCCCCTCCTCATGAGACTTGTGCTCCAGACCCTTCACCAACTTTGTTTCCCTCCTTTGGACACCCTTCAGTACATCGAAGACTTTTTTGAAGTGAGGGGCGCAACACTGAACACGGAGATTCTAAAATATTTGTGGTTTTGTTTGATTTATTAGAAAAGAGACTTTGGCTTGGATAGTGCTTTCAAAATGTATGTTTAGAGTGCTGTTCTAGCATGCATCAAGCAGTGCATCAGCTATTTGAAGGATCACAGGAGAGATCTGCACTTCCCTGTGGAGGCAGCAGGAGGGCAAGGGTGGTATCCTGATGCCTCTGAGGTGTCTTACTGTGCTGCTTCTCAAGGCCCAGGCCCTCACTCCAGCTGTTTATTCTTCTCAAGAGCTTTAAAAAGACAGTATTTCATATAGAGAGTTACTTTAACCTTCATTTAGATCCATTTAGTAGTTTCCTTATACATTAACAAAAGTTTATATCAAATAGAATAATTTAAGACAGTTGAAATTGATAATAAAACTATTTATCTCCAGCTCAGTATGGCCCATGAGAGAACACAAAAGACACATCAACCTGACTGACATGGAATAAGACCATGATGCACATGTTGCCACGTCACTGCAACAGCTCCTCCAGCCCCAGAGATTGCTTTTTAAAAGATTGCTATGAATTACAGCAATAGTGGCAGCTTAGGATCCTTTTGTTACCAGAGTTGCAATCCATTTGTATGACTGATGCAAGTTAATTTTAATGTCCTGGCGTGGAGTACTCTTTGTGAAGGAAAATACCATCAGTCACAGAACACCATGGCCCAAGCTGCACATAATGTCACTCTAAGCACTGTACAGGCCCAATGAGGCTGTTTGTGGGACCCCCCTCAGGCACAGGGCTCAGGATAAGGCAGGTTAAGTGTTTAAGTTTTCTCCAACTGAGCCCAGTGTGCAGCTATTCTCTCCTGCAAAAACTCTCCAGGTAAATGCCCACAGCTGCAGACAGAAACCAACTTTATAATGCATCAAAAAGAAACACCTTTAAGTCAGTGATTCTTTTTTAAAGTATGTGTCTACACTTTCATTCTCCCTGAAAGTCTGAAGAACCAACCAAATCTGACACCGGTGTGATCATTTATGCTGCTTTGATTAGGAGTTATGTATTATTTCCCAACAACTGAGCTCAAAGACAATCTTCAAATCACCTGAATACTCTTACTTCCTTTCGGAAATCTGGTGATCTGGGTCGAGGTTTATGACTAATTACATCATCACTAACATTTTTTGTTTCGTTGTATTTCATTCTGTTTTTAAAAGACAAAACCAAACTAGATTCAATATTTTGTTTTCTTTAAAGGCCTGAAAGTGTTACAGTGATATCTTCAGGCCTTTCTCAGGTCTGATTATTCCTGCACAGTCATTGCAATGTTGATCTTTGAAGCCAGACATCCAGACAAGAAAAAAGGATATCAGAAATCACACTTCAGGTTACAGACCACAAGCGTTTGAAGGCACAAAGACCAATCCCTCTTTGGTGTGTGCCAGGATGACAACTGAATAGACTTCCCTGTTTTAATTCAGTGATTATCTGCATGAACACAGATGTCTATTGATCTGTTGATACATGTCTATCCACTACAATAAGTTTCAGTCCTCGCTGCTGGAATTGGGTGCATTATCCTTTTCGTGCTAGTGATGGAAGTTTAAGTTTTGGGTTTGATGGAAAAGGTAGAGAGAGTCATCAGTTCTTCAACCTTGCAGCAATCTCCCCAGAAAACTGAGGACAGAGTATACTTTTAATTCCTTTTTTACTGTGTTTTCAGGAAGATGCATGTAAACAAACCCCTCAATTAGCTCTGTTGCTTATTTTTGATATTTGCAGCAATTTTTCTGCGTGTTATGCAAATTTCTGCTGAGACAGTCTACAAATAATCCAATTACAATACATTATCTATTTATTATGTCAGAATTTTGATTTATTGTGTTCTGCTTGGCAACTGCTTTTCACTGTGTAAATAGAAACAAAACCAGACAAACCCAAACTCAGTCACCAGGGGTTTGTTAGACAACAGAAAGATCATTAAGTGATAGCAAAAGATAGTTATAGTATAAATGCACAACACAATATTCATTAAGATAATTATTTTTTCTGTGTAATGGTGAAAACAACATCACTGATTTATTCCTGTTTCATGGAAGCCACAGGAAGGCCTGGGGTTCATGAGATAAATTAGGTTTCCCTGTCCCTGCTCCATTTGAGGATGTTGGTGGCTGTGTGCTACCTTTCCCGGCTCAGGGTGTGGAAGGAGGGATGGAAGGAGCAAACCAGACCTTGCATGGTGCAGGATGGCTTTAGATGTTCTATAACTTCATTTTTGCTGTTACTTTATATGACTCACCAGCACATATCACTGAATGCAGTGTACCAGGACTGACCTTAAATCCCCCCTCAGAAAGAACACGGTATTCTTCTCCTCACTCATCACCATCACACAATGAATTTCAGTGCAATTTACCTATTCAGACAAGAAGTCTCTGACAAATGGCCAATCTAGCATGTTCCTGGAACACAACTAGCGGATGTATTTCAGCTGGATACGGCCCGCCCTGAGTCCCAGTACATTCTCTGCTCTGGAGAGAGGCTGCTTGGCACTGCTTTTCCATAGCATGGTGTCCTGGGGCACAGGATTCATGTCTGGCATAGGGCAGATGATGGGGAATACAGCATCATACAGTCAGGCCAGGACACATGGCCAGGGAGAGGGAGGGGTCCCCCGGGAGCTGCCGAGGAGAGGCTGGCCCAGCCCTGCCAGCAGGAGCATTGTCACCTTCTTTCTTCCTCACCGCTGCAGCTCACTGTACCACCATGGTTTGGGAGCTGAAGCATGAGTCCACCTTCTGTGGAACTGTTCCACCAAAGTCCCAGGGAGGGGGTCTAGTTTTTTAAAGGTTTTGTGACTTTGTTGTTCTTAGCAATGCTATCATTTACATAAAGCTTGCTGTTATACTTCTAATCTTGTGTTCCATATCTTATGCACCATGAAACTAGCAATTATAAGAGCTCAGTTTATCACTCTTTTCCTGATGGTTGTGTTGCTCATTAAAAGGTTACCTCAGTGCTCCTCTGCCAGCCCTCTGAACCCATGTCAGGATGAAGCACATGTAAGGGATGTAATTTTATGGAAAATGGCAATAAAGCGCAGTGCCAGCTTTCGGTCAGATCCCCAGCACGGGCAGTGCATACAGCATTGCCTGGATCCTGTTCCACAGCACCCATCACCTGGCCTGAGCCATACTCCTTTTATTTTTGGTGTCCTCTTTAGAGGTTAGGTCATCACAGTGTTTACTGGTGAGCCTTTCCTGAATGGAAAGGTCAGCCTGGCATTACATTATGTGGCCATCATTAAAATTCCTGTGTGGAGTCAAGTCACAAGAAATGTAAGTCGGAAAGTGAAATCTTGACAAGCTTAGTGGTCATCTGAAGCTACTGTGATTTATTAGTTTGTCCCCTGAAAAAAAAGTCTTAAGCTGATTGTGCTCTTCAATAACAGACCAAGTGACATAATCTGTCTCAAATTTACTGGAGAGGCAGCCAGAGCAGGACCTTGCTAAGCCCCTGCATACGTGCTGTCTCCTGAGTGCTGCTGGAGAAGAGCTTTGGGCCAGGGTTTTCTGGGCTCAGAAATGCCAGGAAACAACTGTCTGCTTGGGCCGAGCTGGAGCCAGTGCATGGCTTTCTGCTGAGGGGCCTTAGGTAGTCAGGTTCAGGAATTGCTAAGGAGCTTTGACATAAAGAAAAAGGAGAGATGTTTTCGGCAGTAAAGGAAAAAAAATAAAAACAAATACAAATTTTTGGAAAACATCAATCTATCAAATTCCAGAGTTATCCGTAGGTGGATCTTAATCTGGTGTTACTTTTCTTTGAATTATTTTATTTTAGTCTACAGAAGGAGTGCAGGGATTATTCCATATTGTCATCATGATTTGCAGTTTAGGATTTGTTTTGTGAACATAACTAAGTGATATTTCTGTTCTTTGATTGGATGAGTACCTAATTAAAAGTTTTCAGGAAATGCTTGTGAACACTTCATGTGTTTTGCATATTCATCAGAGTATTTGCCACTATATATTTGCATGCATATTCATTAAGTTATCTTTACCTACAAATTGTTCAGAAATAATTGATTCTTGACTATTCCCTTAAAGATAAAACTCATTAAATGGGATATAGATTCACTTGTTCACCAGATATGTGCATACAGTTTTCAAAACCAATTCAGTAATGTACTGGAAAAGCCACTGACGTGTATATTTCATATTTAAGTCCCACTCGATGGGCTGATTTCAATGTGCCCTTTGCAGCACTGCTGAGCATTCCAGTAAACTCACTTTCAGAGTTTCCTAAAATTCAGCCTTCACTATTCTGGTTTCATTTCATTAATTTTCATGTAACACAGTAAATAATTATTATTCCTTGCATTAGCCTTCTTTGACGTTTTTGTGGGTTGTTGCCGTGCTCTTACTCGGTAATTGCTTTGTTTAGTCTTTTTTGGTGAATCGCATGCTGTGGTTCTTTCACTTTTTTTATGAAAACACTGTTTATTGAAACTCTATTTTGTAACTTTGGAAAAGAGGATTTCCTCATGGCATTTCCACATCCTTGTTTTGTCTCTTTTGCACCTTAAAAGGTGCATAAAGTACCTTTTGTTTTTTTCCTGGCTATATGTTAATCCATGTCTGCGTATATTATTCCTTTCTATCTTTTAAAATCACATCTTGGATTTTCATCTTTCTCTTGCTTTCCTCTTATGGTTTGTGTGCATTCTTTGTTGTTCTTCCTCTGATTATTTTCTAAAAATTTTAATCTTGGGTAGTCTATGCGTTGTCTCTACTCCAGTGGTGTTTAGAATTTTTAATTTAGTACCACCTGTGAATTGCATTGGTGCACTGAGAGGTTTATGTTTGTTATATAATGCTGTTATGAGAGGTTTGTACTTTAGGTGAGCAGTGGATTTAAGTTTTTGCTTGAAACTATATTTCAGAGGAGTCACTGTAGCTGGACTCTGGCAGCTGTAATATAACACCCTCTCCTGACTGCAAAAAATCTAGTGCTGAACCTACCTAGGTGTTTCAACTTGGGAGTTTACTCTTTTGCATGGATGTAAAGAATGGGTTGAGTCACTTATCCCACGCACATTAAGGAATACAGGTGAATGACTATACGGATTTCAGCTGGAAGCCTCTGAGACTGGCAATTGCACTTGAACTGGTTGTTGTTCCCTTAAGCCGATCTCATTAAGTCTCTCAGAGGTTCCTGATTTCATCATGGGAGCTGGAATGCTAAAGAAAATAAAAAAGGGGCTTGATAAAGATTTGGGGCCACTCCTGAAGTCAGGCTGATATAAAAACCTAGTTATTCCATGTCTGTGGCCATAGTGGTCGCATCATATTTTCAGGATAATGATTCTGTGGCTGTTACTCAGAAATTGGTAACGCTTGCAGGAGAATTTATTGCCATGTGCACAAAGTCCTTCCCTCTGGCAGAGGGATACGGCAACATTAGGGCAAAGAAAATGACCTCTAAACAGCAATGTCCATTGGCTTGATACTAGTTGGATTCCTCTTTGAATGATAATGATGATAGGAACCTTAATTATCTTCTGGGGTTCGGGTCCTGATGAAAAGTAGAAATGTAGAATTTGGAAATCTGGGCTTTTGGTTGATGAAATCTGTTTTGCATTTATTTGTTGGGGATAAGTGCTAAAGATTGGCCGTTAAAGATGTTGTGGTACAATACAATGTTAGTCGTGAGTAACTCAAAAGCTGAAAGTCAGATAGCAGTTTTCAGGATTTCTTAGAATTATTTTATCAGTCAGTATATTTCATTGTAAAAAATCCTAAAAAAAGAAAGCCATCCAGTCAGTGAAAATAGAATGGTGAAGATTAAGATGGTTTAAAGCTTTAACTAAAAAAAAAGCAAAACCAGTGAAAACATGGCTCAACGTACTGCTCTCCACGTGAACAGAGAAATAAAGCAAAACAAATTGTTTCTTATTAGAAATTCTTACCACTGTGTTTAAGCAAATTCCATTTGATTCTGTATACTTCAGAAAGCATTTTTGAGACTGCCAGACTTGAAGATGTGAGTGAAGTCATACTGACAGTGATTTGAAATTTCTACTCTGGCATTTCGAATTTGATTAAAGGTTTGAGCTTTTAAAGCTAAAGTGCATGTTTTATACAACACAGTAGGGGCCCTATTGCCAACTGGTCTGAGGAACTGTGAATCGACAGCTATCATCAAAATAGCACAAATCCACCAGCAAGATCTCCTGAGAGACTATAGGGTGTTATTATAGCACCTAGTGGAGTATAAAATGTTATCTATTCTGCAGGCACTTTTCCTACAGCCGTCACTCCTTTTGTAACAAAGGCTCTGTCTGAAAGAAGAGCACACAGTTTCTCTAGGGCATGTAAGTCCTGCTTAAAGAAAGTTCTTCAGTATTTCTTGTGCAAAGTAACAGCAGAGACAAATTCATACTGTCATCATACCTCAGTAGCTGGCACATGGTATTTTTTAATACATGTGTGATATCAGGTGCTGGTACAGGAATACGGTCTTCAAGAAGGGACTGCTGTTAAAGTTTTGGGGATCATTTGCCCTTTTGGCATTGATGAGGGGACACAGGTTTCAATTTTATAGTAAAAGGGGTATTAGAGGAGGGGGAAAAAAGGTGTCTAAATACCCTACACATCCACATGGTCTGGTAAGAGAGGCGGAAGGATGGAAAGCATAATCCAATTCTAGCTGTGGTCAGTTATTTTAATATTAATTCAAAAAGAGGGGTGAGACAGAGAGCAGTGTCATAAAGCAGTGTTTTCTCAGTCTATCATTTGGCCAATACAAGGAAGTAGAAAATGGGTGAGAATTTGACCGAATTTCCTTCTATTTCAAATAAGGCCAAAGCAAACACCCTGACGCTTGCAAGCTGAGGCCGACGACTCTGAGGTGCAATGATTGGGCACTCAGGTGCCTCCTCCTTGGTGGCACCCCGTCTCCATTTCCTTGTCTTTTGGAGAAAGTTGGTAACTGAAGTTAGCACGACAGGCACATCTCATGCCCAGCAAACAAAATGATTCACAAAGCAATTTTTTGGTGGGTTTTCTTTGTCTCTGCTTTCGAGCTCTCTTCAGCAGCCCAAATAATTAGGAAATATTTCCTGCTTTGTCAGTTCAGATTTATTTGTTCTCTGCTAGTATCCCCCACATGGCTGGAATACAAATCATTTGCTGGAAAAAAATGAGAAGTGATGAAGAAGAAGGTGATTAATGACCTAACATTCTATTTTACCGGATAGAACAAGAGGGGTTTCACTCAGTTTGCCTCCAGATAACATTTTGTATTCATTTTGCAACACAGTTAGAACTCAATTGTATCAAAAGTGAAAATTCATAAACCTACAGCAGTTTGTGAAATGTGAATGATTGATTGCATACAGCCAGAAAACTCTTGAAAAGACAAACTAATTCTGTGATGAACAACGCATTTCATACTCAATTAATTATACAGTACATTTTGTTTCAAAATATTAAATGCCTAGAACAGTCTTCTGCCTGAAAGCGTCTGGGCTTTGTAATGAGACAAAAGTCTTGGGTTCAATCAGCTGTCTGTGTGAGAGTTTAGAATGACTTATGTCTGAATTAGAGAGGTTTAGGGCAGTGATTTCCTGGCAGGAAATTAATAATGAGCTAAATTAGAACATGCCTAGAGATGATTTAAACAACTTCGCTAGCATTGTCTGTGACAGGCTGTCAGGTTTTCCCCCAGTTCCACTATTGTCTAGTAAATAATTGAAATCATTAAAAAGTTGGGAGTGTACTGTGACTCTTCTCACAAAACCAGACTCATTCATAACAATTTTCAGGCAAATTTTTTATGGAAAAGCAAAAGAAAAAAAAAAATCCAAAAGGAAGTAGACGGTCATATTTGAACAGAAGATGGGAGCTCTGGAGAGCGTGTTCCTGCAATGCACAGGGTATTGTGGTGGAGCATGGCAAAACACGAGCCTGCAGTTTTTATTGAGACAGCTTTTAGTGTTGCTTTGTAATTTGTCCAGGAAGTCCGAACATCAGAGCAGACCCAAGTCCTCTCCACACTGCAAAGGATAAGGCTGAACCGGAGGGAAATAGCTAATGTCTCTGCCTCTGTCAAAAATAGCATTGTGCTCAATCACCTTTTACTCCCTTTAAATCAGCGCACACCAAAGAGAATTTAAAAAGAAGCAGAGCTGGGGAGAGGGCTTCAAGGTTCAACATCCAGGTGTTTCAGCTGGAGGCAACAATGAGCACTTTCCCTGAGCAAATTGTCAGGAAGTTCTGTTTGCCTGGTCAGGTTCTGTCATGCCAAGATAAATTATTTCTGACCTTTTTCTTATTTCAAGGTAAAACAAAACCAAAATCATTTATCTTACTGTCCAGTTCTTAAAAGTTAATATCAATTCTACAACTTCGGGGAATGAATCAAAGAGGGCACGAGTAGTTAAATGATGGCCAGTGACGTTAATCTGCCTGCTGCATGCTGAGAGATCCTGTTCAATAAAAATGACAAAACAATATTATCTTATTATTCAAGCAGCTCCTGAATTACAGGGCTAATGATACGACTGACAGTCTTTTCTGAATAAAACAGGCAAACAAAACAGAGAACAAACCAACCAAACAAATAATAATTAAATAATTAACAACCTCCCCCCCCAAAAAACAAAATAAAAAAAAATACGAACCCCAAACTTAAACTGAAAACCAAAGCTCTCACTATGAGCAATTTCACCAAAGAGGCAGAAAGAAAAGGAGATTATTCATACGAACTCGAACATGGAACAAGAACTGTACAGCCCTGTCTTGGAAGTTCCTAAGACACTAAAAAGTCTTATTTTCTTCTCCCAAAGAGAGAACTTGAGAGAACTTTTAACTGGCAGAATTTCACATAACACTTGGTCTTCAGAAGTACTGCAGCATTCTCCTGCCCCTGCTGTGTCCTTGCAGGTGCTGGAGTAGAAATAACTCCCGGGGAAAACCAGAACTGTGGCAGGAGCATGCCCAAAGGAGAATGTGTCCCTACAGCTTCTGCTTGGCAGGTTGTGCTCACAACCCAATTACATTAGACTTAAATTTAAATCCCCAGTGCTGCTTACTTTTTGTACTTGAATGGATCCCTTAGGGCCTAAAAGGAAAAACTTTTGCATCCCTGGGGAATACACAGAATAATGTAATACTAGGCACTTCACTCCAAGAAGAATAGATTGGCTAAATATATCAACATTAATACCTTGCAAAAAAGTAGTTTTGCTTTCAGGGTATCTGGTGAAACATTTTTCATTGAAATACCCAAACAAACATAATTCCATTAACTTCAGTGGAGTTTGATCAAAATAGATCGTGACCAGTGTGGATTTTTCATTCTTGTTCATAGTGGCTTAGATAGAAGGAGCTAATTTTCCAAGCATCAGCATATTTCAAAGGATGAGGAAGACAAATATTTGTCTGGGGAAAAGTTACAGGAAGGAGACAAAAAGCATTTCAGTATTGCTGCTCCGTTCTTTGTGGTCCCAACTTCTGTTTAATTCAGTGGTATAATAAATGTATAGTTCTATAGAAATCTATAGTTCTGGAGAACTAGCAGAGTAGTAGATAAAAATAAGGGATCCGTAAACATCAAAGTTCTCCTATTTGAAAATTGAGATGGAAATTGTAATGGAGCATTGGAGATAGAACCAAAGTCTTGGAGTGTTTACATTGTCTCGTTTACTGCTGTACGGCTGTATTTTAATGGGCTTGCTGCACTCAGGGAATTATTTACAGGCACTGTACATTTAAGTTAAGTGAGGTTACTTAAAATATGACTGACTAGTCTGCAGGATGTATAGAAGTACAAATAGAATTAAGTAAATGCTACTTGCTTGTTTTTTGTCTTCTCATGTTAGTGCAGAGTTGATTTGATGCTCTTTCCCAAAAACATTTGCTTTATCTTAGCAGATAATTTAAAGTATATCTACTCTGTTTTCTTTTTCTTTGTGGGAGAAAACAACAATTAGAATATTTTATAAAGTGCTTCTAATCAGGAAATTGCGCAGCAGTTTTTGTGGAGATTCCAGCAATTACTAGATCCAAAGCTCCAAAACTAATTGCTGTTATGTTCCTGCCTCTCTTTTCAAAGCATAGGGAGACTAACTGCACACACTGCATCCCATTGGAGCAAGGAATGCAGAGTGAGACAGAGATTTCTCTGTGTGAGGTGGATTCGGTGCATTTGGATGTTATCGTTTTTTGCAGACTGTATCCCCTGGCGCTGAAAACAAACCATTGCTCAGCTGTGGGTTTTCAGAAACACACCAAACTTGGTGGGTTCATCAAGACAAGGTTTCAGATAGCACAGGTCTGAGAGGAAGTGAGATGTGACTATAGAAATTGCACAGCCCTCCAGAAACTGCACGTTACCATTTACAACGGTCCCAGTTTCCAAGTACATTTGATATGGGTTTAAAAGTCAGGCTAGAACCAATTAACTCACCAGATTCTTAGAAAATGGGCATATATACTATAACAAGAAATTTTAAAGGATTTCCAAAGAACAAAGGAATGACAGAGGAAGAGTTCAGGCATCTTAAAAAAGTAGTTTGATAGCACACAATTTGAAATATGCTGGGTTCTTTCAGGGCCTTGTTTGAAGGTAGGTTTAGCTCCTCTCCTTGGCTTTGTCTTTCTGGTTTGACCCAAGTGAGGTTTGTCAGAGCATGATAGTTTTCTAAATCTTTATCCAATTCTTGGTTTCTGCTAAATAACTTCTCTGTTTCTGAATGTTGTCTGTTTAGTTGCCTTATCTTGATAAAAGACTTTAAATTGCCTATTTTCTCACAACATTTGTTCAGTGGTGGTTACTGCATTTTAAGATGTTCTCTGTACCACACTGTTTCAAAGAGCCATACGTTATTCAGCCTCTTCCAGGATTGCAACTGACTGGTTTTTAAATTTAAAAAAAAACCCAATCCAAAAAAAAGCCCAAACACACACCTCCCCCCACCCCCAACCAGGAATCTTGTCTGCTTGCTCTTATACAGCTTAATTATATAGACAAACTAAAGGAGGTATTTAAATGTTGAAACTCCAGTAATATTTAGATAATTAGAGAAATCTTCAAATTGTTGACACTGAACAGGATAAATATTAATTCAAATTAGAACAAATATTTTTTTTTGGGGGGGGGCGGGGGGGTTGTTTGTTCCCATATTGACTAGGTGTAAAAAGCCATCACAGTCTCAGTGATACGGTTTACCTACACCAAAACAGTGTTTCAGTTCAAGGATGTTTCAGTTCAAGGTGTTTAATCACTGTGACCTTGCTGCCAGTGAATTGTGATGTTGAGAGGCTGTTGTCTGAGGTGCAGTGTGAGCACTGACTCTGGTGTGCCCACACTCGGGGCATCTCAGTGACCACTTGGACACCGGTCGTGTCCCGGTCCTGCAGTACCCGTTTGCAGCTGTTTCTGTTCTCTTCCTTGAGCACTGGGATTTCTTCTAGTTAGGGCAGTCACCACATTTATTAGAAGACTGGTTTTCAATTACCTTCCAAGCACTGCCATAGATTGAGAACATGGATTAGCTAGACAAATGATTCAAAGCTAATTAGTTAAAAATAGATTCTCTTTTCCCAAATACTCTTTTAGTCCCCTTCAGCTATTTAGCACTTTATAATGAGCAGAATTACAACAGTGGGCCACCTTTTAAATACATTTTCTCTTTAAAAATCAATAAAGACCTTTTAAAAAAATTCAATAGTCAACACCCATGACTTATACAGGTGACTAATTCAATACAATCAACATATCAAGTGATTTAATTCTACAAGTGAACACAAATTGTCGCTGTTTACCAGAGCACTTCTATTAAAAGTTCATCCATGAAAATTACAGACTGTCATTATAATTTTTATTTTTGCTTATGTAAACCTCTTGGAGAATGATTTCAGCTTTTACTAGAACAGGCTCTCTTAGAATACAAATTACTCTTGAAAACAAAATAAATCACTCCCAAAGTAAATCTTAAGCAGAACCATAAATTTCAGTTGATACAGCAGCATGGTTACGAGACCATCAGCTGTGTAACAAGATACACAACTGGTTTGCAATCCAAGCAATGCTATATAAAGCTAGCAAGCAATGATCCATTAAATGAGCTCTCCTCCATGTGATTTCAAGCCCGGGTTAGGAGCAATGCTATAACCCACACTTGATTCAATTACCCAGACATTAAGAAAACAATAGCATTAAAACAGAAAATAATGTTGGTGTTATGGGGAATAAGGGGAAGGATATCTCAGAGAAGTATGTCTTAGACTTAAATTCAGATTTTTGGGGGTGTTTTCGGGGAGTTTAGACCAGCTGTGTTGTGTGAGTGTCATCAGGGGTAGACAGAGCGGATGATGGAAGCCACGAGCAAGCCATGCTGATGTCCTGGTCCCAGCAGGGTCACAGTTTCACTTTTGTAAAGGCCTGCTGTGGAGCCAATATTTAATTCTGAGCATTGAAATCAGATGGAAGGGTGCTTGGGAGAGGGAGGGCTTATATTTTTAATAGCTTGGCACAAGAAAATATTGTAGTTCCTGTTTCCAGTAAAACCATGGGGACAGAAACTCTTGCTTTTGAAGTTTCAGTGAGTGCATCGCTGTATCTTTCACTGAAAGACTGTGTTCCCTCTGCCAAGAAAAAGGTTCTGAAATCTGCAAGGTAACTAAGCATTATGTAGAGTTTGATTTTCCTAAACACTTTGGTTTATTAGATGCAATGCATCACTATGTCCTATTATCTCACACACAGAACATCTGACTATTATTGGAATAACTCAAGGCTTTTCAATTCTTTTCTTTATCCTCTGTTAATGCATGATTTAGAGTTGATGACCTTTAAGGTTCTCTTAATAAAGTTATAACATACTATGCTGAAATAAAAGGAAAATTAAAGGAAGGGGTTTTTTTGTGTAAGTTTTACACAGATCACACACCTTTCCAAGAATATGGGTATAGCATATCCAGGAAAGATAATATTTTTTTTTTGCCTCTTAATCATATTTAGTTTTCTTCTAGAAAGTGTCTGAAAAATACCCCAGGATGGCAATCAGATTACAGTTTTTAAATTGTCATGAAGATGGATTAGATTTGTTGTACCATTCACTATTCTCATTACAATTATCATCACAAGAATGAATTCATAATATGTCATTTCCTATTCATTACAGACATTGTCACTGCAGAATGTGAAATGAGCACTGAAATGCCTCACGCATCCTGAGCAACACGGCAGCACTGTAAATCAGACTGCTTTGACCTTTTCGGTGCTCAGTTATTTCGTGCACTGGTCAGCCCTGTCCTCTGTTTCCTTGCAATCGATTGCACGTGCTGTTGGGAAACCTTGGCCTCCTCCTGAGGTGCTGAGCTTACAGCAGGTGAAGGTGGAGTTAGGATGTTGAGCTGGGAGACCAAGTGCTAAAGTGTTTATCAGTTTATAGAATGCTAGGCAGGGAAGGACAGAGACTCAGAAGTCACTTGCCAGGAATAACTTTGCAATACGGCAAATTCCATGTTGTGATATAACAACTGAATAAATGCCAAAGTCTTCAAAAACAATAAGAAATTTGGTGTTTTGCCCTAAAGGGGAGGTTTTCAGCAATTTATTGGTTCGCTCTTTCTAAAATTCTCACTTAACTCATCTAAACTTAAGCATCTTACCTTTCATACACCCATGTTATCTATATTAAATCTTAGGTCTGTTGTAACCATTTCATTATTTTTTATTTCAAAATATAAAGATAAAGTATCAAAAGTATAAAAACAGGGTTAGAAGAAAGGTACTCTTGCTATTGATGAAGCTTGAGAAATTGAAGGTTTAAGTTAGTGGGCAATGAAAGAGGCAAAAAGAAAAGACATAGTTGCATGAAATATATGTTGGTGAGAATCTTGGTAGATTTTGTCCTTGTAGAGAAGCTCTTTCAGCACAGAATTACTCATTCACATAAACTGGATTAAGAGAAATACGAGTGGATTTGTACAATTATAGCATGCACCAAAAAGCCTTTGAGAGTGAATATGTAAAAACAGGAATGCTAAAAGGAATTGGAAAATCATTACAAAGATATTCATCAATATATCATTACATAGATGAAATATATTGGGAAATTAATTGAAAATTTTGAATTTGATATGATATTAAAGTCCTAAAAAATATAAACCATTGATCACTTTACTTAGTCTAAAACTTTCCCCCTGCTTGACTTGCTCCCAGGATTATAAAATTTGTTTTAGAAGAACAGCAGTTACATCTGTACCACACCAAATGGATCTACTTTTGGAAGACATGTTCTGAAGAGCTCTGCAGTTATTTTGGTTTTTTGAAAAGTAACTCCTTTTGAATTCTTGAAGGGTACATGTGACTTGTGTCAGTATATTGACACGTATAATGCTTTCTCATCGAATGTCTATTTTCGGGTGCAAAACTTTCAAGTACCAAAGGAAATAAGAGTGTGTGAGCAGCAAAAGATGAAATTCCTGGGTTACTGAATCTTCTCTCACTTTTTGTTTCAACTGTGTTAAAAGCATTTGAAATAAAGAACAAAATGTCTCCAGATCAACCTATCTAATATCAAAATATAGAAAATGCCTCTCATCTTTTTTTGATAGCTTTGAAATGAGTCTTAGTAAAGGAAATTTCAGATGTTTTCTGTCTTTTTCAGGAACTAGGCTGATTTTTTTTTATATTTTTCCGTTTTCACAATTAATTCATACTGCTGCAGGCTTTATGATGCTTCTGAAATTTTTCTCTAAACCTTCAGCACAGGAATATTTTGCTCCTGCTTAATTTGACTTAGGATTTTTTTTACTTTTCTCTTTGTTCTTCAAGAATCCAGGACAACTGCACCCTGGCTGCAGGAAACATGTGGAAACATAAAATGCCAAGTTTCCATTTGCATTTCTAAAAACATTTTTCTGGCCATAATTTTCTTTTCCTTTGAAGAAATAGTTTTTCTTTCTCAGTTGAAATTGCTTTTCATGTATTAATACATTAAAACTCTCACGCTCAGGTTCACTCTGGCCAAGTTCTATCTGCCAAAGGAATGAATTCAAAGGGAGGATTTTAAGAGTAACACACATCCTGGCTCCTTTATAGGGAAAGTTTAATGCTTTTGAAGTGAGGAAGCTCTTAAAGCTATGCAGTGTTCAAGCACTTAACATACTTGAATATGATGTGAATTAAGTCAGCCTGTCTTTCTGCATACTTAGATCACATTTATTGCAGGAAGCCCATAGCACCTGGAAAGCTGGTCTTATTCTGAACAATAGAAAAAATATTTAGCTTCTAGTTGCCCTCCTCCTCCTGGTGGTTTCAAAACAAACCTTTGTTTGTGTTGCACTTTCTCCTCCCTTTTTTTTTGCTGAATTCTGGCCTTTTTTTTTTTTTTTCCCCCAGAAGCTGATTTTGAGAGGGATGTCTGTGGAAATACAGAATAAAACCCCCAAAACAAACAACAAACAAACCCAACTTGTTTGGAGTTTCCATTTTGTGTGAGTACAGAGACAGTTAGGTTTGGTCTAGATGATGTTGCTCTAGCTTAAACAACTGATTCTTGGTAACCAACTTTGTCCAGCCATGCGAAACTCATTGAATTATGTGTTAGTTCTTACAATGGCCCTGACTGTTGGATGGTCTTGTTTTTCACAGTTAGGAAGCAATAATAATCTTCAGATGCATTTCCTCCTATTGACTGTTCATTTTATAACAGAAAGTGAGAAGCTGATACAAAATATCTCCTGTGTGTACATTTCTTAATTTCTCTGCAAGTAAGGCCTTGATCTTGCAAATGGTTATGGGCCACATTTTCCACAATTTTTTTATTTTTATACTTCCTCTCTAAAAAAGACATCTTGGAGGTTCATTTCTGTTGGGAAGAGGGGTAGTGTGTATGAGGAAGGAGCTTAGGCTGAAAACTGCAGAAGCTGTCATGACTGGATAGTTTTTCTCATCTCATCAACATTCTCAGTAGTTTTGTCACATCATCACCAGAACTTAGAGTTGAAAGGTTCCTTTGAAGACAATTTAGTCAAACTCCCTGAAGTCACATTCTGAACACCCAAAGTCACTGTGTCATATCCAAGCGTGTAGTGGAGGGCTGATGAGACCCTTCTTGAGGCCAATCACTTGTTATGATGCACTCCATTATAATCAGCTTTTTACTGTGTCATTTAGCAATTTATAGATGTATTTTACAACTCAGGATATTCTATGATTCTATGATTCTATTTTCTTATATGAATTATTCCACTGTTATTGGCATGCATGGCCTAATAATTAATTGTTCTAAAGAAATTAATTTCTCACTGACATGTCACTGTTTTCTGCCTTTGCTTCAGAACAAAGCTGATATGCTGTAAATCATTCTCAGTTTGTGTATTGCTTACATCCTTAATCACAGCTATTTGGAGACCAGTATCTCTCTTGCAGGAAAAAAAAAACCAAAAAAAGGCCCTAAAAACTTTCACTTTACACAAGTATAATTTGGACTAAAGAAGAAACCACTCACATGGTTTAGTTGCAGCCATTTAATTTGTAAATGTTGGTTGTAAATAATCCAATTAGATGGTTTTCACTTGAAATGATGCACTAAGTTCATTGTGCAGAAATTGAACACATGGGCTCGCTCTCTGGGCCATTGATTAAATTGCTGTTCTTAAGGCCTAATCAGCCCTTCAGTTTTTTTGGATGCAGAATATAAATCAATCCTACTGGAGTAACGAGTCTCAGAGATAAAAATGCCTTACAGATGAATAGCTCAGTTCAGAATATTTCTAAGAGATCAAAATAAACACATCCTGGTTTAGATCAAAGTGAGACCTTGCCTTTCCCTCCCAAGAATTATGTATATAGCCTCCATTGCATAATAGTCACCGGGGAAAATTCAAATGAAACCTCTTTGGTTTATGCAGGCCTGAAGTACAGGAGAACTCAAAGAAAAGACATAAAACACCTTTTACTCAAGGTGGTTGCTCCTGGAGTTTGAAGAGTCCAGTTCAGGAGCTAGTCTTGGAGGCAGGGCTATTGCGTTAAGAACCAACAGAGAAGGTGAATTATTCCGGCCTATATCCTGTACTCTGTGCAAATGTCTTGTGTCAGTGTCCCAGTGGAAATAGTGTCCTATTTATCTTGCTTATCAGTATGTGCTTAAAGCATTATCCTAAACCAAGTTGGTACTCTTTGTAATCCAATTGGCCCTGATCTTCTGTAGCCTTGAAAGGAAGGAGTGTATATTGACACTTCAGATTACGCTGTGTTCCTGTATTAAAAGTCAAAGGGAGGGATCTTTCACTTTTTGTTGAGCAATGAGATTAGTATCCTGTCCCTGGTTCCAAAGTCATGGTTGAGCAGAAGAAATTCTCTGTGCTTCTCCTACCCTGGTTATCCTTCTGTTACAGTTTTGTGAGAAGGATAATTCTCAAAATCTTGAGAAGTGATGAATTTTAAAGGCTATGAATTCAAATGTGGTCAATAAAAAAGTAACTGAAAAGATTGTGCACTCCTTTGAGAAACTTGAGTCTCAGATTGGATGAAGCAAGATTTCTGGTGAATGGGACAAACCACTAATTCTAGAAATAATAGGGACACAATGATTGTGTCAGGCACACAAGTGTTGTTCAGCTATAAAGAGTGTTTGTTACCCACCTGGAAATCTACTGAGCTACATCCTGTTAGAGTCTGAAAAAGAATTTGGAAGAATACACTTCATTATATGAAAGATTGATAAAATAGACAAATAGTGTATTCCATAGAATGGCAAATAAAACAAGGAAAGAAAAGAAAACCAGATTGGTTTCACAGCAAGCCGTGGAAGCGTTAGATTCCTAGATGAGAAATGCAGATGAATCTGAAACATATTAAACACCTCCAAGGAAGAAGTTTCACCTTGATAGCAACATTAGGGAAACTACCCTCAATGATACTGTGTGTAACAAGGGGCTGCTCAGCCGTGCAGAAGGTGTGGACAGAGAAGTGATGGAGCCGAAGGAGACTTTTTAAGCCAGGAGTCAGGATATTTAGAAATGAAAGGCTCTGAAACATGGGTTTGTCAGAATAATTTCCTGTGAGTGTTAGTGTACCTTCTCCATTCTTCAGGGCTTTCCATGAATGGCTGTACCACTGAGAGTGCTGCATTCTCATCACAGGCCACAATGAAAGGGTAGAGGATCAAACTGAGGAGGTGACAAGTCACTACCCTTATTCTGGAAGGGAATTAATTTCCGAAGTGACAGTTTTAGCGTATACAAAGATGCAGATTTTTTTTCCCTGCTTAAACAATGTTTCCTTCTTCAATGGCGACACATTTCTACCATTCAAAGAATAAAGAGATACCTCACTGTGGAAAACAAATCACAGCTGCTGTCAGAGGCTTCTCCCTCAGATGCCTTGATATCAAGTACATTCAGCGCTCCACTGCATGACTTGGCACGAACCTTTGATGTGCATCGAGCTGCACTGAGGCAGAAAGGCCTTGTGCTGGAGAGGGGATCTGGGGCTGTGCTTCACATCCATGCTTTGGGTCATGCCTTTGAGAAACAATGGCCTGAGAACATACAGTGTACACCTACAGCTCCTATTTGCACTATTTAAACGGATATTTTAGGTTTTAATGTCAGATTAACATTTAAACATCCCTGCTGGAGCTGCTATTAAAGTGTGAAAAAGAAACTCAAAACAGAAGAAACATTCAGCAAACTGGAATGTTTAAAATAGCAAAGGCTTGAAAACATCATAAAGAGCTACTTTGTCCGTGTTCTCAGTAGCATTTGTTGCAACAAAATGCATCATTTTCAATGCCTCACTCGAAGATCATCTCCTTTGACTTAATGTGCTTTCTCATACATAGACTTGATGGTAGAGAAAATTGGGATTTTCTTTGCCTTCTCTGGGTTTTCCTCTCCCACCCGTATTGCCCTTCCAGGCAGAGGCTCAGGCACAGAGGAGGGCATTTTCAAGACTATCTTCTCTGATGCAAGTATTTTTTCTTGGTGCCTTCTTTTTCTCCACCCTTTGTCGCAGAGAACCACAACTTTTCAAGTAGGTAATACAAAAATTACAGACAAGAATACACTTGTATGATCTGAGATTATGCAAGCTCTTGGGGTGAGTGTGCACCTACATACAAATAGAACCTGCAAACTATGTTGTCAAGTCATTTAGAAAACCAGGCTAAGTGTCCCGAATATCCTTTTATTTTATTTATAACTTAGAAGCCTTCAGCTGAGCTGGGTGAATTATGTAAATGGTACAACAAGATGATTTTGCCTCTGCTGGTTAATTTTCCTCAATGTTTCAGGTCAGTAAACAGTTTGAGGTTTGCTTTTTTAAAATTTACAGCATTAATATTTTTAATTTAGTTATTGTTCCCTGAGGTCTGACAGATACTTTACAGGGTCTCAACATATTGCATCTGCACTGCTCTTTTTCTCAGCTAAATTTCTGTATTACAGAAAATTTCCAATAAAAGAATTTCTTCATTCTCCTTGTCCAGTCATAAAACCAACGGGCTCCAGCTGTTAATTAAAATATTCAGTACTTATCAAGGTTTTCCTTGCATTATTTAGAAACATTTTGCTAAGCTAAACTTACATAATTAAAAAAAAAAAAAAAAAGAGTGACCAAGTTAAGTACCTACAGTTTTGTGTGTTATTCCTAGAACATTCCTGACATGGCTATCCTTGTGATGAAATTATTCCTGCAGCCTGGCTGCACCACCCCAGGACATGCCCAGCAGGTGAGGCAGGTTTTCTCACTGCCTCCTGCCCAGGACAGCAGAGACACTGCTTCTGCCCGTGTCACACCATGGAGTGAGGTGGGTAACATGAAATAACACAGCGAGATATGGCAGCAACAGCAATTATTCCGGGGAGGGCCCCCTCCTTCTGGGTCATGTTCTGTGTGTGCGGTGAGTGACTGTGTACTAACAAACTGCTTGGACCCAAAGATGAGAGGGAGTACAACAGATAACCAGGAACATCTCCATTTCCCCACCTTGTTTTGCAAGACACTGCATTTCCTTAACCTGGCTTTGCAATTAGGAAAGTGGAAATTGAGGACTGCTGTCTCTGTCAGCTGGAATATTTCAAAATTTTTGTGAAAGCCCATTTAATGCATCTTCCTGAGTTCAGGTTGCCTGTTCAGAAAAGCATTTCTCCTCAGAGGATCCTTACTGCTGTTCAGCAGAGTCACTGCTAAATGGCAGCAGGCTGTGCACTGGCCTGTGAACACTGAGCAGGGCAGCCCTTTTTGTAACTGTGAATACACTTCCACACTCCACAGTGGGCTAAAAAAGTCCCAGTTAACATGGAATGAGCACATTTATTTTCGTGGTGTAACAAAACTCTGCTTGTGTCCTTAAGGTGTGCCTGTTTTATGCTATGCCTGCGTCAAAAAGCCTCTTTCAGAAGGAAGTGAGGGCAGAAGCTTCATTTACAGGGAGGTATATAGAAAGATATTTCTATTTGAACATGAACCTGTGCCCGAGTTAAATATCAAACAGATACGTTTTGAGCTTGCTGAGCACTTCAGGAAGAAGATAAATGATGATGATGTTCTTGAGGTTACAGGATTAAATTGTGGGCACACATGCATTGAGACAGACATTCCCAATGCTGTATCATAGTCAGCCTTGTGACAGCGTGCAGGACAAACAGAAGGTGGGAAAATACTGCATTGAGTATTTTGGATTTTGGAGATATTTGGTATATTTCATTTTGACTTTTGGGTGTAACCAACTAAGAAACCAGGTTCATGCTAAACTTTATGTAAAAATTATATTTTGTAAGATTTTAATATCCCCTAAAGGTAAACCTTTAAACCTTATGGCAGATTTTTTTTCCAGGGGAAGACAAGTTAACGATAACTGTGACTTGCAGTGCTGCTGACAGTAGGCTAAAAAAGTAAGTTGAAGAAAAAAGTCTTTGGGCAGTTTCTTAGTCTTAATTCTTTTGCTGGAAGCTGAACGATATGAACTCCAGGGCTTAGAAAAGCAAAACAAACAAAAAACCTCAAACAGTTTCAAATTCTACCCTAAATTCTTTGCCGTATAGCTAATAGGTTTTCAGATGGTTTTTTTTAACTGAAAATACCTAAGCACAAAGATTCCTTTTTTCCTTTTGTAGGACCCACAACAGTGGATAGGGCTCACTAGATTTCCTACACAGGACAGCTCACTGTGGGGTGCTGGTGCTTCAGATGGTTGATATGGGATTGCACTGTGTGCTTCTGATACCTTATGGCACCTTGAAGGCATCCTGTAACGTGCAGTCTCATATTTGCTTTACCTTTTCCTTGACTTCCTCACCTCAGGCTGCGAGACAAACCCTTGCTCCTTGGTGAAGAAACTGCTGCCATTCCTCAGGCATGACCTGGGTGTCTGTGTGGATGATTACCTATAGAAAAGCTGTATGTCTGGAGGTTTTCTATCTTATTGTGGCTTATCTGGGTGAATCTATCACAAAAGCTGCCTTAGAGCTGGATGGTCAACAACAGAGGGTTTGTGATATCAGTGTGACCCAGCAGACCGACAGCAACCAGAAGCATCCAGGGGAAACACCTGCAAGCTGAAGGTCCCAAGGAATCTTTGCCCCCTCACAAATTGTTTCTTGTGTCATGGTCAAACAAAGTATGAGAATTACGTAAGAACAATGGATGCTGAGTGCCAGCTAACACCAAAAGGAAGCATGCTTTTAACAGGTGGTACTCAAAAAGCTCTGTCCAGAAAGGAAATGACCCAGTGCTCTGAACGGCCTGAAATTCTCTGTTCAAATGGTAATTTCCTGGTGTTGGTGGAGAAATGTATTCCTTTTTGCCAAAAAGGTGTCTGGGACACCAGCAGATCTGGGACCTGGCCTATGGCAGCCTTCTTACCAAATGCTCTTTGTAATTTCCCAACCTGAAAAACCATGTTTGGTAGAAGATTCCTGAAGCTCAGCTAAGAACTGTCCTGAGAGCGCTGCGATACTGAATCCAGGCTGGCAGAGCAGCAGGGATAGGTTAATGATTAAAATCACGTATCTTAATTTGAACCTGAGGAAGTAAGTCCTTGACCTTTATTGGAAATCTCTTTGTCCTTCTTACCCAAACCGTTTTGGAATAGCCTATTACCTAAAAAAACCCCTCAGTTTGGATTGCTCCTACACCCCCTTTGAGACTTCTAAGGCTGCAGCAAGGAGGTGGAGAGCTGGCCTGTTATCTGTTCTAGTAAATATGAGGATTTATGAGATGATGAAAGAAACAAAAATGTAGGGTTCCCTGATTTGTAGGGAAGGATCTATTTCTGCTGATTATACAATCTCTTACAGAGAGTGAATGCTTTACTTTTAAGAATTAGTTTGAGAAATAAAGCTAAAAGTTCTGTGGTAACGGTGGTAGGTTTCTATCCATAGTGTGTGGGCTTTCCTTTATTTTTCCCTTTAAAAATACCATATTAAATCAGATTAATGCTGATTTATTTTCTTTCATTGAACAATTCACTTGACGGTCCATAAAATTCAGAATATTTTAAGAACTTTAGGGAATTTTATAAATTCTCTAGTTTCAAAATAAGTGACTTTTTAAGAATCACTGATCAGAATTGAGACTTTCCGATTGTGATTTAGAAGACTTTTGATCAGCACTTTCTTATCAAGGGTCAGTCTTCTAGGACTTTTCAAGGAACAACATCTGTCTAAATGCCAAAGAGAATTAAACCCACTAGGCTTCAAGAACCTTCTTTATTAGTTGTTACCTACCCATCAGTGAACTGCTGCAGAGACAGAGGCCACGATTGTGTTAATCTGCTATCAAATGGCGTCATTTATTTTTGTCATAGTTGTCTGTGTAAAAAGCTGTGTAATAAAAACAAATATTCAGTTTGGGCAGCATTTTTACAGCTTTGTTTAATCTCTTTATCATGGCCTGTTGATGCATCTTACAAAGCAACGCATAAAATACCAAAGGAAATGCTAATTTAGAATATTTTAATAACTAAATTTTTAAAACTATTGAATTAAACATGGCAACAATTCTTTCTTAGCTGAATTAATGTTCATTCATGCAGAAAAATTTTGAATATAACATTATTTAAGCAATTTAAAAGTGAATTAAAGATTCATCCATTGTATCAGGTATCTGACTTCAGGCTAACATTTTAATCTCAATCATTGTTACAGTGTTTGCTATTCAAAACTCTGAGAGATAACGATGAAGGTTAATTCATGCAGAACAGAGACTCAGTTCCTTGTGGATAAGTATGGTTGGCTATCAGGGAACTGCAAAATATGCTAATAGAGTTATTGTTTACCTTAGCATGTTAGGCAAGTTACACTTGTTTGGATAATTGTTTTCAGGTTTTGCATTTCGGATTTATTTTTTGTTTTATGTTGTTTTCATTGCTGCTCCACTGACCGTAGAAGGACTGCATTTTTTTTCTCTATTGTAAGCAAACCTGCAGATTTCATTAGAACCTTTTGTAAATATTTTTACAACAGCAGACTGACAAACTTTTCCAGGGGGACTTGGTTTAAAGAACAATAGCTGTCACTCTTTAACATTTTTCAGTTTGCTAAGTCATTGTCCTTCTCCGACATCTTTTCATCAGCAGACCTGATTCATCTTCAGGTTAAACACGTGTAATTTCTTCATCTAAGCTACTCCTGAATTTTAACTAGGAGCACTGAACTCGTAATCAGATTCATTAGCTCATGTTCAGACATACTGAATCACACTGAGAAATACTCTTAATGGGATTCTGACTTGGTCAAAACCACCTTGCTTCTTGGAACAAGCAAGCAAAAATTGCCTATGACATGAGAGTCTTCACAACACATCAAATATGTGAGGAGTCTGCGATTAGGATATATGTATAAAATGGAATGATGGAATGTGCAGTGTATAACTCTGCACCTGGAGGAAGTCCCTACATCCACAGAGTGTGTTTTAACAGGTTGGAAGCAGAGGGCAAGAAACTGCTTCTGCCACAGGGAGCGCTTTCCTTAATTCCTGCCACTGAGGTCAGGTGCTGTTTGTAACACAGAGGTCAATTGTACATTGGAAACATTAATTCTATAGCTGTGGACACTTTAAAGTCAGGCAGTGTAGTTATTTTTTTGTATCTTGGCAATATTTCATAGCAAGTGTTCAGTTCTCCCAGGTTTACACTTATTTTAATACCTGTTCTAAATAAAACAGTGCTTTTTTGATGTAGCAAGGAAATAGTGTTGGTATAAACCATACACTTAAATATCACCACATATTTGTGATGATCTTTTCCTTTCCCTTGCCTAATTTAGAAGTGAAATATTCTTTCCCTTATGCAAACTTAAGCAAGCCTGTTTCTCTACTTACTGTTCTTCTGTACTTACCAACAAAAACTGGCTCTCTTAAGAACTAAGTGTAATGACTATAGTTCTGCTTACTTTAATTAGACGAACAGGTTAGGAAGCCAACTAGTCTTTCCCTTTAGTCTAACTACAGGCAAATTTCATTGTACAATTGCATAGTAATACACAGCTAGGTATTCTCACCATGCTCTGTCAGGTTCTGAACTGCCACATCCTGTTTATAAAAAGGTCCATGTGTAGAGATCAGGACCTTTTTGTTTCCTCATGAGGGAGAAAGGGCAAGGATTATGTATTAACCCACAAAATGGGAAATGAGCTGGATAGATATCAGTGAAATCAGATGGTGCTGATATTGCTTAGCAGAAGAAACAGTTTACAGCATTGTGAACTCCTTCAACTCATCTAATGAAGTCAGGCTGTATTAAGATGTGCAGTAATAATAAAAAAAACCCACCAAACCCAACATTTAATTGTGAAAGGGTTATAAATATGCAAAAAGCCTTCTTTATTTTTTTTATTAATGAAAGGTTTATTAGGAACTAGTTGAATTTCAGTGGGTGGGGAATTACACAGATCAGAAGCTACAGGGATGATTGATTGTTATCAGTAATTACATGGTCTGACTAAACACTTTCAGATTCCTAGCGTTACTGTTTCTTGTATCCAAGTGATTTTATTCTAATTTCCGTGAATAAAAAAAGGAACAGAACAAAACTGAACATTAACAAAGAAACAAAACCTCAAAACCCTCCCATACAGGCTCAAGGTTTAAGTTTTTTTAAATGTTTGGCTACAGATATAGAACACCTTTAATTACTGATTGCTCATAGTACATAGAACTGGCAAGAAGAAAGGTCATTGAAGTTTTCTTACTCTCTCTTGAGTGCTTCTCTATAACAGTCCTAACTTACTGCAGGGAATGTGAGTGGTTGTTCTTAATATTTACTGCTCTGATCTTACTCAAAATGAGTTCTGTCTTCTTTTTACAGGGCTGGAAGTAGACTTACAAATGAAGATGCTGTGTCCTCTATTTTCAGCACTGGAGAGGCCGTGCTGCAGGCAATCTGTTCCAGGAGGCAAGAGGAGGAGTGTCACCTTTGTGATGGTAAAATCTTTCCCTTCTCCCACGTTCTATATGGACCTTTTTGGATAAGAATACGGGTAGGGAATGTACAACCCCTAAAACCAGAATGAGGTGTGTTGTGTCATGCATGGAGACAGGCAGTCCCCGTTCATATTCAGAACACAGGAAAGTTTCTGGTCCAAAGAGGCAGAAACCACCAGCAGCAGGACTGGTAACACACCTGTCAGCTACTGGCAGCTCCAGTTGTTATTTAATGATGCAGTGTAAATATTTTAGAGGTACCCAATCATGTGGATAGACAATGGCAGCAATAAAAGTGTGGGGAGCAGTTACTTCAAACATAAAATATATCTAATATAGAAACTGAATAGAATCTGAAGGGAATGTTTTCCTTTGTTAACCTAGAGATGCCAGTAAATTAATAACTTCCATGGGAGCTGGGAATCAGCACATAGACATAGAATGTGAATACACTATGCAAATAGCCAAGTCTGGCCATTGAACTCAAATGTAATTTGAACAAATATGTTCAAATTGGCTCAGAAAGTACTAAATTAAGAAAAAAAACTTGGAAGTAAAGAAGATTTAAAATTAACTGGTTCAGGAAGAAACCATTATGAAGATATGAGGAAGGGAGGGAGGAAGGAAGAGAAAGAAAGAAGAGGAAGAAGGAAGAGGAGGGAAGGAAGGAAGGAAGGAAGGAAGGAAGGAAGGAAGGAAGGGAGGAAGGGAGGAAGGGAGGAAAGAAAGAAAGAAAGAAAGAAAGAAAGAAAGAAAGAAAGAAAGAAAGAAAGAAAAGAAAGAAAGAAAGAAAGAAAGAAAGAAAGAAAGAAAAGGAAAAGAAAGAAAGAAAGGAAGGAAGAAAAAGAAAGGAAAGAAAAGAAAGGAAGAAGTATTAGATTTATTGTATGCCTGGAGAAGAGATGGTGTTAGCCTGGCAACATTGCCCTATCAATTTCATACCATAAATTACATTTTCTTAGATGAACTACTGGGGAATGCAAATGGTTTCATGTCTTGCAGTGTCTTAAAACAAGTTGTATATTAGGTACTCAGCACTGGCATTGAATTGTATTCTTTTTGAAGCTCTCCACCTCTACACTGCTGAACAATATTTATTGCTATCATAGACCTTTAGAAGTTAAGATGTATTTCAAAACAAAATTATTACTTGCTCTTGGATTTTGGATGGAGGTTTTTATTTGTTTAAAAAAAATAGATGAGTATCTGCTATCAGACTTTCCAGGGTTATCGAGAAAGGCTTACTTTCCTATCAATTTGAATCTTAAGCATCTACCATGAATTTAAACTGGTTCTTAAAGAAGATTAAATTCATTTTTATTGCAAATATGGCTCTTTTCCAGCACCTTTGGGAGAAGAAAGGCAGATGAAAAAGAGAACATGATGTGAGCACTGAAAAGATGAGAGGCACACAGAAAATGTGAACTGCTGAATTTACTGTCTAGCTATAATGAGGTATTGCTTAACAATTAAGTTAAATTATGCAGCTGTTTCCTAGTATATTGTGCTAATGCATTTGAGAAATTACAATTTTCTGATTGGAGAACGTTATGTGGAGGAAACTGTAGCATTCCCCATTCCTGCAACAATTCATTTCGTGATTAAAAAAGGAAGCCGGTATTTTTGCAGCTGTCAGGAATAGGCAATAAAGGATGACAATCCAAGGGGGCCTGTTAGTCACTGACACAATAAAATAATCCCAAACAAAAGCTGCAGAAGGAAATAAGCTTTGAAGGGTAGCGATGACTCGCAGGCACAGCTCCTGGGTTTCTGTGGTGAAGTGACTGCAGAGCCCACACTGGCAGGAACAGGTTTCAATGTTTCAAAGAGAAGCGATGCGGCATGTGATACTTCAAAGACAAGTGCTCAAAAATTTCAGGGAACTGTTAACTTAATACTTTAAAGGAGAAAACTGCATGTACATCAGGGTATGCATCAGCTTTTTTAAAAAAAAAAAAAAAAAAAAGCAAAAAACCCCAAACTGAACTTTACTAATCAATAAATCTTAACTATCTTTAAACTAAAAAAAAACCCCAAAACTTACTTGAATGAAGATTAAGTGAAAATTGAAGATTTGTAAAAGTAAATAATATTGAACACATAAGACAAAGGAAGTACACTGGTGTTCCGAATTTTGCATGTGGAATGTGCTCAGGGGAAAAATGGCTACATAACGCAGAGAAGAAATTAGGTATGTTAATTGGAGCAGGTGGCTTAGATTTTATTACTTCATTTTTGACCAGCTTGAATTCTTGAGACTATTTAAAATTCCAGACTACCAAATTCATAGATAAATCTGTATTACCCATTGTTTAAACTTATTTATGCAAAAAATATCACAAACCCAAAAACTCTAGATGAAAACACATAATAGCTTTTGAGTAAAAATGAAAGCTTTTCAGTTAACATCCATACTTCAGATCATCCTTTTATTCTGATCATCTGTTTTGCATGATTCTTTTGTTTTAGTCAGCATTTCCTTTTAAAAAAGGTTGAATTGGGGAAAAATATAATTTTATTTCACATTTTATGAGTTTGAATAACATAAAATGAGGTTGTGCCATGCCTCATGACCATGAATATTTAAACATTTTCTATAAATACATTTACTTATTTTTCTTTTAATCTTGTGAAAAAGCACTGCCTGGAAATGATAATGAAGAAGCCTAAGAAAATACCATTTGGAATCATTCTTGCTTTTGTTTTTACCAGTTGTTCCATAAAGGCAAAGCAGATTTGGTCTTTTAATTTCCTTGAGTGACCTAATTCTTTAAGCTTCTACTGTACTTACTTTTTATGTTGAGTTATATCATTATACATGAGAAAAAAAAAAGTTAGCCTATGATCAAGTGAATGTCAAGATTTTTTTTTCAGTCTTGTCCCCTATTTATCTAATCTGTGGTTGTGAGGGTGAGAAGAGTGATGGCACCTTTCTGAGGCAACACCCTGACAAGGTACTTTTTATCTGATGGTAACTTTGATCCGACTGAGCAAAAATCCTTGCTCTGCTCTGAAATATTCAATGTCCTTCCCCTGTGGAGGACCACTGTGAAAAACTGACCCCTCTCCAGAGGTTTTTTGTTGTCCCTTTCTCCCTGCAAGCTAAGGGACAGCACGGTAGGTAGTGGATTGCAGATTTAGCTTGAGACCCAAGCTATCACACAATGTAAAGCTTTCATTTTGGATGTATCTGTTTACTTGGTACATTTTTGAGCTGTCATTGCTTTTGTGCACTTTTTCATGAGCCCACAAGTTTGCTTTATTCTTTTGTTCATGCCCACTTGTTCCTGCTGCAGAGATGGAAGAGGCTTGGGCTTTGCAAGAGCATGCACTTGGCAAAGAGGGAAGAGCTGAGGGGGAATATGCTACAATAAACCCAGGTATTGTTGTTCTTAGGTGCGTATGTGGAATTGGAAAAAAAAATCAGAATGGAAAAAAATCAGCTGTTCCTACAGGAACAAACCAGGGAAATGTTAAATTAGTGTACTTCAATTCTGAAGTACCTTTTCTTGGCAAAACTTTTTCTTTCTCTTTTCTCCTAAATAGGAAATCTGGAGCTAGTTTGGTGAGGATATCCTAAGTGTGGGAATGCCAAACTGGACAAGGAAATAAACCACCACCCTCGCTACCACAGCTCTTATGCCTCCAGTGACAGTATTTCCCCTGTGTTACGTGTTTGTTTCAGAGCAGTGTTTAGACCCTCGGCTGCATGTTAAACTCTCATGACTTTAGCTGCTTGTCTGCTATAAAAAATATCTTTTGTTTGTGAGGGTGTCACCTCTGTGAAGCCAGGTCCTTCCAAATGATGGAGCTGAATAAAATGAACACACACGAGATGCACTTGACTGTAGGAAGTGTCGAGGACAAATGTTCCCACTGCATTGCTGTGTCCATAAATGCAATGGTAGCAGTAAGTGTACAACCATATACCTGTCACACATGGTGTCTCTAGCATAAATGTACCTTTTTACTTAGACACCTGAACAGATAGAAATGTCTACAACATGTTCATAACCAGAATCTAGAAGTAAGGCAGTATGTGCACTGATGGTGCAAAAAAGCATAAATAAAAAAAGCTCTTTATGTGCTAAGTTCAATTCTGAGTCTTATAAATATTGTAATATCTTACTAATTACTTGTGTTGTGGCCGTATAATGACCACATGTAATTTATGCTTCTCAAAATGGGAGGTTATCACAAAAGTTGTCACAGACTCCTAAGTAGTGTCATAAATATTCCATTGTAATCTATACAATAAGAAATCTTTCACTGCCTCTCCCCTGAAGGTATATTATTCAATTTTCAGAGTTATAGCACAGTGATAAATTAGAGCTTAATGTTGTGCCACTAAGCTAGCCAAGAGGTTTTATAAACAACTGTCCAAATGTTAAAAATACAGAAGGCAGACACACTAGTGTGATATTGACTCCTTTCTTTCTTGCATTACCTTGGTTGTTTCTCTTTTTTCCAGCAGGCCAATGGAAGTTTTTATACTTATTACAATTCTTCAGCGTAGATCACCTGAGTTTCTCAAGCAGTACTTGTGGAAATTACCTGTGCCTTAGGCTCAGTTTTACAGTGAGCACAATATTCTAGGGAAATTCACAATACGTAGCTTTTTGACACAGAGTGGTGTAGAAGTGATGTTGTGCCATAATCTACGAGACATAGCCCTTGAAACAGGTTTAATTTTAAGTGAAGTAGGCAAAGCATCAGCCTGAGAAATGGTGATGTCAATAACCAGGATAAAAGTCAACATTAAAAAGCAAACTGTAGCAGAAAGGGATGTGTAGAAACTTCAGACTTTCAATACTTACCTATATGTACAAAGGTAGACCAAACTCAGCTCTTTTTTTTTATTATTATTATTTTGAGAGACTAATTAATTTTATTAGAGAGTAAGTAAATTCAGCTGCAAATCCTAGAGAATCTAATGACTTCCAGAGATTCAGAATGAATTCAGCAATAAAAGCTAATTAGAAGGGAAATGGATGCCTAAAGTATCCCTGGTGTGCATAAAAAAAGAGTATAAAGACCATTAATTGAAATTAAAATTTAACAGTAGCCTAATGCTGCATGACATAAAATTCCATCTGTTGTGCAGAGCCACTAAACAAAGATACATGGGGAATAGTGCGTGGAGTCTCAGCTCTGCAGCCAGTCAATGAATGTATTTTAATGTCAGATCACTCCACACAGTGAGAAGTCTGATGTTCAGAGGAGCCGGTTTAGGGCGTGATGATTTCTGAAGCTACTGAATTAGAGAGAAAAAACTAAAAGTGATGCTGCATTAGTTTATTTTTTAATGAAGTAGGTGGGGGTTCTTCCTGCTTTTTTTTTACCCTTCCAAGTGCAGAACAGGTTTCTATGCATTTTAGTAAAATCTTTGTCCAAACCATTTCTTAGAGGTGCCTGTGTGGTGCAGGCAGAGAAGCAGGAACAAAGTCAGTGTCCTTTCTGGCAGCATGTCATCTGAAATGTCATGGAAGTTTCTGCAGAGCACGTGTAGGGAAGTAAATGAGAGCTTTGAATAGTTTCTCCTGGAATGTCTTCCTTGCGCTGTTCACAAAATGTCTGGGAATGTCTTTTTTGTTGTTTGTTTTTTGAAGACTGATTAACAGTGATTGCTGTAACCACTTCCAGCACACACATGCCTGGCATGAATTCCCCTGAAACAGTTTTCAAAATGTGGACTGATCTATTGATGAAAGGTGGTTACACCGTACTCGCATTTCCATATTAGATGAACACAGCTACAATAATTCCATTTTGATGACTAGAGACATGCAGCAACCAAAAAGAGTCTTGTTTGTTAAATGACATACATATTAGTTTATTTCTGGAGGATTTATAATTACTGAGAAATTTCCAACACAATGATTTTGCTTTCAGGCTTATGTGTTGGACTGGAAAAACAGCCTTTGTGAAAGTGAGTCTACCAAAGTGACTGTATGATTCCTAGCACAACATGACTTGGACTGTGATTGTCATGTGAATATCGTGCATGCTGAATAGGCCATAATGTCAAATTAGATGCTATTTGAGATTCACACGGTACATTTTCTGAATGCCTACACGTGCATTAGTAATTCAGCACTTCCACTCTGGGACATCTCTCAATGCGGAGCTAACAGCTACCACAGAAAACACACGGCGAAAGAAAGTAAGAGGTTGCATGGAGAGTCACCATCGTGTTGAGTGGATCGAAAGAAAAAAGGTCCTTTACACAAAAAAAGTTATCTAAGCAAAAATCAAAACAAAGGTTGTCTGCAACAGAAAATTCTGTGAGTTAGCAGTAGGGGGAAGAACTAGAACCAAAGATAAAAACAAATTCATATTCAGCAGTTTTAGGGGTATTTAGTTGAGGATGATTAAGCATCGGATGAAGCAGCAGCGAAATAAAAGGGGATGACCTATTTTTTAGTCTGAGGCCGAGGTCCACTGCCGTTTTGGACAGTCCTTTTAATCATTAAGAATACAAAAAATAGAAATGTTAACAGGTTGCTAATGAGGATAATTCTATCTTGGATTTGCAATTTTACACAAAAGAAGAGCAAGAAGGTTTTCACACAGAGTAGAAAAACGCTTTTATAGATTTAAATAGGCATGTTTCTTGAGGGAGCCAGTAGTTAATGCAACAGTAATGATAAACAACGGTATTAAAATGTAAAGAAACAACAGCTGTATCAAGCTCTTGCCAGGCTGGCAGCCATGATCTTTGCCAGACAAAATCAGGTAATTCAGTTGCAGTATGCTCTGTGAGCTACAGAAGAGATCACCTGGCAGATGGGGCAGCCAAGGCATCAGGAGGTGGGATGAGATTGCCTGCCTCGCATCTCCCCGCTCCCTCCCTTGCAGGCCACTCTGTGTACTTGTCTCTTGCTGGCCCATCAGCCTGTTCCTTTCCTCTCATTTCTCTTGCCCTGTGTTTATGTGATCTGCAGAGTACTACAATGACTTTACAGTTAATTTGTTAACAAGAAATGGTGCATCTCTTTAGTCACTCTACCCACATCTTTCACTAAGCATCCCTGTAAAAACAGTTCTCTGGATGGGCAGCTATTCTCAATATTTCCTAAAGTTCTTGTCGTTGCAGCCCTTAGACTTGGTATTTTCTGGAATATTTATTTCATTTTTATTCTTTTGATATCAATATTTGATTCAAAGTACCTGTCAAGAGTGTTTGTCCTATTCCCAAAGCATTAATTTGGGATAAAAGAAAAAAGTGGGTGGCTATGTATTTGCAACAGCAAAGTTAGGCATCCGCACAACCTTTCCTGACTTTCCAAATTGTGTTTAGGTAGTTCAATCCATCTATAGGAAGCCTGTGAGACTGTGCTAAACCAACTGCCTTTAATTCTTCTCCCAGTAGTAATCTTCATCTGTAATTAATTGTAAGGTACATGTATAAATAATATTGCCCATTAGTGAGATATCTGACAGCTTCCATATGCAAATGTCCCTCTCTTTCAGCCTAGGTGTAATCATTATGTACATGGTGTTTATAAACATATGGTTTAAAAAAATCATTTTATAGAATTCACTTCAGTACTGCAGAATACTTGGGAAAAACACTGTAAAAGCCATCTGCACGCAAGATAATGAGGGGTGTGACAGGCAGGCTGCTAACTGTGAAAATCCTCATATCTGCTGCATTGTTATTGCACTTGTCCTTTTTTATCATGCAGACAATGACAAAATATCAAACTGTTCCTCCTTGCTAGAGCTTCAGCTTTTGAACCCCAGACATTATCAGGATAAAATGGACATGTAGGTAAAGCTAATAATGTTTATTTTTACATTTACTTTGTTTTTTAAAACATATTGATAGATTTAGGTACTTACAAAAATTTAAGAAAAACGAGATATTGCTTTAAAATTTGACAGCAAGATAGTTAACATCAGTCTGTCACATCTCTCCACAAGATTAATTTGCATGATGGAAGTATTTTCTGTGTCATTATCCAGAAAGAGAACTGCAAAAAGAATACCAATTTCCATCTTTTTTTTTTCTCCCAAATATCTTGTATAAAATCACAGTGTATTGAGACATAGAAAACTTAATTGTCAAACTGCAAAAAATTCCTAAGAATGAACATGAGTGGCAGAGTATTTCACCTCAAAAGCGTTGTAAACATGATCTGCACGTGCTTCTTGAGATGTTATAAAATTGGTGTCTATGGTAAGATCAACACAATAATCTTGTTTATCAAATAATTTTAGCTTGAAAATGTTTGTTGGATACTTTTAGATACTTTACTTGTCCAATTTAAGTGTCACATATGGAATGATGGCAAAGTCCAGTTGTGGCCTCATGGGTCAAACCCATCATTTTGAAATCAAGTTTTTAACCTTTTTTGTATACATTGTCCTGGTGAAAGAGCACTGTTGTCTGTGGCCTTAAAATGAAAACAATGAGATATTTCACCAAAAACCCTCAAATATCCAGGGAGAAGCACCAGGGAGAGTTAACATGTTTTTCCCCCAGAAGATGTAGTCTTTATGGAAAGGCAATCAGCTAGGCTGTTCTGAAGATTTATTCCAAATGAAATCTCCCTTTCTAAATTTATTTTCTCCAGCTAAATCTATGGCTAAATTTGGTATACTCCTAAAGAGATTTAGATTTTATGCCCATGTTTTAAGGCAATTGAGAGACCCGTGGTTTAATATTTTTTAATGTTCTTTCCTGAAGCAATTGTGTTTGACTGTTCTTCCAGGAATCAATTTTCAGGGATACACAGTCAACTCACTTTTATTGCAACCCATTTCAGCCATTAGGCAGCATAATTTCAGCTACCATGGAAATGCTGATTAAATCTACTGGTTTTATTTTAACGTTTCAGCCGCGTCTTGACAACTAATTGCTAGTTTGGTTGGGCGTCAAAGGGACATCGAATCTTTGGAGTAAAAAATGGAATGAGACTGCATCTCAGGAAATCACGGATTGCGCTCACCCCCACTTGGGGCTTGGTACACCAACATCCATGGTTCCTTCATGCTCTGAGAATGGTGGTGGCCACTGGCCAGTCAGAGAAACACTCCGATTAGATGGCAAGTGTTAACACCATCATTTGAGAGCAGCTTCTGTCGACGCAAGGTTTGGGCTGAGGGGCTGTTTATTGATGTGGAGAGAGGGTGGGAGAGGGAACCTCCCGCCTTCTGGGGGCACCTTGGAAAATGGCTCGTGTAGTGCCCAGCGCGGCATTGCCCAACGCCACTCGCTCAGACGGGCGCAAGGCTTGAAAAGTGTAAATATTACACGTGGGATGTGAGTTCTCAGCTCGGCCAGTGCCGTAGCCCTCATGGTCCGTGCTGGGCCTGCACGGTGCTGGGGGGCTGCGACAGCCCCCTGATGGAGGTCGGCACTGGGGCTGTCCTGGCCACATCCAGCCGGTTCCAGCCTGTTCCAGGCAGTTCCAGGCAGTTCCAGCCAGTTCCAGCCTGTTCCAGGTGGTTCCAGGCGGTTCCAGCCGGTTCCAGCTGCCCCCAGAGCACAGCTCAGCCCTCAGACGCGGGCGTGGTGTCCTGGTGCCACCTGATTGAGTTGTGCCCCTCGGGCTGTGAGGAGGGCGGGAAAAGCACCTGCGAGCAGCTGGTGGGGATAAGTAGGGAGTGTTAGAGCAGGGATTCCTCTGTAGGGAGGTGGAGCCTGGTCAAGAGCAGCTTTATCCGGAGGGGAGAAGCTTGTGCTGGAGCAGAACCCTGTGGAGAAAGGAGCTGCAGAGAGGTGCTGCTGTGTGCTGGCCCTCACCCCAGTGCCCCTGCACTGCCCAGGGAGGGAGAGGAGCTGGGAATGAGGGGGTGAAGTAGAGCTTAGGGTAAAGGGGCCAGAAAGGTATTTTAAACTTTTGTTTGTGTTCCTTGCTATCCAACTCTATCTTAATTGTCAAAAAAACCCCAAACTAGTGTGTTTGTTCAGGAGACAGGGACACATCTTTCCCTTTGCTCTGTCAACCCTTTGGATGGAGAACTGCAACCTGGGCATCCCTCAGGGGAGGAACTGACATTCCCACCTGAGCGCAACAAATACTGGTTTAAGGATTCTTTTGTTTTCTTCAATTTCCTGTAAGTTTTGGAGCAAGCTTTCTTTTTTTTTCTTGAAGAAGAAAAAAACCCAAGTCTGTATATTTTGTCTCCCAGGTATTGTCAGGAAACTCTTCTACACTTCAAAAGTATTATTTCTGTCACCTGAGGGGTTTTGTGTTGTCTTGTATACATTTCTATTTGTAACCACATGTAAATGGAATGTAAAACTAAATTGGTATTAGTTTCTCTATTGTGATAGTAGGATATCTTTAAAATTATTCAGAAAAGGTTTTGACTTGACTTTATCTTTCACTCTGCCTGCTGAGAGCGTGTTAGTCAATTTAAGAAAACTGAGAAAAGTGTAGCTCTGTCAAATATTTCATGTTCCTCTAAATTTTTATCACTTCTGGACCAGAATATAATCTCTGATACGTGCAATCTATTGCTTCGTTCTTATTATAGTAAGAGATGAGGAGATTGGAAGTTTGTTTGTTCATTTTGGGCTTTTTTAAATTTGTTTTAAGCATGTCTCTTCAGAAGAATGACTGTTTGCTCGGTGCCAGGTATTTGAATGAACCTGTAGTCAAATTGCAATTTATTTTTTCTGTTTGCTTCAGATGCTCTGAGTCACTTTCTAAGACATCTCTGTTGATCAGCACTGGAGTGCCGTGGGTATAAACATACTTGGGGTTGCATCCAACCACTTATATTACCAAGTTAATAAAATATTTTGCTGGACTCTGTCCCACAGTCAGTGTTGAAGTCAAAACAGATGAGTATCTTGAAAATATGGTAGCTATTCTGATATCTGAAATTTTCTTTCATTCCTCTATCTATTCCTGCCTGCTGCTGCAAATGTTTGACCTCATATTTAATACTGGCACCACTTTTTATCTACTCTTTATTGCAGCATTTGTATGACCTCTAAGAAAACGATTTGCATTTTTGTGATGTTCTCTACTGATCTTGCCAAATAGTGAACAATCTCTAGTTAAACCTCACTTCCATCAGAGAATGTAGAATCACTGGAGTTGGAAAACACCTGCAAGATGGAGTCCAACTGTTAACTTTAAAGTCTGAGATGTAAATGTGGAGTTATTTGTCCAAGGCGCCATAAAATTAGTGACCAATATGAAGAAATAATGTAAGAAATCTGGCTTGTGGTCATAATTTAATTTTTCAAAGCAAATTGTAAATACTGTATATATTTAACACAATGATACAGGTGTTTTAAAGCATGGAGGTGTTACTGATGTAATTTATTTCTTTGTACTGCGTGATTTTTGGCAAGCCCTGTTGCAGGATTCTGACTTGGCTGGATAGATGGGATAAAAGAGGTGGCCTCTTAGCTGAACGCAGCAAACAAAAGTAAAAGCAAAAAAATTCATGGCCTTAGAAATCATCTGATGGAGAGGGCTGCTAACTTAAGTCTCCTTCAGCCACGCTTTGAACCTTCCTGGCATGGCGCGGTCATGTTATTTGTATCATTAAATAGTCTTGAGTAGTGTGCTATGCTCTTGTATTTAACACCCATTCATTTTTGAAACAGAACCTGCACATTACAGTAAAGTTGAAAGGCATATCGTCTGTTCTGAAACATGCAAATAATACCCTTTAGTGCTGAGAGGAATTAAGCACATATATCAAGAGGAGAGTACATCCCAAAGGCTAATCTGTCTCGCTGTTTTCTCTACAATAAATTGCATTTTATCCGAATCAGTATTGTTATTTTTGCCAATAGGTATTCTGAAACGTGATACTATGAAAGTTCAGGGCAACAGGAATTAAAGCTCTTTTGCAGAGTGAAATTTTGGATTTCTAGAAGCCTCACAGATTTCTAAATAACACCATGTGGTAGAATTGTTTCTTGAGCCAATACATTTATGGATTAACTAAGTACTGCTTGCTGTGTTTACACATACAAACTCCCTTCAGAAATTTAATTTACAAAACATTACAGCCTAGCAAATATTATAGGAAGATCAGTAGCTGCTGTCTGGCATTATTTTTACTTGAGTTGTAGATATATTTTCATTTTCTTGTCCCATTTGCTGTATGAGGCCTTTGACCACTTTGGGTGGTGATTTCTCGTCTCAAAATATCCTCAGTATGTTTACATCAAGGAATAGAATTTAGATGATGGGAAAGATTAGATTCAAAGCAATAACATGGCTGTTTTGTGGTTTTGGTGTTTGTTTTTTTTTAAACTGTGATAGCAAATATAGATAGTGCTGCAGTACCACAGACCATATGTGCACAACAATCCCTTGCTGTTGAAATGCAGCTCTGTATATTTCTGGCTTATACATACAACTCCAAGCTTCCTTTGATGTTACCTCTCATGGTTTTGTTTCTGTTTGGTTTCACCTGGCAGTTACCACGTTCTATTGGTTTTCCACGGCCTGGTTTTTGGTAGCAGGGGGGCCACAGAGGTGGCTTCTGTGAGAAGTTACTAGAAGCTTCCACCGTGTCCAGCAGAGCCAATCTCTGATGGCTCTGAAGATGGACATGCTGCTGGCCAAAGCTGGGCCAGTTAGAGAGGCTGGTGACACCTCTGTGATAACAGATTTAAGAAGAAACTCAAAACAAACGTGAGGGCACAGTTTTTTCCTAGCCAGAGAAGAGGAGGAGGTGAGAACATGTGAGGGAAACAACATGGAGACACCAAGGTCAGTGAAGAAGGAGGGGCAGGAGCTCCCAGAATTGGCCAGAGCCGAGATTCCTCTGCAGGCCGTGGTGAGGACCATGGTGAAGCAGCTGTGCCCCTGCAGCCCATGGGGGTCCATGTGGGATGCAGAGATCCATCCGCAGCCCGTGGGGGAGGTGCCCACGCCAGAGCAGGTGGAGGCCAGGAGGATCCAGTGGGAGACCCGGTGGAGAGAGAGGGCCCTTGCTTCCAGGCTGGAGCAGCCTGTCCTTGGAGGACTGCACCCCATGGTGCAGCAGTTTTGGGAGGACTGTGTGCCCATGGGAGGGACTCATGCTGCAGCAGGTGCGGTGTGGCTGCTGCTCGTGAGAGTGGACTCACGCCGGAGAGGTTCACGGAGAAATGTCTCCCGTGGGAGGGACCCCACGGCCTCACAGGGGAAGGACTCCTCTCCTGGAGCAGTGGAAGAGAATCTCGGTGATGAACTGACCAAACCCCCACGCCCTGTCTCTCTGTGCTGTTGGGGAGAAGGAGGGAGTGGCTGGGGGGAAAAAGGTGTTTTAAGGGCTTATTTTACTTCTCATTATCCTCCTCTGATTCTGTTAGCAGTAAATTCACTTTGCAACTTTAAGTTGAGCCTGCTTTGCACTTGAGGTGTTTTCTCCCAATCCTTATCTCAACTCATGAACCCTTTGCTAATTTTTTTCCTCCTCTGCCCAGCTGTGGCAGGGGAGGGTGAGCGAACAGCTTTTGTGGGTGCCTGATGTTGGGCCAGTGTCAAATAACGACACATGTTTACTTCCGACACGATTTCTGCTTTGGAATGAACCTTCCACAAGGCAATGAAAACCCTTTTCTAGATAGCTGATATACTGTAAGAAAGACCCAGGTGTCTGGATTTCAAATGCTTCCTAGTGTTCTGTCTTTCTGGCTTTTTCATTTAATACTTGCTATAGTCCTAGGAAGCAACTGCTTTTCCTGAAACACAATGGCAAAACTCTACCCTTTATTCTCATATTTCACTGTCTTCCACTGTCTATATGATCTCTGCAGGGTTTCAGCCTTGCGTCAGAATATCTGATTCATAATTTAATCCTCTGAGTTAGGTAGTGTGATGAGTGTAAAAAACTTGGACACTATATTCTCATTGTTGGTTTCAAAGCCCCTAAAGGCACATACTTATACCCGTGTGTATTCCCCTAAAAATACCAGACTCTCAAACAGGAAACTCAGAGAATGTGTTCTTTCTAAAGCAAAGCTCGAGAAGCTCTTTTCTGACCCAGTCTCATCCTTTTTGTTAGTTTGGAGTAATTGGAGTGTTTTAGCCAAGGCTTCCCTTTGTCTCAGTTGCTGAAATGACAATGACGGTGTTCTCTTGGTAGAGGAGTACTCCCTTCTTCTGTCTATACTCCAAGGGCATGTGCTTGCCTAATTCAAAAGGATGCATGCTAATTACTGTTCTTGGGAATAAAACCAAAGCCAACTGACGAGAATGAGCAGTGTTGGGTTATTGCTTTGAATAAGTTGTTAGATATGATTTTTCAGTGTTTTTCTGAAGGTGGAAAACCTGACTGCCAGCCCAAACTGGAGAAGCTAGGCACGTGTTCTTCCCCTGATACCAAATAACAGTTAGAAGCTTGAGTTGGTTCTATCCCTCCTGTGTGCTTCTACCACAGTTAAGGAAAACTGGAGAAAAGTTACAGGAGAATAGATTTCTCCTCATGCCTTCATTGCCCTTACTCTCTGGCCATGTATAAATGTGTATGTGGTATGTTTTTAACAGAAGCAGTACTGGAAGGGACTTTCAGAAGTTCTATGGTAGCATCTATTATACCTTCTTTATTCCTAATAGTAATTTCTTTCACCTGTTAAAATTGTCAGTTTAGAGGTGATGTTGTGTTGATGGGGAGGGTGAAGGGCTGGAATAGAGGCTTATTTTCTGGAGAAGAAATTGAATCTTTATTATTGCAACTGCAAATTTTTCTTATCCAGTACACCATGGATACAGATATGTTCATTGCTTCTGTTTGACAAAAAAAATTTTGCATACTTATGTTCTATATCATTATATTTACCACATTCTTCTCATTCAGCTGAACAATTCCAAATACTTCTGTCTTTCGTCATAGGTAATGAACCCTGGCTGTTTCAGTGCCCTGCTTCCCTCTCTCCAGTTAGTCTCTATTTCTTGGAAATCAAAGTGAGGAGCTGCACGGCATGCTCCAGCCGAAGCTTTATTGGCCCTACCTGGAGGGAAAAGATTGCCCGATGCATCTTGACTCTCATTTTCAGCTGTCTGAGGGGAGTATTTGGCTTTTACTCAACAGTGTAACATTGTTGACTCCTGTCCATCGTTGATGCATAACAAACCTCATCTCTTTTGCTGTAAAACTGCTAACTACTTGATCCATGTCCTACATATGCATAGCTAATTATTCATGCTTAGGTACGGAGCCCTGCCTTTGTCCCCGCTGAATAAACATCCTTTGTTTTTCAGCTGCTTTCCTACTTGTCAAGTTAATTTGAATTCCTAGGTAGTCCTCTAGCTTATTTGTAGTCCCTACAAGGTTTGTTATCTGCAGATTTAGAAACTCATTGAGATTTCACAAATCTGTCCTGAAGACAAAGGTCTTAATATTTGGTACTCATCCAAATCTTGAAATGCAGTGTAATCAGGAAATACGCTCAATCCTTAAACAATGTCTGTCTTATTGTGAAATTTTAAGTTGCCTATTCCCAAGTGATGTGAACATTAGGGGACCGTGTTAGTTTGAGAAGATGAAAGAAGAATGCCTGCTCGGTTTCATAATTTACATTAAAAGATATCTCTGTGAAATAATTAGTAGCTTGGACCAGTCTCCTTAAAGAGCAAGAAATTTTTAACAGATTTTTACGAAAATTAGAGGTCACATTTTAGGCAGACAGGTGAAAAATCTGTTAATTAATTTGCAAAATAATATGCATTTGATTATTTAAGTGCAATTTTAAGGTATTTCTGGAATTCAAAAATTTCAGGTTGGCTTACAACCTGAAATTTTACAATGCAATCCTCTGTACAATGCATCTGTACTATTAATGGCAAAGACAAGCCTTTGGGGATAACTTTTTAAAAAGTTCATGATGGGGGTTTTAGGGCTACTTTTAGTTTTTTCCTTGGGTTTTTTTTTGTTGGTTTGGTTTTGGTTTTGGTTGGTTGGTTGGTTTTGATTTTTTGTTGGTTTTGTTTGTTTGGGAATTTTTTTGTTGGTTTTGTTTTGGTTTTTTTTTTTTACACACTGGCAGTGTATATTTAAAGAACAACCTCAGTCAGAATTTGAGCTGAATATCGAAATGTTTTCAGAGTTCAGGCCAGGATACAACTGAAAGCCTTAGAAGGGAGTCTTGTCCCTGCAATTTGAGACATGTGCAGCCTATTCCTGCAAAGCTTTTTTTTTCTGTGGATTGAATTTTAACACTCAGCAGATGTACCTGTGCCACAAGGAAAGGCTAATACAGGACACCCTCAGCACTGTAACTGTGAAAGATCAGCTACGACATTAGCCGGAAAAATCTGTTTCACATCCAGTGAATTTAGTTTTTTTATGTGTCTCTAAAGTCCCCGTGGGGACAGTGTGCAGTACTCCTGAGATGAGAGTTTGAAGATATTGCACTGTGCAATCCTCCCAGCACTCCTCTAAGAAACAGATAGGGATGGGTTCATAATAAGATTTAATCAAATTCAAAGTAATTGTCACTGGCAATAATGTTTTTTAATTATTCCAAGATCCCATGAAAAAGGCCATGAATTAGACTTTGCATTGCAGGAATTTTCTATCACTTAGTAAATTGCTTTGTGGTATTTTTGTTTTGAAAAACATTTGTTTGTGTATGTGCTGAGGGGAAAGAAATTATATTCCAAATTACGTATTCTGCCCCATTCTAGATTCTCAAGTGCCAATGCCTTCTCTAGTTTGGAAAACTTTTGAAAAGCTTGATTGTAGTTTAGGGCCAGAGTGTGTCTCCACACCATCGTACGGAATGACTGTACTTGGGGAGTGCTGTAAGGAAGGGACTCTTGTTTATTCATCTGAATATTAATATGCTTACAGACTATATCTGTTGTGAAATTATCATGGTTCCTTAATTCACTGCACTAACTGAGCAGTCCTGGAGTACACAGAAAATGCATCAAAGCAACTCAAGGCACCCCAGTTCCAAAGCACATGTTGTATTACCGTTAAGGCAGGGTATAAACAATACTAGAAGGAAGGTCAGACCTGCCCAGTGAGACCTGAAATCTACACTGAAAATTTTTGAGAGAAAATTCCCATCTGTTTTCAATCACGTGATGAAGACCATCATTTGGAATATATATATATTTTTTTACATGTTGTGGGGTGATTTTTCAATGTTGTGGAGTGTCAGTATGCAGTCGTAGGGTTGTAATGGAGGAATAAGGAAGGATGGGCGTTTATTTCAACTCTTGAAATGTGAGACCTACAAATAATCACGGACTTAGCATGAAAAAGATATTTTGTACCTTAAAGCCACATTGTCAATCCACCAAAAACATAAACAGAACAATTGGTTTTATTATTTTCAGAGTAAAAATTAACACAAAATTACGTTAGCAGAAGGAAGTCCTTGCACCTCAAAGTATGTGGTGGTGAATGCATGTAATTAAATGACTCGGGTTAGTCTGACATTTGGTGATTTGCACTGCTCCACAACTGGCTCATTGTCACAGTTTAATTCCCACAGGTAAAAGTCATATGCACAGGAGAAAAAGAATAAAATAAAAGTTTGTCATGAATGCTGCTGCACTTTTTCCTCAGTATGTGCATGCCTTAAAAATGTTACTTATGTTTTTGTAGAAGAGGTCTTCAAAAGAAAATGAATTGTCACTCAAAAGGGTATAATGGCTTTCAGCATCTAGGAAAATAAGTTACAATAGTACCTGTTAAAAATCATTAGTAATATCATTGAATGCAGTGAGAGAGGCTTATGAGACTTAAAACTGTGATGGTGCACAGATAAATAATTATGAATAATAGGATCCTCTCTCTTCAGCTTCATTAACAGTAAAGGTTAAAAATAAGTTATCAGTTACAAGTTACCTGTTCTTGATGAAACCAGACTGGGTATCTTGGAGGAGGCTTAGCAGGGCTGGGAAGTGGTTTAGGGCTTTTGTAAGGAGACCAGAGAGCAGCAATGCTGTTATGGCTCTTTCTATATCTTTAGGATTTTCATTGCTTCTGTTGTGTATGGAAGTAAGAATAGTGAACCACAAATGCCTTTTCAAAGATAGGGGGGGGCAAAATAAAAATTAAGGGAAAGCATTAAAAGCAAACATGAAGGATGATTGGCTTTGTATGAAAAAAAGGGAAATGCAGATGATGTGTGGTGATGCTTATCATTTACCAGAAATGGTGAATCAGTGATGGAGTTTTCAGGTCTGGGTTCAGTGTCAGAAAGCAGGAGATGACAAGAAGTATGAATCACACTTAGCCATGATCAAGAATTAATCAAGTTCATCTTTTTACTAGTCATAGGAAATACATTTTTTACACTTTAAAGTGTCTGTCTCTTTATAAGTAGAGGAAAGAAATTTTTTTAGAAGTATTTCTATTCCGTAATGTGGAGCAGCCCGCTTCAAACGGTAACAGCTTTTTATTCTTTGGCACCTTTCTGAACACTTATTCAGTTACCTTAATAAGATAACCGTGCCCTCGGTTGTGAATGACTGTTGGTCACCCAAGCCATTAGCTAAGGCAAAATACCTGACAATTCAGCTTGACAAACTTAATGAGAATTCCAAGGCTGCCTTATTTATCAACCTTTAACATTAGAATGCTCCTGCAAAGCTTCAGTGTTATGAATGTTATGTGCTGAATCTCTGACAATGCATAACGATCCTCATCATTGTGAAACCTCTGAATAGAATAATCTGATCAGTTCATTAAGACCAGAAAGGTCTGAACAAAATAATAATGCCACTGTTTACACTCTGAGCAATGAAGACCAAATTAATTTCTGGTGTAATTCCATAAACTTTAATACAGTGGCTCCGCGAATACTTTTAACCTAGGAAAAATGAGTCCTTCCTTGTGAGGAATGCTGAAACTCCACCCTGACAGTCAATGTGACTTCACCTTGGTCATTTTTGATATGTGTTCTAGAATATATATGATAAAGCTGTACTAAGTATAGAGATGTAGTGTGAACCCTAAATCTGTTTAATTACGGTTGCCCTGCTGCTGGAAGTGAAATGGTGAGATGCGCTAAAGTGAGATATTTGGAAAAATCTACCCTGGCCTAGGGAGCATGCACTGCTGTGCAAGGCTACTCAGAAGAGCTAAATTAGGTTTCTGCTCTCAGCTACTGAACATCTCTCTCTCAAAGACTGTAGAGAAGGTAAACTACTACTGAGTTACCTTCAGTCCACACACTTCTGTCACTTCAGACTTGATTTCCTACCCTGAGCCACAGTTGCGATTTTTGAGATGCAGGGGCTGGCAGAGACCTACTTGAGGAATGTTAATTGCTTTTTGAAGCTTTATTTGTAAATTTGTTTGCAAGCTACCATGTAGATCTGCCAAACTGTGCAGCTGCTTGCAGTAATAATAACGAAATTCTGGGTTTTTTTGGACACCTTGTAGCAATTACCCTACAAGTGATGCAATTGATTAGCTGACTAAGGACTTTGTGATATTCTAGTGAAGTTACCATCCTGATCAATGTTACTGGAGTATGTATCAAGGACTAAATGAAACGTGAGTGATGATTAGATTATCTTGATATGAAGATCTTAAACCCCTTAATGCAGTATATGGTTTATCCACTTTTGTGAGACGCAGGATTTTCTGTATCTTGTCAAAAGGGTTGCACAATTCTAAAGGTTCTGTTTAATTTGGAAAAATAGGGGGACTTATTAATATTCTTCAAAGAAATATCGCTCTTTTCTTTAAGGCTGCTTCACAGGAGAGTTTTATACAGACACTTTTCCATCCACTGTGTTGAAATTACATTTCTCTACAAACAGAGGTCAGTGGAGCTCTGCCAATTTCTCTGCCACTGTAGAGAAATAAAGCACTGAAGCCTGGTGGCCCTTGGTGGAGGGAGTCTCCTTTTGGCACTTCTGCCAGTACAGTAAGAGTCCTGGGCTAGTCACTTCCACACCCATTCTGTTAAAACTGACCGTATGATTACGGAGCTGGAGCCCTGACCATAACTCCTTTCTCTCCTCTGGTAATCAGAAACACAATTTAGCAAGGATTTAGAAGCCTTTGATTTTGGAGGAATATCTGTCTGTCTGTCTGTTTATGCCTTCATCAGTAAGCAACTTCATCAAATCACTAAATTTGCAGCTTAACTGAGTTTAACCAAATCACTAAACTTTTCCAATAAACTAATATAAAATCTCTCCTATTTCCCAGTGTAGAAATAGACTGCAGGCAAACTGCATTTGATTTATAAATATATAATAAATAACATAATTTTATGCAGGCATATACAGCAATGTATTTATGATTATATTGCTGCCTTATGTCGTTACTAACTCCTCCAGAAATAACTGGCTTGAGCACTTCTTTCTTATCCTTAAAGAATCAAAATTGCATCAACTTTTCTTTGAAAAGCACTGCCTATTGTACTTCCCACAAATCTTCAGACTTAAGGTGAGGAAAGGGTTGTTTTCACAGCATTTACAATTAAGTTTTATTGTTTCTAGCACTTGTTACAGATTGTGAGTAATCGAAACATGCTAGACCAACTATTATCATGTTTAAGGATTTCTTCCCTTTGCCAAGTTTTCTATAAAGCATTTGTTGAAGTGAGATGTAAGCAACAGATGTATCAAAATGGGACTTTCCCAAATATCCCCGCCATAAGACATTTCTCATCAACTCATTGCTGACACTGGCAATCCTAATTATTTCTAAACTATTTCATGTGATATTTGCTTGTAAATGAAATATATAAAACACATCTCAGCCTGGTATCTCTATGCACAGGTTTTTTTAACTGGTTCCACCTGTTCGTGAGATGTGATGGAACTGTGTCAAACTTAGAGCCAGACTATTCGGAGCTAGTTATTGGCTCACAAGTATTACTTTCATGAGACAGGGCAATCGTTTTTGAGAGGTTTTAATCACAATACTTAATTACAGTGATAGGTATAATTTGGATTATTACCCAGTAAATCTGAAAATCTAGACTTCTTTAGCATTTTTTAATGGACTAAGTACTCTGAATACAGTTAGGCTTTTAAGAAGTCTGATTACTGTGTTGTAGTGCCCTTCCATGATTAATTCCAGCACCGAAATTCCCTTGCTATTTTCTTAGCACTTCCAGCAAACACTTGTCACCACTATTTTTTCTCCACACTTTACCCAATCAGTTTCTAAAAAGGCCAATGGTTTCAGTTTTTATGAAATAAAGAAATCATGGTTTTATTTTTATCCTGCTTTTATTGTAAAAAAATATATATGATAAATATTCCAGTAAGAAATACATTTTATTAAGAGTTCAACAAATCCCCAAAGAGAGACAGATGTTGATAAAAGATGCTACTGGCATATGGAAGTTAATATCCTCATTCTTTCTCTACAGTCATAAGAGAGACAGAGGTTCTGGATTCTTGAATTACAGTCTAAATATACCTTCTCACTCCAGGTGAAAACAGCAAGATGTCTCATCTTAACTAATAGCTTGACCTTGTGAATAAATGCTTTTTTTTAAAAAGTATTTTTGAGGAGAGTTATTAGAGGTCTATGGAGAAATAAAAGTTTATCTGATATTGAGAGCCTGCCTTGATGTTGATACAATCAGCATTAAGTAACACAGTAATAATTTATTTGGTTCTTCTACACTTTTGAATGTACTAATTTTAGGCAAAAACAAGATGCTCAGCTAAACTGAGTAAAATATATTTCTTCCTCAGTGTGGATCACTAAAGACTTTTTCCAGTTCCTCTTTCTTCACTTTACTCTGGTGTGAAGATCTCAAGTTCTCCCAGTCCTGTTAGAGTGTGTGCTCATTCAAAGATTTCATTCTTGACAGATAGAAATTAAAATGTCAATCTCTGCAGTCCTCTTCCTCTTCCCCCCACAAAAATGACAGAGATGGAAGGCTAACCATAATCCAGATGAAATATGTAAGGGAGTTTTTAGTGAAACAAAGAGGAACAAAAAGCTTAGAAGATGAGGTTTCTGTAGACAGAGTTGTGAGATTGTTTAGACCCCTTTTTTCTTGCTGGGCTTTTCCCCCTGAGAAACAGTGCTGTAGTAGGCTTTGCCCAAGACAGTGTGGCCACCACCCATGATCAAAATGTGAATATTAAAACAAAGAAGCTGACATTAATTGTCATCACACAAAGATGAAAATAAAGATAAAGCCTGATACCTGAAATTGAATCCTTTGCATGAGACATCCTTGCATTCCTACTATGACCACAATCAAATCATGTATCAAAAGCCAGGGATTTAATCGTCTCTGTTCTGTATAAATTAGGTTTTTCTTATTTTATTAGCATTTTCATTAAAAGCTACGTGTTTTTTCCAGTGCAGCGTCAGTCTAATAGTGTATGAATGCTCTCATTTCTAATGAATTAAATTAAAAAATTTCTGAAAAACTCTTGCCTGTTTTCCCCTACTATGCAGTGTCTACTTCTTTTCAGCCAAGATTATCTCCCTAGGAAATGTATTTTAGGCATATTGATATGTTAAAGGTTGCATCTTAAACACACCATATGAGGTTTTTCCAGTGCAATATGCTAAATGAATGCATATTTAATTTATATAGTACCCAGAACAGATTATGATAAAATGTTTCATATCAGATGTGATAAAAATGTCACCTATTGCTCACTTGTAATGTGTTTGTCATTGTAGACTACATATTTAGGTCAGATTAAATTGCAAGGAAAATAACGACTCAAGTTGGACTCAGTGATCTTTCTGGGTCCCTTCCAACTCAGACTATTCTGTGACTCAAATATCAGTAAGTACAGTGTTTGTTCTACACCAAATGAGACTTCTGTTCCTAGAAAAGGTTTTCAATACAGGAAGAATTTGAAAAAGGAGGAAAAAAAAAGAATAAATCTATTGCATTTTGGTTCTAATTTAAATTAACTCTTGTTGTGGAGCCACTGAATGAGTCTTTACTCAGCTATTGGACACTGCTTACGAGCGTGTAACAATATGGGATTTTTGTCATGCCATCCTTTATGGAGTTGTAGGATGATATAGTTTGGAAGGGATATCTATAGGCCATCCAATCCATCTTACACAATTTATCTCTTGGAGACTTAATCATAGATAATCTCTTCAATAACATGCTCCACTGAAAAAAGACTCTACATAGCAGGAGGGACCGTTTCTTTGTTTCATTCCTGAAGTAGTTCTTCCCATTTCTAGAATTTCCAAGATAGTTCTTGGTAACACTGAGATCATATGCTGCACTAGGGTGGGCAATTAACTAGTTATATAAACTATCTAAGTTCTGGGTTTTTTTTAATGCTCAGTTACACCAGTGGAGTCTCCAGGAGTTACAAAGGGTAAATAAATTAGGGCAAATATTTGGCCTCTGGGCTTCATGTTTTCAGCAAAGATGAATGTATATTTTCCATCAATGTGAGTATTGACCTCCTCTTTGTTTTGGTCAATACTTAGTTCTTGACTCAATTAATCTCAATAGATACCAAACAAAGCTCAATATTTATTGAAATTGTGGGAATTGTGTATATGTGGGGAGCAAATGGATTTCCACAAGTTTTGTTAAGAGCTTAAATGTCTAAATGAACTGAACACTTCTCACTGGAATATCTAGCATCTAGAGCTTTGCCAGTGATATTAAAGCACCTGGAATTTTTCCCATTCTTTCCTTTAAAAGCTACTGTATGCTTGGCCTCTTTGTGTTCTAAGAAATCCACCAAGATTTATCACGGTGTCTTGGGAAGAGAGGATAAGAGGTCTTTGGTTCCCTGCTTTGCCGCCTGAAATGAATGTGTTCCCAGCATAGTCGTGATTTTTTCTTGTATTCCTTGGCCCCCAGGAGAAGCCCTTGTATCATGCAAGAGCTGGAAGAACCCTCCCTTTCATGTGACTCTGCAGGGTACTTGGTGTGGTTGGTGTTTCTCTCCCAGGTTAATCAGAGGCCTTCTGAAAGATCTGCCTGCCTAAGACCGAGTTTTGCCTGTACATGTCTCAACTCTTTTTCTCTTCAAAAGAGGAATTCTCATTTCTGTTTTCTTGTGCTTTCAGCAGAAGTGGTGGGAAAGTGAATAAATGAACTGAAATAGTGTCTGCTAATAATGGCATGCATTTATCTCCATTTCTTTCATGTGCATCAAATATATATGGAATCAGGTAAATATATTTCTAAAATGTGAATAATATTGGGGGCTAAATATTACATTATGAAGCCCCGCTCAGGATGAAGCCCTAGGGACTTCCCAGGTTTGCAGCCCTTTTCAGTTCAGTGTTTCTAAGAATCTTTTTTCATTAGAGCAGAATTATTTGCACTGTTTTCCAGAATTATTTTTGAGATTGTTCTTCAGCTGCATATTGATATATCCTTTATCTTCATAGCTCTTTGACCTACCTCCAGAGAGGTGGGGAGAAACAAACAAAACCCAAAAAACCCCACCTCCCCACAAGAGAAAATGTCTAGGGTTGCAGTCATCTAAAGAAACAGATAGATAGTTAAAATGCAATTACAGGGACCCATCACTTGCTTGAGTTCTGAGTAATAAATATTGAATGAGAGCTAAAAACAAACTGCTGGTGGAAAAGTTCACAAAATAAATGTATTCATCAAAATATGAGCAAATGCCTCAAAAAATATTTTTTCCCTTGTTAGCAGGCTGAATTCATTGGTTAAATTATTGGTTGCTAAATAAATGTGTTGCTTAATGATCCACAGAGCAATTAACCTGTCACTTCATACACTAATTTACTAAATCCTTTCCAATCTCTCTTAATATTAAGTCCTTATTGTTAATTTGAAGAGATTAGACATTTATTTAAATATATTTAATGTTTCCTGGCAAAACGTTTAAAATAAATCTGCTACTAAAGCTCATTGATACCAGAGAAATCAATCTGATATTAAGATTGAAAGTGTTAGAATAGAAGGGCCTTGCCCCATTGCTGTAATGTTGCAAGCAGGAAACTGAGGGTCAGTCTCTAGCGCTAACTGTCATGGATTTATGGGATGTTGAGGTCGGCAGGAGTCTTTGGGCTTGGTCTAGTCCCCCTGCTCCAAGCAGGGGCAGCTAGAGCAGGGGTTACCCAGAACCATGTCCAGATGGGTTTTGAATATCTCCAAGGATGGGGACCCCAGCATTTCTGGGCAAGCCGTGCTGTTATTTGATCACATGCACAGTCAAAAGATGGGTTTTTTCCCATGGAATTTGAAATACTTCAGTTTATGCCCCTTTTTCCCTTGTGCTGGTATTTATGGACACTGAGATTCCCCCAAGCCTTTTCTTCTCAAGGCTGATCAGTCCCAGCTTTCTCAGCCTTTGCTTGTTTGTCACATGTTTCAATCACTTCAGCATCTTTGCAGCCCTTTGCTGGATTGGGTCCAGCATATCCTTGTCTCTCCTGTAGCTGGAAGCTGATGACTGGGTGCAGCACTGCAGGTGTGTGTCAGAACTGCCAAGCCAGGGAAGGCTCACTTCCCCTGATCTTCTGGCATGCAGACCAGCATCCTGTGGTGTGTCTTCTCAAGTTCTTTGATTCTAGAGTTTTTAATCAAAATGAAGAATAACAGGAAAATAACTATATTTTACTGTGCTGCTTTTACTCTTTGCATATACATGTTTATTGGTTTTGTACTGGATCACTTATGTATGAATCTTTGCAACCACAAACAGCAGCGCAACAATACCTGAGAATTAGGATTTTCCTCAGCTTTTGTACAGAGCCTGGAACATTGGATAAATATAAAAGTTTAACAGTTTTCTCACTCAGTAATGTACACTATCACACAGGGAAACTCGTAATGTTTTTCAGGCCGAACCACACTTCTCTAAAGTGGGTGGCATGCTTGCTTACTGTATCTAAGCCATTAGCTACAGCTTAAGTATTATATTTAAAAGAATTTTAATGAAGATAAAGAAGTTGATAGGAAGAAAAATTATGTAGCCTTGCTTTATCTTTCACATGATACTTGGGACTTTCTGAAGCAACAGTCATGCCTGTTAGTAAAAGAACACTGAAGACTCAATTTTAAATGACATTCCAAATTAAAATTAATAGCCTTCTGATGTGATAAAGATGCCTATTCTTTAAGTAGAGATATTACTTCTGAAAGCTGAATGATGAGAGTTTGAGAAGATTCTGTTGTTGCTGTTTACCCAACTAACCAGTCAGGCTTTAGTGTTGCTGCTTCTAAGCACAATGCAGCACCACGAGGGCATTTCATTTCTGACTTAACAGATGATGGTCCTGCTTTTGGAGCAAATCTCTGCATCACCCATGCTTACTGTTGCCAGGTCCACGTTACAGAGCACTGAGGATGACATGGGTTCCTTTCAGCTGAAACAGAACTGCAACATACACCCTAAGAGAATGCCTAATGCATTCCTGCTCCAAAAGGAGATGGCACCAGATCAGAGGTCATCCAAAATTTTGAGAAACTATTAAGGAAACTTTCCTGTCTGAGCATCCAGGAGCCACTAGGTCAGCCACACTTGCAGCACCTATGATAGGTAGGAGGTACTTGTGCCTTTTGTTGTGTGAAGGGTCATCAGTTCACGGTGTCATGTCTCCAGCTCCCACCCAGAGCTCAACTGCAGCTCTCCCTGCAGCTGCACCCCGAGCTGCCTGCACTGATGGAGTCCTCTACGAATCAGAGGCTGACCCTGGGCAGAGACCAGTTGTCAGCAGTTTGTCACTCATGGTTAGATAGCCAAAGACCTCAGTTTGGGTATCAGAAATCCTTGTAACTCTCTGCTTTGTTCTAAATACAGGCAAATTAGCAGCATTACAAAACCCAAAGAACTAAAACATTTACGTTATTAAGTTACCTCTTTTTAGAGAATGCACTTTGCTTTTATTCTCCTAAGGAGCTACCATATAATAGAGATATCCAAACAAAGTACACAAACTTTGCAGTCCCAACTGAGTACGTTAAGCATGTTACCTTTCTTTAGATGGCTGCTTTTTGAATTGATCTGTTTAAATTCTCTTCAGACAGCAATTAGTCATAGACTGTCAACAAGTAAAAACAAGATTGTAATTATTAACTCGGAGATATGTTGCTGTTCATAATCAGATATAGATATGATACCCAATTTTATAATTTCGTGAAAATGTTCAAGCAAATTACGGTCTCTTAATAACTTGATGGCAGTTTTATCTTTGATATTATCTCCGTCGCTAGTTAATATTGACATAATATCTTCTTGTGAAAATGGTTGTCTTTCTAATCAAATGTAGCACATGGTAGGGAAGAAATCTGTGCTAATGAAGAAGCAGTGCATACTGGAAGTGTTTGAACAGTATAGCTTTCAGGTAGAAAAAAACAACAACCCAACAAACCAAATCCACCCACTGGACCCATTCCTGGTCTGAAGATGTTTGTGGACAATCATCTGGCCACCAACATACCAGCCATGTTTTGGCATTTTTTTCTGATGCTGAATAAGTATGCTGTTAGGATGGAATTTTTCCCCAAGTTACTGGTACTGCAGGTACTGAGTGTTCCCACAGCACTGTGGCTGGTAGGCAGATGGTGTGAGTACAGCAAGAGAAAGTGGGATGAAAATCCCGCTCAGATGTGGGCTGGGACGCTGCTGAAGGCTAGCGCCAGATTGAATGTTTTAAAGGACGTCTGAGGTCTGTACAAAGGTATTCACCAGGTTTCAAAATTCACCATGAGTGTTTGCATCTGAACTCCAATAACCTGGCCTTTCAGCCAGCCTTGCAAACAAGCTCTCTCTGCTTGTGCTCGGCTTCTAGAGCCGGGTAAGGCTGGATATGTCCAGCACAGCTGTATTGGACACTGCACATGCCTTTCATCATCATAAAACTGGTGGCAATGGCAAAGGATAGAAGTGGTGATATATCCACCTGTTGATCATTGACATATCTCTTCAGCTCTCATTAGTGCTATACCGAAGCCGTGATCCTCAACACTGGTTGCATTGGTAAGAATAGGAATATGACCAAAAAAATAGGCTTGGAAAAAGCCAGTTGAATTAAATTTACTGGCATTATTATATCAGATAATGACTTAGATTTGTATGACCTGTTAGCGACTAAGAGAAGGTAATTACTATTCCTGCCAGGAAAAATAAGTATTCAGCAATATTTTTCAGACCCTCACACTGAAAGACCCATTGTATGGCCACCACAAAAAATCTGAATAAATATTGTCCTAGTCTGTTAAAAATGAAAGAGGGTAATATGCTGTAATACATGGAAACAACACAGCATTGAGAGAAGGAAAGAAAGAGACAGCAGATGCTGTTTTCCAGACTAAATCTCCTCTAATGCACTCCAGGGACCTCATTTAATCAAGCATCATTCTCACACTTCATCACGTATATTATTCAGAAATGATGAAGAATTCTGGGAATAAATTAGTCATTTATTTCAGGATAAATGGTTTTTAAAATTTATTGTTATTTAAGCTATTTTGAAAAATTTAGTTTTTCCTTTATTTTTCCCAGAGGCTCCCAGCTCAGTTTAATCAGAAGCTTCTACTTGCAGGGTAGATCAGGATCCTGGCTCTCTTTGTTAAAGTCATTTTTCTGGGACATACCTTCTTCTGTTATTGCATTCTTTCTGCCTCTGATTATCAGACTTTAAAATGTTTCTTTCAGTGCACTGTGACTTAGGGGAATAGGTTTAACAATTCTATGATAAAAAAGAATTTCTTTTTTTCCCTGGCTGTGTCTGCTAAAGTGACTTAGCATAGAAAGGACTCTCCATCAAAATCCTTTCCTTTTTTTCCTCATGTCTCGTTGGCTGTTGGTTTTCCCTGCCCTTTTCCATCATCTGCTGTTGTTTACCTCTAGCACTTCTCTTGTCAATTTTATAATGATGGTGCAGCATAACCTGACACTGTCCAGGTAAATATATTCAACGCTTTCTGGAAGAGCTTATACAAACTGATATTTCTTCAGGAAGGATTCTGTCATATTTAATTACCCAGAGTGCTGTCTTATCTCACATGTTGGGGGGGACAACCCAGCTTCTATAAAGTATCAGAATATGGCTTTCGTGGCTAGATCCCGTATTTGTACACAGTGTCTCTCTTGTTCAATTATTGTCGATAGAGGGATTTAAATTAGGTTAATATGATTTATAAACCCTCCATACTTGGTGCTGTCTGGGTGATAAATTGGACAGCCATATGATGGGCTGCATTTATCCTGTGCAGGATAAAGGGTAAAGGGTCTCTTTACTGCACGTTAATCTACCCCTGGGCACTTCAGGCCTTTGCCAGGGAGGAAAGCACATGTTCTAAGTGCTAAATGCAGTTAGATTTAGCTTGAGGATGTGAAGGGGAAAGAAATCGTATTGCAGAAAGAATCATCCTTCTGTATCTCTATGCATTTTGTACATATCTGCATATATATTTTTTCTTTCAAATATCGATATTTTTTTGCTAAAAATTGTCTAGCTTTTACCAGAACTGAAGGAGCACTGTCACTATTTTTTTTCCTATTTTTTAAAGTCAAAATTATTTTATTATTTTGAAAGAGAAGAAACACAAACTTTTACTGGTAAGAAAAAATTTTTAAAAAAATCTATGGTTTTCCTGTTAGCATAAGAAAACACCCTTCCACAAAATCATAAAATTTCTAGATAATTTTCAACCAAGTCATGGAATCTTGATGGGAGTTGAGGTAATGTACTACAAGGGAATCTGTCAAGCAACAGGCATTACCTCTGAGAGCTTTCTTCTCGGTTGCAGCCCACTTTCTTTGAGGCTTTGTCATCCAAGCACGTAGCTGAACGTTCCTCTTTCAGTAGTGTGTCTGGGAGATCCCATGGGTCCCTTCCAGGCTGTTAGCCCTGGTACAATTCTGGCAGAAAAGGAGGATCAGGAATGAGGAATTTAGCAATTATTTGCTGTCAGGTTTTTCCCAGCACCACTGGGGTGAGATGTGGCTAAAAAGGGCAACTGACCCTGACAGCAAAGATTACAAAGGTTGGATGAAAAAATTTGTAATACTTTCAGTGTCAGACTGATTTGTGCATATGAATAATAAAATTCAAAGTGTCCTCCCATTATGTTCTTAGGACGCTTGTCCTCCATTTAACAAGTGTATGAATTAATGGGACAGCAAGAAATTCAAGAGAGACTACTGAAAAACAATAAAAAAAAATTAAAAGGAAAAGCCGTAATGGAAATCCTTGCAGAACTGTACAACTATTTGTTTTCAAATGCTCAGCTGTTGTATAAACCATGATCTATTCTTGGAAGGCCCTAGAAGGGTCCAGTTTCATTTCATACAAGTTTTCTCTTTTTATCTTGAGATGACTCTTTTCCCATCCTTTTATTTTCTATCCTCTTTTAGGCAATAGGAAAATCTTGGTAAGTCCAACTTCAACCAAATACAGTGATTTTTGTTAGTTGTTTACAAGGCTGGATGAACAGGGACTTTAAAACAGAATGACAAACTTCGCATGCCATGGTGCAATGAATCACTTTATATTCCATTCTTTTAAAATAAAAATGCATCTTTTTTAATGGGTTTTCTCATTATTATTTCAGAACAGCAGTCTCTGAAAAGCCCTCAGTGTGAGAAACCAATGAGGATGCACCATTGAGATAGAGGAAAACTCAGCATCACTTTGCAGTTACTCATGTGTGCTGGGCTCTGATTCATTGCAGTGAACTTCACGAGCAAGAGATTTGTGTAGGTGAAAGAGTGTTTTAATGAACTAAGTGATCACATTAAAAGATCACAGTTCAAATTCTCATTAAACCTACGTTCTATAAGCAAAATGAGAAGGTATTTAACAATATGTGCTGTGATACTGTAAAAGTTCATTCCAGCTGGAGGTCTAGGATTAGAAAATATTAACACCAATTTGTATGGGACACGATGGGATTTTTAATGCCTCTGTATAGTGTATTTCTCCAGCAAGTATCTAGCATCTAATGAAAAGCAAAATTTAGGGGAGTCCGAAAGCCTTTTACCTGCCAGACTTTTCATGCCTGGAGTCCAAAGCAGAGAGGTGTGAGGTGGCTTTAAGCAATATCTTTGTGCTTCTAGGTGGAAAGGGAACCAAATTTACTCTTTCTGGACTCGAAAGATTCAAATTTCATTTTCAAGCAATAAGCCAGCTGCTTAGTCATAGTGCATAGCTCTAAAGAATTATTCTCCATTCCTCCTGGGGGACAGTGCCACTCGGAAGGGCAGTTCAAGTATCATGGAGTAGGGAAAAAAAATCGCAGGAGCAGGCAGTTACACCACCTACTGAACAGAGAGAGCGTTGAACTGGGAGGCACCAGTGTGCTCCAAACACTCTGCACATGTGTGTGCATTTTAACCATGTTTGTGATACACACATTTTATGTTAGGAGCCCAAACCAAGCAAGTTGTATTCTCAACGCTGTTCATCAGTACGTACCCAACAATATTCCTTTCAGATAAATATTCCTGTCAAGGTCAGTGGAAATGTTGTGTTAAAGGAGTATGTTTTGCAGAAGTGCAACTTTTCCTCTTGCATATGATTTTCGTCTTCATCTTTCTCTCAACAAAGCACTTATCAGTTATTTTTTCTTATTTTTCTTGGGTTTGCAGCATTTTTAATTATTAAAATATTTATATTTCCAAATATTTTCCTCTCTAAAGGAGACAAATTAATAAATTAAAAGCATAAATTCTAAATTTAATATAATGAACATTGCATAAAGTGAAACTAGTATTAAATAATAACATTTTAGAAGTATTTATAGGACCATTCTGGTGAATTATGAGATTTCATAAAAATAACACCTTGCTATCATGTATAACAGCTATAAAAGGGACAAAGGTAAGCAAAAACTTGAACTTTCCCACCTGAACCAAATTAAACCTAAGTCCTTCCTGTGTTAGGAGGAAAGTCAAACTGCATTTTGTTTTTACTGCACTTTGCCTGATTTAATTTCCACAAAATACACAAAATAAGGCCAGTCCTTTGTTCTTGTCCATACAGGTTTCGATCTTGTGAAATTACAGCTTACAGCTAAGACCAAAAGAGTGGGGGTGCTGAAACACTACTTTCTCTTCCATTGAAAAACAGAAACCAGCATGGGCAGGGTGGGATGTTGTTTCCACACTTCAGCTCTCCAAGCACAGAATGGTGGCTATAACCACATGTAGCCTTCCCTCACCACTGCCTTGCTTTCCTCCCCTTCCCATAATATAACATAGTGCTTAAGAATGATTTCATCCCTAATAAAGGAGTGCTTCCTGTGAGGGTAGTGCTCTTTCTGAGAACTAAGACTATTCAGCAGTGGGACTCCTCAGGGAAGTGGCTTTGGGGTTGAAGTGGGCGAATAAAGAACTGAGAACAGAATTTGTGAAGTCACAAATCTTCACCGGCATGAAGTAGTTGAGATCCAATGGCTTCAGGAGGTCACAAGGGACTGCAAACACTTTTCAGAAATGAGTGCCTTAGCCCTGACCTCAGCAAGATATAAATAGTGATTTATGGCTGAAAGTTTCCATTTTCTAATATTTATTCCTGAGCCTGATATTTGTGTTTTTGAGAGGAGAGGAGATTGGGAGAGAAGAATTAAAACTGCCTTTTTAGCTAAGACTGGGGTGAAAAGTTCACTGGATATTCTGAGTTTCCCTAAGTTCAGAAGAAATAATTTTGAGAGTGAACCAATTTATTTTGCCATAGAAAGGAAAAAATGTTAGGTTGCTGAGGTTTTATATTCTACACCTGACCATACAAGTACAATATAGTAACTACTGGACTGATACAAATCAAGAGCTCTTTTTATTGTAAATACACCTTTGGCTTCCCTAAAGGCTTTTCAAGTTTCCCAGAAATATAAGACAAAAATGTAGTGCGACATAGAAAACAGAGAGAGGGAGGTGATGATGGTTAGTGCTGGGTAAATATGAACTGAATGGTCAGTGTAGCAAGTCACAGCTTAGGGGAGAGCCAAAGATATACAACTAAAACACACTGAGACACTTCAGTGGAGATTGCAGTGCTTAAATTTATTAGAATTTCTGCTTCTGATTTTCACTAGGATCAGATCATCATTTTGCTTCATAAACTAAACAGTTTACAAATATTTCTGAAGTGTTTCAGGAAATTGAGGATAAAGATAACACTATTTCTTCTGTGGTCAAGGGGTGGGGAGAGAGTGTTGTGGCTGTGAGGGTATTATTTACTCGGCGCTGTTGCCAGAGTCAAGGCTGAGGACTTCTGATCTGGAATTTGTCCTCTAGAACTTATAATAGGATATCATATATGAGAGAAAGCCACAATACATTCATCAGGAATTAAACCCCTCTGAGCCTGTCAAAATATTAGAGTTTTATGCATTCTGATTTTTCTCTTCAGCTTTAATTTCTGAGAATCTTGTGACCAGCACCGAAGATAAAATTAATGTTTGGTATTTGTGAGAAAATAAAACAGACATGTTCTCCAAGCAGTTTCCTTTCTGTGCAAAGATGCTCTTACTTATCACTGCCCACTCAAACATACCCTCACCTACTATATTTAAAATTGTGTGAGGATTTTATGGGCATCCAAAAGTACTTTTTTTGCTGTTCCCAATGATGTGTCATGCTGAGTATAATTATTAAATGTAAGAATTATTAGCATGATGTATACCTAATGCTCTTTCACTTAACAGATGGCTTATGAATATCTGGGACAACTTAGTAGCCCTAAAATGATTCATACCTCAGCAATCTGAACACATGGCTACCTTTCATCACTTGTGCTGAGTCTAAGAGAAGGTTTAATAACCCAGTCTTGAAAAGAATTTCTGTTCTTTAAACATGCATGTCACCAGCATATTTTTAACAAGGAATGAAAAACACAAATGCAAACTGTACTTTGAGCTTCCAGTGGCCAGTCTTTCTTTCTTTTAATAGAATTACCTCTAACTTTTGCATATAGTCCTTGTCACATTGGTCATTCATCTGATGAAGAATAACATCCTATCCTAAGTCTATGAAACCATCAGAATTTCCAAAATGGGAATCCATCTGTGCCCAGAATTCCTGTGCTCCTCTTTTTATTTGCATGTTCGAAGTGAATTGCTTCCTACTTTCTTCTTCTTGCTTTCTCGCTAGTCTCACGTTTTCTCACTTTCTTCTGATTTTTTCCTGCTCTTCTCTCTCTTTCCTGTTCTCCTCCTCTCCTGTTCTCCTGTCCACTTTAATGGTTCATTCCTGCCCTTTCACTAAGAAAATTTGCCATTAGCAAAGACTAATAACCTATTTTTTTCCTTTCTTCAAAAAAACCCACACAAATAATTCCACAGATATCTCTAATAACATGGATGTATCTAACAGTCTAATTTTGGTAAGTTGTTTTTCTCAGCTTACATATTAAAGGCCTATCTTGGTATCATTAGTGCAAGAATAACAGCCCAAAAGTAAGACACTAAAAGGAAAGTAATTTGGGCTTAGCTGTAGGTATGAAAAAAGGAAAAACTGTTGAGGTCTGTATGTTTCTAACAGTGATTGCTGCAGATCTGTTATTGCAGCGGGTTCTAATGTTTCTCTGGAGAGATCAATTATTTACTCTACTTACCTATGTTAATGGTGTGTCAATGTAATTTATGACATCCAAGCAACAAATTGCAGGAAAGTGTGGTAATGCACTGTAAGTTGTCTGAAATTGCCAAGTGATACCGGAGATATTATCCACATCTCAATTGTAATCCCAGTTCCCTTCTGAGGCATGAATACTCCTGGGAAGCTCCAGCTTCATCAGTCAGATGTTTCTGGCTATGATCAAGAGTAGTAAATTAGGTTTCTGCAGTCGGTGCTTTTGAGAGATAAAGGAGCAGATCCTTAGCTGGTGCAAATTGTTATACATCCACTGATTTCTACAAACCTATCGAGTGTGATATCATCCTCTTCAACACAAATTATGACTGAGCGGCAAGGATTCAGACTAGTAACTGCAAATCTGAATTTTAAACATGGGATGAAAGCTGAGATCTGGATGCAACCTTTATCTGTCAGACTTCTCTCTATCCAGTGTCACCCCTTGTTTGCACTTAGCACGATTTTTATTCCAGGATCATTTAGATGATAAGCGTTTAGGAGACAATCTCATTAGAATCTTGTTTGGCTAGAAATTGTTGTTTTTCTCAGACGGGCTGTTTATTGCTCTTAATTTTAGTCGACTTTTCTTTGTACTTTTCCTTTTTGTGCAAATGTCATATGTTGGATTTTGGCCAGCTTAGTGATCATCAGAAATGCTTTTGGTTGGTCATTCCTCATCCTGCACTATGCATATAGAATCCGTCTGGTTCTGAATGAACACACGCATGTCTTTATAAAATGTTACACTAAACTTAGCATTCCTTGGTGATCACAGTGCTGGGGGAGCAAAATCAGCTTCAATAATAACCTTTTCTTTCAGTATAAATATGTTCTTTTTAAGATTTATTCCTGGCAGTAATATTTACATATTTACACTTTTTTAAATGTAGTGCTTAGGAACTTTTGTCAGGGAGAAAGATTTTTCTTGGCAGCTCTCCCAGACTTTGCCAAGAAAAAATTATTGCAATTATTCATGCAAGTTTTCACAATTTCTTAAGATAACTTCTTTCTATTTTATGCATCATATTAGAACAATTCATTCAAACTGATCACACAATTCTAATGATTTTGCGAGGAGCTTATATGAAAATGACAATAAAGTTCTAGGGTTTTCAGAATAAGGGAGAAAAAGAAGTAAAAAATGACTGGCTTAAAAAAAAGACCGACTAGTATTTGACAGCCAAATTTGAGGAATTTTACGAAAATGTAAAGCCACAGACACTGATCGTGTTCCCAGAAAACATCTTTTTCACACTTAAAAATCAGACTTAGAATAATATTTCACTGAAAACTCATAACATTTAATTAAAAAAAAACCCCAAACCAAAACCAACAGCTTAGAATATCACAGAATTTAGGACAAGGTCATGGCTTTTATATAAACTTTTTCTCAGTCCCATGTATTTTTTTCCATTAGTTTATTAATGAACTTAACTGGTTTACATTTTAAGTGTCCTTAAATTGAAAACCACAATTGAATTTCACTTGAATATGAAATCCCTCTGTATTTGATTTGATAATTTAAAATGTTCTTCATTTCCATTATTACAAAATACACTTAAGCAAAACATTAATACTGAATTTTAAGTATGCAGCAGCTAGAAAACTCAGTTGTCTGTGTTTTAGGCAAGATATCCAGTGTGTTGCAGTGTCATCAGCATGGAAGGAGGCAGGTCCAGCAGATTCGGGAATGAACAATGAGAGGCTCATTGACTCTGGAGAGGTTACAAGAATAATCTTTTCAGAAACAGTATTGAACAGATTTTCTGCCACTTGACATCTCAACTCTATTACTATATTTATACTGTATTAATAAGTGTAATATCATGAAAAGGTGGTTTACAGAACTATGTTTATATATGCAAGACTGCCCTTTACCATCAATAAAAAAGTTTCTTACATTCCTTTAGTATTTCCATTCTCAAACACCATAACAGATAAATTATAAACTACAGCTCAGTGTCTTCATAAACCTCCATTGCCGAAAAGACAGGACAAAACTTGGCAACACGAAACAGCTGTCTCATAATTCACAGCTCTTATTATTCACCAATTCCCAGACAAATTTTAACTAATTAGTTTTGCCTGTTTGTTTATCCTTAGCACACATGCTTGACACCCCATTTAATTGCTACGTTTGCCCGTATCTCAACATGGTGCTTCGGGAGATTTTCTCTTCTGAAAGGACCCGCCTGCCTCATCTCCATCCCACTACTAACACAAGTGCTAGAAAAGATGCTAAAAGCCTGTGCATTGTGCCTGTCTCACCCTGTCAGTCTGCATATGTGTAATTCCCAAATGGGAGTTGCATTCCTCTTTCCAAGGACCTAATTCTATTGTGTGCCATAAGATAGGTAGACAGTAATTAAAAATTTGTGACAAGAAAAATCACTGTTGACATACATTTCCAAATCCACGCAGAATATAAGGTGGTGTGTCCAGATAAAAGAGAAATGAAAAAAAGGATCATGGATAATTTGACTGGGCTGAAAGTGGCATAAGAAAAGAAATAAGATTAGCAAAGATGTTGCATGAAAGGAGAATAAGTAACTATGACATTCAAAGGAAATATCAAAATACTTTATTCTTAATATATATTATAAGCTACTGGCATCACAGTAAAGCACGGGGTCACACTTTCTTTTCCCGTTTGAGGGAGAAGGGGATTTTCTGTGACACCTGTGGGTGTCAGCACAGCCCCTGGGGATGAGCCTGGGGCTTTTCCAACTTGCTGCCACTGTGCTTCCACCAGCTTTGTGAGCATGGCACGGCCAGATCCAGGCGCTGGCACATTCTGACCCATTTCTCGCTCACGTGGACACGTCTGCAGGGCATTCCCTCCAGCTGCTGTCCCTGGATGAGCACAGGTACAGCGGGATGAGATTCAGCCACCTCCTTTCCCTCCCCCCCTTCTTCAGAGGGAAAATCATATTTCCTCAAAATGGATTGGAGGGACAGTCCCTCGCTGTCATGTTTCATAGAGTACATAACAAGCCTGGATCTCTTGTCAAGAAAATGAAATGAACTTACTGTGTCTGGGTGACCTTCAGGACAATGAATAACTACTTTTTAAGCTTTACATGACATATCCCTAGCATTGAAGAATAGTGGTTATTCCATAAAATAAAATTAAATAAAAAAAAAATTACTCTGCTCTAATCCTTTTCATTTTGCTCCAAATTTCGCTTAGCATTTGGATCATTAGAGACACATGTGCCTGTGTATTCCTCTGGCTTTCTGTTTCAATTTTGCCATTCGTATTTGTTGTAAAATTGATGAAATTACAGATTCTAAAGCAGGATTTCTGTTTGTAGCAATCGAACTGAAATGGAATGTCCACAGTTCACTATTACACAGCAAACATATATTTTATAGCATGATTTTCTGGAGTGTATTTTTTTTTAAATAAGAATGTTATATTATCACTAGTACCTTGTGTTCCCAAGAAATTGCTACAACGTTCCTGATGGTAATACTAAAATTAGATGAATCAGACGTGACAGTGAACTGCAGTACAGGGAATAGGTTTAAACTACTCCTTTGCTTGTCTTTTGAACACAAAAAAAAAGAAAAAGGGAAAAAAAAGGAAAAAAAAAAAGAAAAAGCAAAACCCCCCCAAAGGTTTCAAAGAGGGGTGGGGGGAGGATGACAGCAGAAAACAGGAGAACAATGAAACAATAAAAATTCAATACTAAGAGAATCTGTCAGCCTTAAAACAATTAAAAGATTCAGAGTTCAGAAAGCCATTGTCTGCCATTTGTACATCAGGAAAGAGGGAAATCAATATTTGTTTCTTGGAGAGCTCCAACCCCAGCATGTGGTATTGATATTTTCAACAGCGTAGAAAGGCTTTTCACAACAAACCTTTCACTTTTCCACTATTAGAGAAGGTTTGTGAATTGGCTTGAACATTACCTGGTAACACTGCTCTTGTTTAATGTTTTGTTTTGGGGAGTTTAATGTTATTTCTATTGGCATTACCAGTAAAACTTTTTGCACCGCTATTGCTGTTTTAACATAAATGAATAAATAAATAAAAAAATCCCACTGCTTCACGATACAGGTGACAGCCCATGAGAAAATTTGCAACCAAAAAGTGCTGCAGAGTTCACGCTGGCCATGGGTGACAGGAGCTGCTTTGTCCCCAGCAACAGCCTGAGGCATTTGCTGGCTGCAGCACTTTCTGGTGGGCCCTTTTTATAATTTCCTGATCTCGCTGCTGTCCTGCAAACCCCAGAGACACATCTGTGGAGGCATGGCCAGTCATGACTTCTAGTTGTTACTGAACCTTGACACAGCTGGGACCTCTCTAATGGCAGCTTGTTTTCTCAGTTTCAGCTCTGAATGGGAGGAATTCATGCGAAAATGAAATGTATCCTGAACTGGTACTGTACCTGCCTTTGAAAAATACTATCTGTGTTTCTTTGGCTCCTGTTTTCAATGTGTCATATCACCTGATTGCTTTTATACAGCTTCTGCATTATCAGTCAGCTAAGTGCTGTGAGGGGGATATTATCTCACCCCTCAGGAGAGGGGGGAAATAAAAGGCTCCTTACTCTGTTTGCAGGAGAAAAAGTAACCGACCTCTGTTAGAGCAGAGGGAATAGGAAAGGGTATGCTGGAATGAAACTCCTGCCTATTATCACTAAACTCTTCTCTACTTTTCCACAGTAAACTTACAAAAATCAGCAGGAACTTGCATGTGGTTTTCAGATAGGACCTCATGTCCTCTGCAGCAGGTCTGAGCCCTGCTAATTGCTCTGTGGCTCTCTCATCCTTCCCAAGAGGGTTGTAAACTGGGCTGCTGGAAGCCACAGCACATTTCAGTGTCTGTTAGCAAGGCAAATCTCCCTGCCCTCCTTCCACAGCTTCAAGCATCAGGTTTTTATACACTATTGTTTTATTGGGTTTGTGCCTCCCAGTGTGCTTCAGGCACTAGTGAACATCCTCTGATTCAGGATGACTTTTTTCCATTGCTGCAGGCTTGCAAGATCAAGGGTGAATTATTTCACCTTTTCTCCTGAGTGCTAGGACTGTTCTGGGTTGGACCAGCAGAATACTGCTGTTTAAAAGTCCAAAGTCTGTATTGCAATTCTTGTCACCATGGTCTGTGACAAACAGCACTGGGTGAATTAGAGGAATTTAAGCATGTGTCTTACATAAAAAATATTCAAATAAGCCAGAAACACACACTTGCTTAGTCTCCTTGTGACACCAAGTTTGACCCACATTAGGGTGTTTTCATTTCAGGGAGAGAAAGATTCACACAGAAGCAGACTTTTATTACAAGTTTTCCAGAGCTGTCTTTTGTGCTTCAGCAGAAATCATTTGGTGAATAGTAGAATTAAGGAAGAATTCTAGCTTTCCCAATACGGAATTATTAATGAAGAAATGATCTTCTGGGGGAAAATTTAATTCCTTCTTCCTGGTCAAATATTTAGGCTTGCAGGGTTTTTTTGGCTGCAAAAAGATTGTCCTAGGATATGATTCCATATGCAGCTCAAGCACAGGAACAAAACTGTGAGAATTTAGAAAATGTGAGTATCGCTGAAACCAAGACTTTGCACACAGTGTTCAAAAAGTGACCTAGAGAAAGTGATTAGATTTGTGTGAATTAAATCCTCAACATAATCACTTGAACTTGACATCCATCTTAGTACCTAAAGTTCGATTTTCTTGTCAGAGAGACATAAAAATAAATCTCCTAATTGTTAGAGATGATATTGTTAACAATTTCACCCACGAAAGGGTGATCATAGTATGAAAAAACCCCTCATCTGTCTGAAAAAATCATTGACATTTTGAAATTAGAATTAGGTGCCAGAAAGATGCTTCTGACCTAAATTAAACTAAAATAGTAAAAATGATGGAATGTTTTATCCCAGAAATAGAAGGGAAAGAAAAGTCACTTGAAAGAAAAATGCGACATAGCCTTATAAGGCTAAACATCCAAGCATCCCTAGGTCATCCACGTGAAACTTAAAGGAAAAGTCCCAGCAGCCCTGGGATGTTATTTTCAGATTAATAAACTGTAATGTGTTTGTGGAGATAATCTGTAGGAGTTTGATTTCTATTTTTTTTTTTTTTTTGAAAAACAAATGCCTTAATGTCTCTGGAATCTGGCCCTCAAAACTTGAAGGGTGCAAAGTCACTATGAAAAATCCTGGCTGTTGTCTTATTGAAGTTTACATCAATCTTTCAAACCCAAACGCTGAATTCGTGTTGTCATTTGCCTTGCTAGAAATATTAGTTTAATTTCCTGATACCGTCCGCCTATCGATTATCTACAGAACTGATTACATGCATGCTCCATTCCCACCCCTGGGCTTCCCTGTGGGAACACCGGTTATGGGGGAGGGAGAAGAGAAACAAAAGCGGCTTTGTAGGAAATCCATCCGTGTTTGACAATTTCCTTCACAGATCCCCAAAGAAAAATGCCTTAGGAAGTGCTCCCTCATTGTCTCTGATCAAAATGCAGCTGCTGGCAGCCGCCCTTCAAACGCTTTGCGCAAGCAGACGGAGGTTCATCGTTGGCCCTGTGCTCTTCCTACGAGTGGGAGCCACAGGACACCTGCCACTGTCTGTTCTCTCATCAAAGGACACAAAGAATCGCCACCTGCCGCGCCTTCAGAGGCAAAACCAGCTGGAATGAAAGCACAACCTCATTTGCATGAATACCTTCCCCAAAACCATTCCAAGATGGGCTTTAGGGAAGTCGGCAATTATTCCAGGTTCTCCTTACTAATATTCTGAAGGTGGAGGAAATCTTATGCTGACATAACAACAGAGATGCTCCACTGCTACAGTGTCTCCCAGTTTAATCCTCAGATTTCTGTTGTCAAGGACTTTGCCATTACATCAGCTTTTTCTCCACATCACATGACATGCACTTTTTCTACACTCTGTTTACGCCCTGTGACATGCTGGCTGTGCATTGGGAAGTCCTGCCCCGGCTCAGAAGTCTCATGGTTATGTGCCCAGTTTCCCTCTCAGCAAAGTGGCTTCTGCCCTAGCCCAAGCACTCGAAGAACCAGGCTGGATGGAGCTCCCTGATGATAAGTTCATGCCTCGAGATTGTGACATTTTAAGACTGGCATCAAAACAACAGTTTGCCAGGATGAGTATTCACCTCACAAAGCCTCCAGTTTGTGACCTGGCCAAAAAGGAAAAGTAATTCATGAGTGTGACTCTGGCTCTTGCCCTTGCTGAAGTAACCAGGGTGATTTTTTGTGCCTGCAAGGTCAGAAGAGGATGAGCCCAGGGTTAATGGCAGTCAGAACCTATGGACTAACATCACCCTGGAAGCTTTGCAGGCCATCAGAGTGACACACAGTGCTTTTATGCAGATCCTGGGCTCCAGAAGATGTGTGTGTTCAGTTCTGCTGCTCACCCCCACAAAACTCCCCCTTGCTGACAGGGTGTAGCAAGGTTGGCTGCTCTGCAAGGGACGGGGAGCCAGGAACCAAGTGTCATTCTGCGGCAGGTGGGAGCTGTGGCCTCTCTAGCAAGGAGCCAGGTGGGGTGGCAACCCGGGCTCAGGGTCACCGCCAGAGGTCAGCTTCAGAGACAGACTGGTGGTACAGCATAGCTTAGAAGCAGCTCCCAAGGGAAAACTGGGGCCAGCCCTCGCTTCCAGCCCTCTTCACACCGACTTCCATCAGCAGAGGAGCTGACCTCGGGCTCGGCAGCTCAGCAGCCCAGGCTGGCCTCTGTCACATGAGGCTGCCCTGAGCTGCAGCCTGGTGCATCCAGCTGTGAGCAGGGCGAACATGCCCAAACTCCAGGTAACTTCATGCTAAATGGATGGTTTAAATGTGTGGGGCTTTTTTCCTCTCTCCACCATTCTAGAAATGTAACTGATTGTCTGAAGTGCAATCAGTGCACACTTGACTTTTGAGAATGATACACATAAAAGTGTTATAGAAGGCAATTCACTGAAGTCAAGTGTGCTTGAATCACATTTTAGATAATTGGTTGGATTAAATAAAAACTGACAGTAATTACAAAAGTACGGTTTGATTTTGATTCTGCTCTGCAATTTGTCCGTTTTTTAAGCTTGATTCTTTTTGTACCTCACTGAAGTACTTTATCTTTGCTTCTTTGTTTTCTTCTTAATAGTCAGTGTTTCCATTCAAGAAACGTTTTTCTTCAGTTTTCAGTATGTTATTAACAAGTTCTTTCTGTCCCCCTCTTACTTTCCCTTAGTAGTCTTCTCTTGCCTATTACCTTTGGTTTTATTTATTCAGTATGGCCCCAATTAGAAAACAGTTATCATAGCACTTGTTTAAACCTGACTCAACCATGTGTTGAATCGCTGCCTGATTCAGCATGCTTAAACTTGTTAATTTACTTGAAGAATTGGGATAACAATGACTCTGTTATGGTCTCCAAATTAACTACATTTCTGTTTGCCATAAACGGTTTATTTTCAACAGTGCAAAAGTTGCCAGGTAAAATTTAGACTGAGTGGGAAAGAGAAAAATGAGTGACAGTACAGTTTACATCTAGCCTATTGCATGCGAGCAGGTTGGTGTCACAAAACTCACTTAGAGAAGGCAAATGCAGGGGAAGCAAAGGCAAAAGGAAAAACAAACCCCGTATTCCAGATTACCAAGGAATATGCACAACACAGACCTCGGATGCATATTTGTGGTATGTCCCAGTAGTGTGATAAGATTCTGAATGAGGTCCCAGCAGAGGTGTCACCATTACCTGTTTGAGCATCTTACTGTTAAATTTGTCTATCTCACATCTTTAAAATCCTCTGAGGCTTCAGTGTCATCGTGAGGTGACACTCAAAGTTCTTTCTAAGGCCGAGCATTGGAAATGACCAAGGGACCAGTGCGTGATTTTATCCTATGACCAACGGTAGCTCAGGATCTTTATTCTTAATACTTTGGATATGAATAGCTAAATATTTATATGTATACTTCTGCATACAATTGCCTGGGGGATCTGTTACAGTTTATTTGTATTCATGATCAGTGGCTTTGTTACTGAAATAATTTTGGTAGTATGAATTTTTTCCCAAGCTTTTCAGTGGCCTCAAGTATTGTATTCACATCATTCTCACCCATATTATATGCTTGTCAAAGCAAGCTCAAGCAGAGAAAGCTAAAGTTAAAAACACACGGAAATATTAAAAGACTTTAGGATAAATAGGAGTGCTCTTCATCCAGCAAACTTCTTGCCTGAGGGAATATGAGTACACATTTTCCCTCATGGCTGGCTTTGGTTAGCAAATCATTTGATAGTAATTGGAAGGACTGGGTGCTCTAATAAATGCTGTGGTGAAGAAGAAGCACTAACGTGTAAGTAAAATTTAGGGCCAGCTCCTCAGTGGAAATTTGAACTAGATGAAGCTTTCCTCCTACATATTGACTTAGGCATTTTGATTCAAAAAACCTGTTGAGCTACACTTGGGGGGTTTCTGAATATTTCTTGGTCTTAAATGGTATTTATCAGGATCATTCTGTCATTTGACATTTAAGCAAATGGGAGCATTATACGCTTTCTGAAATATGGAAATTGGAAGCATCTATAAATGGGTACTGAATACTCAGTCACCGACTAGAATTTAGGCTGCAATTAACTAAACCAACATTTATTTATTTTAGGTGCATACCTTCTAATGGGATGCTTCACAAATAAGTAATTAAACTTAACATTATGTCACAGGGACAAATGCAAATATATGTGATTCATTTTTTGCCACACAGATTTTTCTAGTGACAAAAAAATATGGTTTGTCTCTGCCTGTCTCTGTTAGAGTTTCCATTTTCTATACTCTGTTTACAGTTTGTTGCAAATTAAACAATGTCAAACTGACAAGCTACAGGTTTTTTCTAAAATTACTGGCTTGTTAGGGGGGAAAAACTTCTTTTGGGAAAAAAATTAATGTGCTTTTTCAGCAACAAGACTTAAATGAAAGCAATTCTCCATGCAGTTGGCACAAATGAATTTGGCTCAAGTGAAATGCAAATTAAACCTATCGTACGTACTTTTTTTATTAAAGGCAAAATATATATTTCTGTAAGTTATTGATGGTGTTTCCACATATTCATGTTCATTTTGCTATCCAACAGATTACACAGAGTTCAGTGCCCCAAATCTGACCCGCCTCGAATCATTCATTCAAATCTCCTGGGTCAGGTATCAGCTTACAGTAAAGTGCACTGAAGCTTCTCTCATTAGTCTAAAATCCCAGGGACAGAGAAGCCACTCCCCTTCCGTTCAAGACTTGTGTTTTTGGATCCCAGTGCTATGTTCATGCTGCATTTTCTGTATGTGTATACACAAACCTATTTTTCCAGTGTTTCACCTCGAAAATGAAAATATGCGACTGTGTTAATGAGAGAGCCTGTGTGAGCCATGGGAAGAGAGAGAGGAGGAGTTCATTGCCACTGCTCTTGGGACTCTTCATGCTCTAGGACTTGGTTCAGGGTAATTGAATGGCTGTGCTGATAACTCTCAAAGCACTTCCTGCCATGATAGTCTCACCTGAGGTAGTGATGTCTGTCTGAGGTCTTCACTCAGGTGCCTGACACCCCTCTGTTCCCTGCTGATCCCGGCAGCCTCTCCCCAGACACGCAGGTGTGGTGCCCTTGTGTTCACACCGGCGCATTCAGGGCCAGCTCCGTTCTGCTCCCCTGGGGCTGGGGCTTTCCCCTGTGTCTCTGTTGCAGTTGCTGCACATTGGTCTGCTGGTCATTAAAACATCCAGGAGCAGGCAACTCTCAGGCACACAGTTTGCTGGCTGGGATGTGCTGCACAGTCCTTGCCTGTTCCAAACGCCAGCTGCCGTTTCGTTTTGTTCTGAGGGCTTTGTTTCCATCTGAGGCAAATCAGTGTTTGACCATCTGATGCCCTGGTTGATTCTTTTCATTCAGCATTTATGGATTCCACACATTTGCAGTTGTGGTGCTGACTGCTCCTTCCAGCTGCACAAGGACAGCCAGTGTGAACCTGATCCTACATAAAATGCATGGCATGGTGACTGTTGGGCTGGAGGCCCTGTCCATGGATGTTATTGTCCCAATTCACTCTACTGAGAAAGTTAATTGGATTCAGGCAGTTAAAGCATTTTGTAGATGCTGCAAAATCTAAACTGTAACAAACACATTATCAAGTGTGTGGGAGTTGGTGTCAGTTCCCTTCTTCCTTCCCAAACTAGGAAGGCCAGTTTTCTAGAACACTCTAACAAATGGGTGTTCCATACTAAAACTTCTCAGTGTTAAAAAATTGTATTGACATTTCTATAAAATACTTCCTCTGAATTTTCATTTCTCTTAAACATTAATCCTTTAAATTTTCATTGTGATCTAGATGGAAACCAATGTTGAAATGACACAATTTCTCTGTCAGTCTAAACACAGGGATTTGCCTAAGCATAATTAGACTGAATTTTGGGGCACAGCTACACAGGCCTAGGTAGAAAAGAAAAAGATGAATATTGATTATTCCTATGCAGTATTGAGAAAAAATAACTTATGGTTAAATCACATAATGTGATATATCATGTTTATTAAACTGTACTGTTAAATCATGGTTTATTGTTTTCCTATTAAAATGTTGTTGATGGATACCAGAAAGAAAATACATAAAGGAATGAATCAAATTAAGAAAGTTAAATAAAATATCTAAATATTTTTCTGACAAGAATTTTTTAGGATTCAGAGGTAAATGACAATCATCTGATACAAGAAGTTGGTGAAACTGCATTTTGCCGTTTAGTCGGAATCTTTGACTAGCTCTATCCAGTGATTTCTAGATCTGGTTCTAATGAAGTAGCTTTTTACAGACAGTTTATGGAAACTCTGATGGAGAGATAAAAAAAGGCATTTACAGATCCTGATATCTGATTTGCTGGGGTATTTAGCCATGTGCATAAGCACATGAACTGCAGTGACCTGTGGCAGCATTCGTTTGCCTAAAGAATCTGGCTTAAATGGGGATGTACAATTTGGAAAAAAAGATTCCATGAACACAGATAATGAAGTAAGCTTTAAAAACTTGACAGCAGCAGAGCAGAACTAGTCATAAACTTTACTCAGAAATGAGTAGAGAATTTGCTTTTTTCTAAAATTATAGGAGCATATTTGTTTGTGCCTAACCTCTGCCTAATGCTTTCTGAGGTGCAGCATGGGGAACCATCTCAGATGAGATCCAGACACAGATGAATCTCTCAGATAATCACACCTCACCCCCTCCACTCCTCTGACTCAGTGAGCTGCGGGAAGGAGTTGTTCCAACCTGACTCGTTTTCCTTTGGGAACCATTCCAGATTTTGAATCCAACGGCTGTGTTTGGCAAAGGACAGGTGCTCTGTGTCGTGCCATGGTTTCTGTGACATGGGCCAGCCTCAGGATCCATCTCCTTTTACTTCTCTGTTTTGACTTACTCAGCTGTGAAAAAGTAGGTATGTGCATATGTTTGGATGTACAGGCATGTGAGCAGATGATTCATCTTGCTCACTGTGAAGGCAGGTGTGAAATATTTGAAGAAAAAGACTGCTTTTATACAAAATTCAATACTAATTTTGTAGAAAATCACTAAAGAGCTGATTAATGAGGAAGATCACTTAATGCTTTCTAATTAGATTGATGGAATTTACCCAGTGCCCTTAATTCATTGTGCATTGAGGAGAAATGGCTAAAGTTTTCCTTTGAAGGCTTTGTTTATTCCCAGTTCTTAATTTCAAGGTTGTCATCCATGCAGTTAATTTCTTTTGTTTCTTTGCATTAACAGTTCAGCATAAATAACCTGGCTGGTTAAAACCAAAGAAGAAGGAAGGCTCCAAAGTTATTATAGTAAAGATCTAAGGGCAGAAATGTCATTAAGGAAGCAGGAAAAGAGGCAAACACCGTCATGTAAGGGTTGCAGTGTTGTTCCGGAAACAAGGGAACAAGGATGATGGCATCCAAAAGTGACCAGTACGATTTGATGATTATGTAATTGCTGGAACCAGACATTATAAGAAGTGAAAAAATCTGAAAGACGTGGAGTAAATGCTCCTGGATCTGAATCCTGATTTCCTCGCTGTGCAGATGCTTATGGCCTCTGTTCTAATTCCCATCCATCTACAACAAAAGATGAAATTACCACAATAGCTTTCCTTCCAGACTGATTAAATGGAGCAGGAAAATAGACAACAGAACTGGTAATACATTATAATTAGAAACTTGTTTCAATGTAATAATCTAAGGCATAATTTGTGGCATAAATCCTATTTCAGGAAAGCACTTAAGCATATATTTAAGTCTATCTTTATTGACACAAGGCATTTAAACATATGCTTCAGTTGAAATGTGGGCTTAAAGTCAAATTAAATATAATATTGAATTATATATGCAAACTTACAATGATTTTTTTTAGGAAGATTTTCCCAAGTGAGCACAACTTTAAGAGCTTTTTATTTTGTCTTGAATTAACATTGATTTCCTGCACAAGAATCCTGCACAAGACAGTTATCCAAGGTATTTCATTTCCATCTCTCTGGGAAATCCTTTGGCTCGACCAGGTGTTTTAACCCCTTGCTTTCAGTGTTACAGCATTTTATAATCCCTTTTTTTTTAAAAAAAAGAGCAACTCCTTTGCTCCTCACAGATCTGGGTACACAAGAGTCATATATTAGCAGGCTGAAAACAGCAGGAGATAAACTTTGCAGAAGTTTATTTATATATTAGTGTATTTCAGAACAAGTAATTTACACCTCTGTGCAAATTGGTAAATCCTTTGGTTTTCTTTTTCTGTTTCTGTTACATCTTTGATTTCTACACGTCTTCACTGTGATTGGTCATGAGTTTTGACTATATGTGTTACTGAAAATTTATGATTCTAGACAGGCGCTGTGAGGTGTCAGGTTAGGGGAAATAAGGTTTTACTATTATTTGTCAAATGCCTCCCTCTGAAAGGGTAGAAGGAAACCTAAGACATGTATGATATTTAGAAACCAGTGCCAAAGACTCTGAGAATGGCTAGTTTGTGGACATATCCATGGAGGAAATATCCCATTTCTAGTCTCAGAGCACCATATAGAAATAAACCTTTCCACAGCACCCTGCCAGAAGCAATTTATGCTTCCAAGTCTGTATCAATGAGCTCCAAGTGCAGGTCCTCTCTGTGGCTCCTTACTCCCATGAAGGGATGCTGCAGTGCTCTCTTTACCCCTCCTTCTTTCAGGCCTTTCTCCTGTAACTCCATTTCCTCAAGTTTTCCTTCCTGTAAAAACATTTTAGAAGACAATTGCTTAAATGAATAAGGCACCTAGTAATCAAAAACATGCCCCCAATCAGAGTTGTTTTTCTTTCAAGAGACTGATAATTTATTTTCTTTTCAAATCACATCACAGCACAAATCACATCAGAGGAAAAGTCATGAAGTATATTCTCTTAGGCCACTATAACTTACAATAATTTGTATATCATTCCCTGGAAGAAGTGATATTTCTGTGTCTTGACAAATTATTCTGTCTAATTCACTCATCTATCTCATAGATTCTCATAGATTCATCCACTCTGATTCCACTTCTCCGGTTCTCCAAGTAAAAATGAGAGAGGAAAAACCTCTGATGAGAAAAAGAAACCGAAATTAATAATCAATCTAACATAAAATAAAATTAGCATTATGAATATTGATTATTTTAATTTGCAGTAAATACTCTGCTTGTAAATAAAGACACTATTTACTGATTAGAAATGTGTGGAAATATTGCTTTTAGATAGAAGAGCTAAACAAAGCCATCAATTTTGTAATTATAAAAGTGCTTTTGATCTTATTTTCTTTCTTTACCATTTACACTTGCAAGTGTAGATTTGTTTTTTTTGCACGTGTCTGATATTATTATTAAAGAATCTCTTTTTCCTTTTTTTCTTTTTTCTTGTTTTTTCCTCCTCTCTGTATTATTTTCCACTTGAAGTTTTGGGAAAATTAACTAAAAAAAGATAAGAAACTAAACCACTACTGGTTCCTTTACAGACAGATCTAGAGGAGCATGGGCTGAGCATCCAAAATGTTACTTTGAAGTGGTTTTTTTCAGTAATGTATTATCCAGTGGGTTTCATGGGAAAAAGATGAAAATCTTCCATACAGCACCCTGGCATATCCCCACTCATTTTAATTGAGCTCTTGATGACTTTTGTGCTACCTTTTGGAAAAAAACCCATTTTCTAACAAAAAGCAGGGCCGTTATTGTACATATATAAACCCTGCATACCCACATACCTCTGTGTCTTCGAGAAATGCTTTGTTGTTCTAACTTTTGGTACAGCTTGTAGACTTCCATCCTGAGCAGAAATACAGGTAAAGAATTAGGGAGCGTTAAACAAAATCTTATTTTTATTCATAAATAGTATTCGTTTTGCTCTCTAAGAGCAAGCAGTGTGAAGGACACATTCAGAGAACAAAACATTCCTGTTACATACTGATCTAAAAGACCTAACAGAACGTGTTTTGGTTTGGTTTTACAGTTATAAATAATTTAACTTGTTTTAATTATTCTCAGGAAATGATTTCAAAGTCTCTACTATGAAGATAGCACACACAGGACTTTGGTTTTTTTTAAAATATCAAACAGATTTAAAGTGATACTTCAAAAGTCCTCTATTCAGCAGCAATCAACGTAATGTGAACTAAATAGTTCAACTGTGCTCCTGTGAACATAAAAGCAGAAGGTTTGTAAAGCTGTCTCACAGCAGCAGCTAAACATCAAAACAATATAGAAATTTAAAAATAAAAATAATTATGAAAAGTGATCTGTTCTTTATCAGGTACCAAAAATATTTCAAAGGGGTTTTTTAAAAAAACCATTTACATCCTTACAAACTCACGTGTCTGTGTGTATATAAGGTAAAGAACAGGAACACTGGAAATACAGCCAATGTATGTTTTGTGGCTGTTAGAATTTAGCCTTGCTAAATCGGAGCGGGATCCACCATTGATTTCAATAGTACCTGGCTTAGGTACTATTGAATTTAAGATTTACGTCTTTCATAAAATTCAGATTTTAATAACTTTAATTCCCTGATGGCCGCGGAGTTGCTAAGGAAGCAGCATTTGACTTTACGTTATGAACTGCCTGAGGATCAGCCACTGAACCTGAGGGATTCTGAGCTGAGAACGTGGGCGCTGCCTTCCTGTGTACGTTTGTCCTGCCTCGTGCCACATCACTGACCTCATCTGCACTGAGTCCCACATTGCAGGAGTAAATGTTTTCCTGCCAGCTTACCAACAAAAAAAGAACTTGACAAAATGCTAATTTTAATAATGAATGCCTTTAACCACTATTGAAATTTCAATTTCTATTTGGGAGAAAGAGGCTTCCATGCCAAGTGCTTTGTATGTTGCTTGGCATACGTGTATGGAAAAGCTCTAAGCTGCTGTCTAGAGGCTGAAGAGTTTATCTTGTCCTTGCTGTTACTTCTGTTGGACTCGTTCAAGTTTCTACAAATAATGCTGCATTCTGAATAAAAGGGAAAGAATTTGGGAGCCTTGTGGTTAAGAATCTTTCCTGACATGTAGGTAGCAAATGAAGGTTCACATCATTGCTCTAATGGGAATGAAATTGCTTATAGAGCCTGGAACAGCTCCAAGATAAATGAGGTGGTCTGTGATTAGAGCAGTTATCTGGAATGTGGAAGGCACAGATTAAGCTGTCAGTGTGAGGGGCTCTCTCTTTCCTCTGAGCCACAGTGAGCCACAGGATCTCTGATTTTCTGGGGTGAGGATCAGCCTCTTGCTCATGCATCTTCAGAAGGGTGGAAGCCTCTTCATTTCAGAATGGAAAACAAAGAGGGTGTTTGCTATAACTTTTTTTTTTTTTTGCTAGTATTTCCCTCTCGTGTCTCATAATGATGCCACTGAGAACCTGCTCACTCCATGCCTTTGTAATCCTTGGTCTGTCTGAAACACATGAGGCGAGGCCTATATTGGGATCAGATCAGCCATCTCTAATCACACAGCTGCAAGGAAAACTTATTGCAAGCAAGAGTGACATTCTAACACTCATGTTCTACTTGAGATTCTGTATGATTAGTTTTCTTTCTGGACTGTAATCATTTGGCAAACACCTCTAACACTGTAATCAGTTCAAACTGTCATGCCGTATTAGCTAAAACTTACAGCAATCAACCCAAGCCAGAGAATGGTCAGAAATCAAGAAAATGGAACTAATGAGGTGGTTCTGTGTTTCAGAAAGCAACACTATTAGAAGTCAAACCAGCAAGGAAATGCACTGTGGAAAGAGAGTATTCCCAGGATCTATCCAGAACTGTTCCCATCCTGTTTCTATTGACTCTTATCATTGTGGTTTCACCACTTCTCAGGGTTCGTGTTTGCAGTTTCAGTTTCTTATACAATCATAGATGGTCCTAAGAGCCCAAGGTAGAGTTTGTTTGATATCCAAATGTGTCACTGGGCTATTTGGATTCAGAACAAAGCAGAATCCGTGGTGTTTCTTTTCTGTGTTATTTTTCTAACATGGCTAAAAGCAGTGAATTGAAACACTTCCAAATGCATAACTAAAGTATCCACACACACACACACACACACACACATATACACACACGTATATCCTTACAATCAGCAAGTATGAAATTGTTATTTGAAACCAGAAGGTGGCTCTGCAATCAAGCCGGGCAAGCTGAAACCATAGAGATGCAGTATTCAAAGTTTTTTCTTGATCCTTTCAGTTCCCTTCTTCCTCAGTGGAAACACCCCAGTTCCTGTAAGCAATGTAAGTGGTTTTACAATACCTCTTCTTTTTTTCCCCATGGCAAAGACTAACTTCCAGCAAAGCCTCTTTTTTATTAGGATAGGGCACAAAGACAGGAGAACAATGTGATGGCTTTAACTGGCTTCTGCTGAAGTCAGTTATCTCTCTATTGATTTCAGTGGGAACTGGTTAAATCTAAATATGAGGTGCCTGGAAGATCCTCCCCTTACTTGCCTGTGGGCGGTGTGAATGGCAGGTTCCTGCACACGTCAGTCTGTTGTGAGCTGATTTTATTTTTAATGTTTGCTATAAAGCTATCAATGGCTAGTCTTTGACGTTACATGGGGATGTTGCCCAGAAATGGTGCTGAAGATGACATGGCATAATTTTCTTATCTAGAATAGCACACTTGGCTGGTGCTGTTTTAGTATTTTGTAACACTATGAAGAATTTATATTACGGCACGTGTCTCGTATCCGTCTTTGCCCCGTTGTTAAGTTACCAGCAGCTGTAGCACTGTTTCAAAAGGAGGTATGGAGTAACTTCTCACATTCCTGACATAAAACTCTGAACAAAGCCCACATTTGGAAAAGCAAACATTTCTTCCTAAACACAGATGTTAATTGTCAAGAAACTCAGTGAAGGCAGTGAAGTAGCTCCATTGTGAGCCTCAGGTTAAATTAAAACAAGGTCTAGCATATCTTTTCTTGGCATTTGATTTGAAATGCTACTGTAAAAAATAAGAGGAAATTATAGGTGTTGTCTGCTTTATGGGAAATTTAACGTGTGGAAACCACTTAGTTATCGCGTGCATTCTCGTGCCCTGTTAATTGTTTTAAAATTTTAAGCTACCGGTTATGGGGAACTCCTGAGTGCTTTTGTTTCTGTAGAAGACTATACATGCAGGAGCAAAAACTGTCAGCAACTGCTTGAGTTTACATTAGTGTGGTAATCAACACTTGGCTGGTTTTGTCCATGGCCCATTTTTAAATGTTGAGATGTGGGCCTAGTTAAACATGGTTGCTCTAGTTTTCTGCTGGTTGAAATCCATTTCAGTGTCACTTCTGTGAAGTTATAATGTAATGAAGTAATGCAGCAGGAAATGAGGTCAATTCACTATTACACATGTGGAGCCTCAGACAAAAAGATAATGCTTGAATTTTATTTTTATATATATA
>VZTA01012965.1:407060-422125 GCA_013398855.1 Mohoua ochrocephala | reverse complement strand
GACACGACGCAGATGGCTCCAGCTGGGCCCAGCATTTGATTAATCGCCTGAATTACCCTCGCTTTGCCATAAAATTACAAGGCGGGAGTGGGGGAACGGTGGGAGCGAACTGGCAGGAGGGCGGGCTGCGATGGCAAACCACCCTTCGGATGGCGAACCATCCCCGGGCTCGTCCCGCGGCCACTGCGGGATCCTCCGGCGCAGCCCTCCGGCAGCACCTCGGCACCCACCGGCGCAGCCCTCCGGCAGCACCTCCGTGGAGGGCAGGACCCGGCCCACGGCTCCACAGGGACACCGGGCACTGCTCCGGCCGGGGCTCCGGCCCAGCTCCGTGGCTCAGAGCCACCTCTATTATTTAACCAGGAGCGATAGAGAGAGGAGCCTGGGAGAGATAATATGCCATGACACCGGATAAGAGCTTCTGGCGTCACAGGGGAGGAGGATTACATGTCCCTGAATGGAGTTAGAGATGACAGAGGGGAGGGGAAGAGTTTTTAGCAGGGGATTAAGCTTACAGCTCCAGGAAGGCTTTGGGGGGTTGTTTGCTGGTGTAAGACAAGTCCTAAGGCTGATATACCTGTTAGACTTGCTTGGGGAGGGGCTGCTGGAGCAGGGAGCCACGTCAGTGGGGTGGGGGCAAAGAACAGGTCCCCGAGGACAGCCCTGTGGCCAAATGAGCTCACACTCCAGCTCTCCAAAGGGTGCCAAAGAGATGCTGGCACATCCTGGGGTTAAGGGATGGAGGGGAAGGATCTATGTATTCCTGTCCCTTAGGCCAGTCTGCATCCCACAAGAGGAGAGGGTGCGAGCACCCACCGGAAAAGGCAAGGGTCGGATCCCTTACCTTCATCTTGGAGGCAGGCTGGATGAGCTCCGTGATGGAGACCTTGTCCTGTTGGAGCCTTCTCTTGACGAGCTTGGAGCAGCAGATGTTGACGGAGCTGAGGACGTGCCAGGAGTTGTACTCCACGAAGGAGCGGCTGTCGATGACCAGGGTGCCCTCCGCTCCGTTCCTCAGGAGGCTGGCCAGCTTCTTGGGGTCCATCACCTTGCGTGGGAGCCTGTCCCCAGCCATAACGGGCCAGTCCCCTCTATGGCGAGTGGGGAGCGAGGGGTGGAAGGGCAGGGCAGGGACGCCAGCACCCGTCTCCCCAAGGGGAATGAGCGAGGGGTGAGGGGTGAGCAGGGCAGCACCCGTCCTATTCTCCTCACGCTGCTAACGCCCAGAATGCCAACTCATTGTGCTGAACCTGGAAAGAGAAGAAAGGAGACGACAACCCATCAGCTAGGCAGGGTGACACCCGGATGTCTTCAGAAGAAACCTAAGAGTGCAACAAGCCGCACTTTCGAGGAGGGTTCTCCCAGCCTGCTGGCTTGTGTGGCTCCAGAGCTGCACAAGCCAGAGGTTTTCTCCTTGTATTTAATAGCCCTCAGCAGAACTTTCTTCCATGAATTTGTCTAATTGCTTTTGGAAGCCATGTCAGCTTTTAATTTGACAGGCGCAGTGACCAGTGGCAGAGAGCAGAATGGCTTGCCAGTTACACGGAAGAAGTCCTTCCCCTGGTTTGCTCCAAATCTGCTAACTGATGGCTCCTCCGGGTGACCCTTACTGCTTGCACCAGAAAAGACCACATATGCCTGTTCCCTAATCTTCTCCACAGTTCTTACCACATTTAGACCTAATTTAAGGAGCTTTTCAGGTCAAAGCATCTACAGAGCCGCCAGTTACAAAGATAGACACCTTTTGCCATGCTGGCCAGCCCCGATGTGCCGTGTTTGAGAGGCAGGCACACCAGGGACCTGCACGGGGCAAGATGTCACCTCCTTTCCCTGCTCCCAGCCCAACCGTTCCTCGCACTCAATTTGCTTTTTCTGACCTCTGCCAAGACCAGAGCTAATGGTTTCACAGAAGCAGCTTAGCTCAGCTCTAAGGTGCTGCTGCTGCATGGTAAAAGCTAGTCCGGGGCCCATCAGACACACCACCAAACCAGGTCTGCTCACTCATGTTCATCACTTCACACTGGATTGCACCTGCCTGTTTATCAGAGCCTGCTCACAGGTATCTTTGCCAGCTTGCCTCCTGAGAGAGAGAGTCGAGAGAAGATGACCTCTCTTGGAAGACAAGAAGTCAAGTTGACCTTTACTCCTGTCTTCAAGAAACGGGCCAGGCATCAAGGCAGAGGCGCTGAGCAGCTGTACTTGGACTGAGATGGCCCCGGAGAGCCTTCTGCTTTTCAGCATCTAACTTGCACAGACTTTGAAAGGGGGTTCATATACAGGAGTACCCGGGATACAAATACCCTGCGTTTCCATCTTAGGGAGCTGAGGGGAGTTGAGCTTGGTGCTCTCTGAGGCAAAGAACAAGATTCCCCCGTGTCCAGCCCATGCTGAAGGAGCGCTAGGCAGGCTGGGGAGCATTCAGCTCCGGGTGTCCTCTTAAGTTTTAATGGAACACGTCACTGCGAGCATGTTTTAATGGCATTAGGTTTTAATGCCACTGCAGTCATTCAGAAAATAAGCCTGGGCTACTACCAGGCTCCTCTTGTTCCTGCCAGACGGTGCTTTAGAGAGAACCCACAAGCTGCTTCATGGAAGCTTTAATGCATCTGAATTAGGAGGACTATGAATAACGTGCCTGCAAAGGCCAGCGTAAAGATTTTCATTGACTTCTGCGGGATCAGGATTTGGTCCACGGACTAGAGGAGGCTTACGAGTCACCCTGATCCGAGTAAGCCCGCAGTTCCTATAAGCTCTCACACCTGCAGGCACCCACTGCAATGGTAGCTCAAGATACAAAAAAGATGCTTGAGTCAGAAACGCTGCTGGGTGACACGGCGGGGACCTCAGTTATCAGCCACCAAACCTGGAGGGCACTGCCAGCTTGTAGGGAAAGAATGGAAAGCCACAGAATGCGAGGATGGGGATTCCGGCATTCGCTCTGGCTTGTGACTCCAGCACGAACAGCCCAAACTTCCCTGGGTTACCAGACCTGCCTCCCGAAGCAGGAGTAGATGTCCCAGGCTTCAGCCTCAAGGATCCAAGCTCCCAACAGGAGGCCACATTAGGATGTGCAGTACATTTCTGCCCTTGTATGACACCCCTGCTGCCTCTGCCAATGTGTTAATACAAATTAGGGGAGGGAAAAAATCCCCTAAAAGCTGTGACAGTGACGGCCCCTCCTGGCACAAAGCATTTTGGCAGCCCCGTGGCACTCTGGCATCGCTGTGCCCGGCCCCACGGAGCGCTCGGCGGCTCCTCGCCACAACTCCAATTAGAGCAGCCCCCTCGGCGGGCGTCGGGCGGTCCCCCCGCTGCAGGAACCCCGCTCCCCCCAGCTCTCCTCAGGGGGGCTTAAAAATTGAAACAGTTCTAATTAGGGGGTCTGAGGGGGAGCGAGGCTGGCTCCTGCTGGGATATGACACACCTCATTACGTTGCTACCGCCTTGCCAGAAGCCCCCCTGCTGTCCCTTGGCTATAGAGCCAGGGCACTCAGAAAGGATGCAAATTAGCCAGCTTTTCCCCTTCGTCTTCCTTTCACACCCCACTCCCCAAATCACTTTCTGCCTCCCTTACCCATCAGGACACCAGGCTGTGAATGCTTCTTGGCTCTTCCAATTACATCCAAGAAATAAAAAGGGAGTAGAAAGAGTTGACAGACAAAAAACCCTAGGATAATACTCTGGCAGAGGGACGAGTGAAGCGGGAGGAAGGAGCGATCCAGCACTGCACGGTTCCTCCGGATACAACATGGGATCCAATCTCCAGATAGTGGGCCAGGGGTAAACTTTGGGGGTCTCAAACACAGAGGGGTCTAGGAAAGAGAACAGATCCTGATCACCTTATCACTCTAAGAGAAACCCAGGCACAAGAGGCCTTCATGAAGTTCGGCAGATGACTGGAAGCTTGGGTGGAAGAGATTGGAGAAGACAGACGAAGTTTCCCAGGTCAGCTAATAACCCCTCTCCTGCAGAATAACCAGATAAACCTCTGTAGACACATGTGACACATCAAACAGGTCCCACTCCCAGCTCCACCCAAAAGATGTGGGGGAAGGCAGGGTGAGGTTAGTCCATCCTGCCCCTCTTTCCTTTGCAGGGGATGGAGTTGGCCAGCACAGCGTGGCCATGGGGAGCCGTAACCTTGGCATTAGAACCAAAACACGGGGACTTCTCTGCGTATGTTCTGCCAGGTCAAAGGCAGACAAGCAACTTCTTTCACAGGGCTTTCTGAAGCCAGACTGAAGGGTGGGTGGTGAGTTCATCCCCAGGTAACAGCAGAGGCTCTGAGACCTTCACAGTGCCTTGCAGGCCGTGCGTGAGATGGTCTCTGAGAAGAACAAGCTGTAATTTCCCCATACCTGGGAAGACCAGAGAAGGAGGGAGGATGTCTTTCTGCTTCTGCTCAGATGGGTCAGAAGGAAAACTGAAGGAAGAGGCTTAGCCATGGAGCACTGCTAAAGTAAGAGATCTTCTCACCACGGTGAGAGGAGACCAGGGGAAAAGGTTAACCTGGAACTTAAATTAGGGTTTCAGAAACATAGCTGTGTTCCTCTCTTATCAGTTTATTAAAGCCATCTTAATCTTCTTGAGTGTTCCTGAAGAACATTATCATAATCCTTTAATCCCACCTCTCCCTGGAGTGCCTGTAATGAGGAGATGGGCACATGGCTTAGCTGAATGGGGACAGCCAGCAGGAGAGGCCACACTGCAGCCGAGGGACAGAAAGATGGGCAGAGATTAGCACAGGGCCGGGCCAAATGCCCACTCAATGGGACTCTGTCCCCGGTGTCACCTCCACAAATGCGCGTGTAGGTGAGGGGAGCTGGCCACACGAGTCACAAGCGTGGCAGGGATGCACACGGCAAGCCAGGCTAAGGGCAAGTGGTCAGCCTGGCTGTGACCTCCTTCTGGGCAGGCCAGGCAAGAGAGCAAGAAAACCCAGAACACATCTCGGCCTGAGTTTATCCATGTGGCACGAGAGACCACAGGAACTCATCCCTGTGTGGGCCCAACACAGAGCAGCCCGATGGGGGCCACTTCCCTCGATTTCTCATCTTGCACGAGGCCCCCAGCTGAGAGATGCGATGTGGGAAGGGCACAGATCTGTTTCCTCTTTTACTGGAGACATCAGCTGGAAGGGCAGCAGGTCTCTACAGCAACCCCAAACCTCACTAGCCAGCGTGTCCGCTCCTTGCACCAAGCTACTGTTGTGTCCTGGAGAGCTCTACGCCCACAGGCAGCCCCATGGAGGGGATGCTCCCCCCACTGCCACAGGCAGGCCAGCCTTGCTGCAGGAGCACATTTCCGTCACGCCAGCGAGACTGGAGCTGCAGCACGCTCCCTGTGATGCTCATCCCAGGAGCACACTCTTCTGGTGGCATCTCCACCTTGAGTTTACCAAGGGATAAGAGCACCACAGAGAAACATTTGTTTATTTGTCCCCAGCGATCTGAAAGCAGCCATTCCTGAAGAACTGCCATCTCCACCTGGGACTCAGTGGCACTGACCTAAGTGATTTGGCTTTTCCCCTTGCAGCCCTGGGGGCTGGGGGAAATATCTGTGCCTTGTGAGCCCCACACTGAGATGCTGCCTGGCCAGGGCTCCTCCATCCATCCAGGTCAGGCCTGCCAGCCTCCCCAGGCTTACTGCTGGGATGCTGGCAGGACCCCACCAGACCCCAGCTCTCCAGACACTTCCTAGGATGCAAAATGCAGCAGTTTTTCCAAGCCCCACACCCTTTTTCCTTCCTCATCCCCTCATTTCTTTCAAGTGCTTCAGCACTTAGCGAACTCCCCTCGGCTGGCTCATGCTGTTTCAGGGATTCCTAAATCACAGGACCATTACTAATTATTATTATTTTGCAGCAGCAATCAGGGACGCGGGGCTCATTAACAAGTTAGCACCTCTGGTTTCCCTGGAAACCCGCAGCTGCCAGGCAACGGCAGCTCTCCGGCCCGAGGCGATGCTACTGCAGCGCCTTCAGCTCATTCCCTGAAAGATGCTCGGGTCCTGCACGGGTTGATGAACCCGGCTTCGCCAATGGGGTGAGGTGAGGGAACTCCAGGATTGTGTCCCCTGCTCTACCCCATCTGCTGGGAACCTCAGCCCATCTTCCCGATCCTGTTCTGCCACTCACGGCATCATAAACTGCGCAGCGGCTCCTCCCTCCCAGCGAGCCGTGCAGGCTTTCTCCAAGGGCGAGGAATTTGGAGCATAATGATTCCCCAGAGTAACAGCGGGACAAAGCTGTCAGGTGCCTGCAGCAGGCGTTTTCGAGGTGATGTAACTGATGACGATTTCTCAGCAGTTACTCAAGGTCCCTTTAAGAGGCAGCACAAAAGATTTCTCCGCTTGACGATGGAAAAATGGAGTGGGTTTTTTTTTTCCTGTGCTCCTTAAAAGGAGGCTGGGAAACACCACTAACCACATCCACTAAATCAGACACAAAATCTGCTTGTCCACCTTTCCCTAGGGAATCTCAAGGATGGGGAGGAACGACATCTCCCAGGCCCCAGCAGTGTGAAGATGTAGGGGAGATGGCAATGACTTTCCTGGTGTCAGTTAAGCCAAGCTGAGATCCACTGCCCTGTTCTAACCCCTGACACCCACATGGCAGACAGAGGACTGCCCCACAGCCTCATCCACGCCGATCTTACAACCCCATCTTGGCTCCCTGCATACCCCAGGCACATTCCTCCTGGGACAGGAGCTCCTGCGCATGCCCCTCCACGGAGGGAGCACTTCAGGAAGGAGGGAAAGGGCAGCATTCCCTTTTTCCCACAGCACATCACCCGGAGGCAGCCACTGCACTTTTGCCAGGGTTTCAAGCTTGCTGATCTCATGATTTCTTTAATTTTTTTTTTTCCTCCTCCTTTCTATGCCGCAGTCTCCTTTCAGTTCCTGTAGGCTGGAAGCAGCATGCCAGGGAGCCCTGCAAGGAGCTGCATGCAACCAAACAGCACCCACTCGCCTCCCCGCATCTCCCACCGCCCTCTGCACCTGCACCCTGCGGTCCAGAAGGTGTTTTCCGCCAGAGGACGTGGCCGAAGGGCCAGGATGTCCTTCAGCAAAGTGCCAGATGGTGCTTTCACACCAGACAAGGGACGTGGCGTGGAGCCACGTGGCAGCACCGGCGTGGGGGTGCTCAGCCTTGGGTACGTGGCTGGTGGCGTGGGACAGCTCAGGGACAAAAGGAAAGGGGACAAGTTGTACCCAGCTACAGGAGAGTCTTTCCCATGCGCCCTCACCCCACAAGGCAGACTGGCTCTCTCGGTTGCAGTTAAGCCGAACAAAGGGGACCCCTCATCCTCTCCCAACACCTGATGTTGTGCCAGCAGCTTTGGATGGGTTATGACTGCAAATGCAATTGCCTCCTAGCCCGTTTCCACCAAAAAAGTGCAGTTAGGGAGTTATACACCGGCCACTCCCAGAAAAATTTCTGTCTGCAGTCATGGTGGTCAATCTGGAGATCCGGTCAGGAAAAGCCAGTGGGGACGGCAGGGAAAGGAATTTAGCTGGCGTCGAGATGACAAAGGCAGTATCTCCTCCTCTTAGACTTGTGCTTTTAACATGATTTATATGGTTTTCCCCTTTAGTATAAACACAAGCTTTCATTTTAAAGCCTGCAAAAGCCAAGACCAAAGGTTATCCGTGACCAGCCAGCCATTTAATCACCACCTTTGCCCACGCCGAGGATATTGCTCCCAAGCATGCTGCTTTCTAATACCAAAGCTATCCCATTTCCATTCTCACCCTGCCAAGCCGAGAGCTGGCCACACTCTCATCCCAGAGCTAAAAGCACCTTCTGCTTTGAGCAGCTTGGTACACATCACAGAGGACATGTCATGCTGGAGAAGGGAAACCTAGTCCTGTTGGTCTCCAAGGGCCCATGTTCCCCACTGCCTGGTATCCCCACCGTTTGCTGCATGACCCTGTGAGCCCAGCAGGTTTATCCTGGGGACAAGGTGCTTCTCTGCCTTTTTACAACAAGAGCAGACAGAGGCAGCCCAGAAAGGTATGCAGTCAGATACTTCTGCAGGGCTGGCCTGGCTCTCTCGTCCTAGGACAGCAAACACCATAAATATCTGCTGGGTGCATTTGCAGTCTCCTGGAGAAAGGGTCTCCAGGACCTGGGTCCTATTTTCCCACAACACCTACACACCAAGTGAAAGAAAGAACAGGATTAAGCTGCGGTTCTTCAAAGCTGCAGATAAATATAGCATTTCACTTCTTAAGCACAATCCCCTGTGACAGGAACTTGTCCATCTCAGCAGAGTGCTGGGGACAGTCACAGGTGAAGCCAAAGTGAGCACCCAGCACACGCAGGGGCAGTCACTGCACTGTGCAGTGGCTAATGACAGTGGCTAACACCCAGTGCAGTGTCATTAGGCCCCCGTATTCAAATGACAATGAAGAATAATGATGATGTTGCCTTCAGTCAGGTTGTCTGCAGTTTCTGATGAGTGCCTCAGAGCAAACTGAGGTGCAGATCCCAGCACAGGTTTCCAGCCAGCAGAAGCCAATGTCCACGGTTACGCCACCCTATTCCCACAAAACTGTGAATCTCCCTAAGAGATCCAGAATTCATTGCAGATGCAAGGGGCTTATGCCAGTATTCCATGGGATGAGACATTCCCCAGGGCAGCAAACACATTTTACAAGACTTTTCTGACCTGGTTCAAGACTTGCTGAACTTCCTATATGCACACAATAGCCAAATTGCTCAAGGGTTTGGGATGAATTAGCACGTGTCAGCTCATGTTCTACTTCCCACCACAGCCCCAACGAGGAGGCACCAGCTCCGAGTTTCGGAGGATTACTTTTATCTAGAAAAAACACACAAGACAGGGAAAGCCCAAGCTGATGCTCCTGCCCCACTCTTCTCCTTTTCCCTTGGGGGCCATGATTCATTACCAGCTGGTTTTATTCTTAATCTGAGGTGACACAGGGGTCAAACAAAGTGGTTTGCAGGTCTTCCTCCATCCTCACCACCCTGTCGAGCCACGGCTTGCTGGTCAGATGCCACAGCTCTTCACGTATGAAATCCTGCAGCCTGGCCTCCTGACCGAGAGCTGGGTATTGCAGCACTTTGTAACATGGGTCTTCTCCCTGGATCCGTATTATCACTGCTATTGTGACTCATTTGCTAGAGGAAACAGGCAGCAATATTGCCCTCACCAGCTCCAGGCAGATGTCAAGCATGACATATACGTGTACTTTAACCCCAGTTTCAAAAAAAACCCTGGAGATACATCACGACATCCACCCAGAGCTTAAACATCCTCCAACTCATCTCCGTGCCAGCAGGCCTCACTCAGCCCTGCAGGGTCAGAAGCGAAAGCTGGGGTGATCACACCAAACCTTGCCCCTTTTGGGCTGGCTGACCCCCAGCTAAGACCAATTCAGCCACCCTCACCTTCCCACCTGCCCTGCTGGACTCCAACAGAGCTCGCCCTTATCTTTGCACCAGGTACTGCTGAATGAACCTTGCTCAGGTGCCAGACAACGAGGCAGCCGAGCTCAAAGCAGAAGGGATTGCGAGGATGACACAGAATTAACAGGCATCAGCATTCAGCAAGCAAGCAGAGAACGCGCTGATCTATTTTTAATGGTACAATGAGAGTGCTTTACAAAAGGATGTGTCTGGGGAGATTCTGCCCAGTCAGAGATTTGCATTCGGGCTTTTTTGCAGCAGTCAACTTCCCTTGATGTGTGGGAGGCATTTTGTCTCTTCACCACCCCACAGAGCAATTCAGAGGGCCCTGGCTCAGTTTTGGCTGGAGGCTCAACCCCCTGGGTCACCTTCCTGCCCTGCTGCATCCTTCTGACTTTCCACCAGGAGAGCGGAACCCAAAGTGAGCAGCAGGTAAGGTGTTAAGGACAGCTCCAGGCTTGCTTGGCTCCTGGGTGTCAGCCCTGCTGAGCCAGCACAGCTGCTGGGGACATCTCTGCGAGGTCCCCGACAGCAGCAAAGTGGTTAACGTGGCTTTTCATGGGCTAGCTCCAGTCAGCAGTGCTGGCACCCTCTCTGCACCAGCCCTCAACAGCCTCGAGTGCCAAGCGAGGCTCCGGCTGCGCCCGTCCGCTCCCCACGCAGGGCTGCCGGCCAAGGCAGATGAAGATGGCATGAATAACTGCACTCAAGCCACGGCTCAAGGAGGACCAGGCTGCCATCGCAAGCTTGGAAATGAGGGTTGTTAGAGGCAACGCAAAAACAATCAGATGTTGTAGATACTTCTTGGTTGCTTCTTTTCAGCAGCATGCCCCAGAGACGGATGGACCCTCTTTGTCTGGAGGGTCTGGATTTCAATGGGGTACGTGCGATTTATGGAGGCACAGGTTTAACGTGTGGAAAGGGCTTGACCTGCTCGACGCAAAAAACCTGCAATGCCCTAACAGACTGAAATTTCTCCCCAAGCTTCTGCTGCATCAGCTGAATCAGCATGTGTTAGCTGCAGACAGCAGAGCTCCTCAGAGAACTAAATCCCCTATTAAAAAAGCCGAGAAGAGGCGAGCTGAAAAGCCGGGATGTGGGCACACTGCGCACCTCCGTGCCGGATGAGTAATGTGGGCTGACAGAGACGGACCGGAAAGACGCACTGCATCATTAGCAGGGCTGCAGGACGTGGTGGAGGAGAGGATGCCAGGGCCGTGCTGTCACTGGAATCTCCACACAGGATCAAAGCAGTGGTCCACCTCATCCATGTCCCCTCACCAGCACTGCCTAATAACAGGCATCCCACAGAAGCCTGGGAGAAGCAGGACGGTGAGTACTTATGGACTAGTCATGCAATAATTTAGGTTTAAAGGGACCTCAGCGGTTCAGCTGGGCCAACCCCTCTTTCCCTTAAAGGAGAACGAGCATCAACACCAGAACAGGTTGTCCTGCCCTTCTGGTTGCCAAACGACTTGTTCCCAGTCATCAGTGGACTCAGAAATAACGCTCCCCATAACCCAGCATGCAGAAACCCTACACAGAGAGCCTCTTTTGCAAATTGCTAGAGGACCTTGAAGGACTCTGGAGAAATTCCTGAAGAACACAAGGTCTCTGCCCCAAGAGAAGGCTTTACTTAAAGAAAATACAGTGAAGGCAGACAAGACATACATGAACACATCGGGGAACCACGAGCGCTTTCCACACACAAAAACAACATGGAAAAAGGCTAAAGAGGAGTGGGAAGAAAAGAGGGAATCAAAGAAGGATTTCTGGCCCCAGGTAGGTTCCTGGGAGACTCTTAAGTAAGTTTCGGCTTAACATACACAGTCCCTGCATTTCTGTCCTGTTATTGCTCCCTGTTTACAACAGGAGACACTGTACTGGACCAGCTTCCAGTGAGCACCTCCAGGTTCTCCTCTGAACCCAGCCTGGGCTAGTGCTTCACCTTCTGTCTTCTGAAATGCTGATCCTTCCAAAACACCATGCGAACAATACCTATCACTTTGGGAAACTGAAGATGCAAAGCAGCAAAACTAACCCCACAGAAGCCCTGGGCAAAGCAAAGGAAGAAGCCTCATGCACAGCAGCCTAGATTACCTTGTCCAGCTGGGTCTAGAAAACCTCAGAGGAAGAGCCAAATAGCAGAGAAATGGAGCCAGCCATCCTACAGGAGCCATGGCAGTCTTCAGGAGAGTCTGGGCAAGGCTCTGTACCATGCACAGCCCCCCAGTGTGGCCCACCTTCGCTCCTACTCTCTGTGCTTGAAATGGAGACGGTTGAGAGCCAAAGGAGCCTCTTGGACTGCATGGACCCAAAGGTTTGGGGTAGAAAGTCTAGAAACAGCTCTTGGAAGAGAAAGAGATTTTATCCTCTCTATGAACTCATGCTAAAGAGGAGACAGGGTGACCGAGGCACTGACCATGACCAGAGCTTGGTATGTTCCACCACGGTCTCAGCCGCTGGCCCACTTCTGGCAAAACAAGTGTCCCATGGGGATGAGACACATGTCACAGCCTCCCCCTCCATCAGATGAGCAGGCAAAGCCATCGCCGGGGTGCACTACACCACCCACTGTCCCTGCAGGAACCTGCACTGCCACTGATCACACCACAAGCTCCGCCTGGCTTTGACAGCAGCCCCTGACACCAGTAGTGCACAGCATCTTGGCACGGTCAGTTTTTACCCTCCCTCACACTCCCCTGGCCGTGTTATAATCCTGCACACAGAAGTACACCCAGGTCTCCTGAGTAAGCCTGAGAAAATCTTGAGCAGAGAGCTTGTTTAGCTTCTTATCTGATGAATGCTCCCAGGCCACTCACCTCCCTTCCCCGAGCCTGCCATAATTACGTCAGGTGCCTCCTTCCCACTGGCATCAGGCGGGACAGGTGTATCTTCAGAGAAGAAATGTAAAGCTTGAAAAACAGGTTTTAAAACCCAGAGGGCATGGGGATGCAGAGGAGTGTCAAAGCTTTCCCCACAGGATGACTGCATTGCCGCTCTGGCTGCAGGAGTTTCTCTGCATAGCAGCAAGGAAAAGAGTGCAGTGAGACCCAGAGACCGTGAGCACCTGGGAATTTCTGCAACCATCTCCCCCTTAACGCTGCCATTAAACACATGGCAGAGGGCAAAAAGGTCTGCAGACTCTTCCAGTGCAGCATCCTGGCTGTCCTACTGGGAGAGAGGGACCAGCATCCACAAGCTCCTTCTCTTTATCATCTCCTTCCCTACCAGATTCAGTTTGCTGGCACTGTTTCAGTATGATGGCAGCATCCTATGAGCCTGCACCATAAATCAGGGCTGCCAAACGCTGGAGCACCTCCTTTTCCTCCTTCCATTCCTGATAGTGTGAACATGCTCTGCACCTGACTGTGCCCAGGGCTTTGGGAGCCGAGCTGCGCACCAGAGAAATTAACCTCTGATCCCAAAAAACAGCCTTGTTTAAAGGCAAGGAAGCAAATCCAAAGAGGAAAAATCCCTATCCCCCATGAAGATTAGAGCAGCTGGTGCAGAGGTAAGGGGTAGGGATGGAATGGGGACTCACTCATGTTCATGCCAAGAGAAGTCGCTTCAGAAATCCAGAACCACAATGGGTTTTCAGCCCTTGGAGACTTCCTGGGGAAGGACAGGGTTGCACAGGAGAGAAGCAAGTTTTCCCCCACCTCTTAAGATCTAATTTGGCAGCATGGGACAGACACTACTGCTTAGTCCTACCCAGCCCTCAGAGGTGTTTTCGTAGTAAAAGTGATGTTGCATTTAATTTTAGGTGAGTATAAGCTCTCCAGAGGCTCCGTGGCTTTCTCAGCGAGGTGCCTGGCACCCAGCAAAAGCACACTCTGCAGACAAACACGGTGCAGTATTTGCAAGAATAATCTCCATGCAGAGTCCCCAGTGAATGCTCCTAAGGACTCTGGTCGCTTTGCTCAGCTCTCCCAAGCTTGGCTGAGGCTAGATTTTAAACAACAATGCTATATCCAGGTTTTCCTTACCTTACGTCTAAGCAGGGACAACTGAAAACCACGGGAGGACAATCTGTTGGGTTAGGAGACTTTTGGTGTGAGCTGCTGTCATCTCAGCTTGGAAACCTTCCAGCCTCAGGTTTGAGCCTCTCAATTGTGTTGCCAATGGGCCAAGGGCAGGAATTTCTGCCTGCTGCCACTGCAAAGAGGCATCTGGGCATCCGCTCCTTCTCCACACTCTTGCCCGTCCACTCTTGCCCCGGCCATTCGGACAATCCTACTCATCCAGGCTCTGCCACTGTGGCTGTGCCAGGCAAAATTGGGGACAAGACACCTGCAAAGTCCTTGAGGGTGTTTTAAAATACGCTATGGCCAGGAGGACTTTCTTGATGCCACAGCTTATTTCGTTTTGGGAGCTGTCACAAGCAAAATCAAAGCAAGTGCAGAAACCCCCATGCAGACCCAAACCACAACAAACCTCTTCTGCAGAGAGAGTCCTCCCGGCACGGACGCCCTCCGACAGCGCGAGCAGGGGCACACAGAGGCAAGGCCAAACCCAAAAGCACCAATTCCCGTGCATTGAGTCCTTCCGAAAACAAAGCTCTCCGCAGCCGTGCCCCGAGCCTCTGCCTCAGCGCAGGAGGATGAGACAATGCACGCCAACGTCAAACACCGCTCCACGGGCAAGCTGCTCTCAAGGTTATCATGGCCCCTGCACTGCCAGGCGCAATCCTCAGCGCTACCTGTTCGGGCTGCTTGGATATCCCGACCCTTTCCTGCGGGAGAGGGGTCTGCCTTGTTACCCCGAATCAGAGGGAGATGGAACCTCTGGCAACCATTCCCAATGCATTCGTCATCGCCAGCTGCTTGGGACAGGGATGGTCTCTCCTACATATGCTTATGCAGCACCCAGCTCCCACCGGGGAGCTGTCGATAACTACCGCAATACGAGGGATAAACGCATCCGTGCCTAGAAAAAGCCAAATATCCCTATCAGAACAGCGCTGCACCGCATTCTTCCTTCTAACGAAACCGCAAATTACTGACCTGTGCACAGAGCCTCCCCCAATGCAAGCTGAAGCACTGACATCAGCTTTTGCTGTTGCTCAGGAATTTAATTCTGGGGGAGGAGAAAAGGGAGGGGGGAGCAGGAAGGAGAAGGAACTTATTTATCAATAAGGGAAATAACCAGGGATCTTTAAAAACAAACAACGCTCAGCACAGAGAGCAACATTTATCACTGTATAATGATTGAGGGTGCGTGGGGGGGTGATCAATCGGTCCAGGCACATTAGGGGAGGTGGAGAGGATTATTTTAAACGAGCAGTTTAACTCATTAATCGCGAGCAGCGCCTTTGGAGCCGCAGCAGTGAAGTGTTGCATGAAAACCCCCGCTGCTGAACACATGCCGGCTTCGTTTAAACGCCAAGGACACAGGGCGACACTCCAACCTCTTTCATCATCAGTAAAACCACAGCGCTGTTAACACCGGTTCCTCAAACACCAGCCCTCAGTCCCACCAGAAAACCCCCTCCACTCGCGACCCCCGGCCCGGCAGGACAGCGGGTATTCCCCGGAGCTTCCCAAGCCCCCTCCTCACCTGCACCACGGCCGCCCGGCAAGCGCACACCGCGAAGGCAGGGTGGGATTTCCACCACCCCCCCCGCCCCGAA
>VZTA01012965.1:387639-406268 GCA_013398855.1 Mohoua ochrocephala | reverse complement strand
AGCGGCCGGGCCCTTCCCGGGGGGACCCTCCTGGCCGCTGAGGGTCCCGCGACACCCCCGGAGCCGCGCTGCTCCTGGCGGAAAAGGCGCTGCCGTGTGTTTTTGGGTCACGGATGGTTCCCGGGCTGCCTGGCGTTGCAAGGCTGAGCCGGGAGCTCTCCCGCAGCTGGGGCCACCCCTGCCGCCTGTCAGCGCCCTGCCTGCTGAGCCCGGAGCAGCGGGGAGCTGCGGGGCGCCCCACGGGACTCATTCTCTCTGAGGAGAAGGACAGGCATAGGGACAGCGCGGTCTCGGAGGGTGGCATGGCAGAGTGTGACCAGAAAGCTGGGGGCTCAGGAGGAGCCTGACCAACGGGTCGGCTCCTGGATGGATGGAGCGGGCTCACCCCCATCCTGCTGCGGGTTCACCAAAGAACTGGGCAACTGGCCTGTTAAACGGCAGGGGTTTTTCTCTGCCCTTGGCCCTGGCCTGGCAGCTCCAGCTTAGAAAGGGATTAGGGTTTAGAAGCTTAGGTTTTGCTTTAGTTGCTTAAGAAATGAAGGGAACCTTCCTCCCTGCCGATACGGATGCCGGATGTTTTAAAATTAACTCTCATGTCTCCAGACACGCGGCCGGCAGCTTGCTCGAGAAGAACGTCGAGCTCCCACAGTAACTGGCGGCAAAATCTTTCCCAGAAATGTCATTTCTCATAAAGCACCAGAGGTATAAAACCCTGGGATGCTAAAAAGTCTCACTCTCCCCATTGCATAAGCAATGCTGAGTTCATGCCCTTCTCCTACCGCAGAAAATCAGCTCACCCAAAGCTTTTAGCCAGGCAACTTTTACGAAACCGGGGGTATTCTACCTAAACTCATGGCTTTCGGCCCAGTTACCATAATCGGTGGCAAGATGCTGGGGTAGCCTGGGCACTCGCTTCTTTAGTGGCATGGGAACACTTGGTCCTGGTGGGAACTGGAGCAGCAGCATGACCGGCACGGCTGGAACGAAGCCCTTCCTGCTGGTTTTCCTGCCCAGCTCCCTCCTTGTGGCCATGCAAAGCACCCAGATGGGGAAACCTGAGAAAGACTTCTCTTGCCTCAGCTTCGGACTGTTTCCTCCCCTACTCAACGCCCCTTTTCAGGGGTAAAATAAGAAAAAAGAGGGGGAAAGGAACGAGTCTGAAAATCCCAAAGCTTCCTCATAAAAGCTGTTATCTAGGCAGAGAGCCACGAGCTCGCAAAGCCTGCTGAAGGAAGAGGATTTAAAACAGTTTTTTTCCAAGCTCCAGTTAAAATCAATGTTTCCAATACTGGACCTGGCACATCACAGATGAGCACCCCCGATCAGCTGTTGGGAATATTGCTCCCTGTCTGTCCAGTGGCATGGCACAAGGGGGGAGAGTGGGAAGCAGATGGGAGAAGGATGTCGAGCTTGCAGCAGGGCAAGGGATGGATGGGGAGGTAATTAGGTGAGGCAGAGGATGGAGTGTCCTGAGGGACTGCCTTGGACTGTTCATTCCAGCAAAGGGACCAAGCTGAGCTCCCTCTTGAGCCTTCATCCCTGGCAACCTCTCCTCAGCTAATCCGTGGACGCCCCTGCTGCATCCCTGGATGATGAGGACACGGGAGATTTGACCCACACAAAATCCCCATTGGCAGCGAACAGGAGGAGCTGCTCCAGCGGGACCGGGGACCAGTGGGACACGAGTTCTCACGGCCACGGGAGAGGCTCCAGCCCACGAGCCCTGCATCTCTCCCACGCCCACTGCCTCTGCACGAGGTGCTGCAGCCAAGCGCCTGGTGGGGAGAAACCAAAACAAATGATTCACTGCTGCTGAGCTGCTCCCGGGATCACGGGGGCCAGGAGCAGGCGGTGACGGAGGCTTGCAAAACCTCACCTGCCTCCCAAAGCTGGGAGCTAACCCTATTTAGATCCCAGTCCTGCTCGACCTGATATTCTGGCATTCGGGTGCGGACCCACAGCTCCATGGAAGTGGGCAGGCAGCCTGAGCGAGGGCAGCTCTGCGAGCACACCTGGTCAGCTCTGGGTGGCTCGGGTCATCCCTATTACCCCCATTTTCCCCAGGGGAAATCAAGCTGGGAGAGCCAGGGCAATGCTGTAATGGTCAGGCAGGCAGAACAAAGCAGCCTCGTCTCTGAGCTCCATCTACCAGATGTGAATCTATTGTCTCAGCCCCAGGGCCATCACACCCCCCCTCTCCATCACAACCATCACGGGCTGAGCAGAAATTACACAGCAAGTTGCTTAGGGCCAAAAGAAAGCGCTTTGTTTCAGGTAAAGCACTTAAAAATTAATTCACCCCACTCTGTTTTTTCCTCTTTCCCAGATTTCAGGCACATCCAAAGATGGATTGCATCCCAGCTACGTGTTTCAAATGCAAGTTACGCTTGTACACGTAATAGTTCTTGCTAAAATGTTTTCCAGGCCCCCTAATTGCCATGGCAGGCCAAGTGCAGAAGAGCGCAGCAGAGCCTCCTGCATGCATCCTGCAGGGATTAAAATTGGAACCTGATCATGAAGGAAACTAAAACTAGGAAAAAGGAATTGCTGCCAAACCAACTTTCTTATCCATCAAAAAGGAGAGGCTTTTGTCAACCCGCAATTTCTTTAAATGGCCAAAAAATATTTTTTTTTAACCTATCCTGGTTATTTAGATGCAGTTCCTCGCACCACTGGCTGAGCCAGCATCCCATCACCCTCGATCAGCAGGGCTGGCTGTGGCACAGGACACCGTGTTCCCACTGCAGGGGGTGTTGGCACCTCAAAACTGTGCTGATAGCTGAGGCCAGAGTCAACCTTTGGGCTGACATGGCTCTGCTCCTTCCAGGCTTGGTTGGTTCCACCACATGTGTGCCCGTCACCCTCTCTGTGGTGTCCTGGAGCGGGGCACAGCATGATGCTGGAGGAAGGGGTTTGTCAGGCTTCGTATCGCCCTGTCCTGTAAAGAAATGTATTGACTGGGGTGAACTCTGCATCAACTTTAAGAAGGGCATCACTCCCCTCTTTGGCACCTGCCCATGTTCTCCCCAGCTCTCCCACCTCATGGCTGGGATGGAGCCCAGCACAGATCCCTGTGCACGCCACCTTCTTCCTGCAAAGCCCAAAATGGTGTCACTCAGCGAGGAGAGCTGACATGCTTGAGCAGGCAAAAGGCACTTGCAGCATCACCAGGCAGGTGTGTTTCTCACTCGGGGGCTGCCCTGGATCTGTCTCCATTTTCCCGATAGGAGTATCTGCCTGCGTGCGGCGTGGCTTAGCCACCGCAGCGTGCAGAGCTGTGCGTGCACGTCGCAGGAGCAGCTACTGTGCAATTAATTGCAGAAGGAGCAGGCTGGAGGGCTGCGTGCTGTGCCATTCAGCTCAGCACATGCTGCAGAAGCATTCATTCTGTAGCTCTGACTGTGCCGCGAGGCGCTCCTGCCAAAGGGGAAAAGGAAAAGTAAACCATCGTACATTGAATAAATTCCCTCCGATTCCCTCCGCCCTGGACGTACTGGAGGGAAGCTGGGCAGCAGCGTGGAGATGTGCCAAACGTGGGGCATGGCTGCTGAGTGCTGGCACCATGGGTCAAAGTCAGGGGATGGGAGGGGTGGAGGAGCAGGACCTTTGCACCGGCACAGAGCTGTAGTGACGGAGGAGCCATGGCTGGAAGCAGCAGCCAAGCTGCACGGAGGCTTTACAGTAACACCCCTCAGGGGCAGGAAGCGTTCCTGCTCCTTCGCCCCCCGTGCTGAAATGGAGCTGGCCTGCACTAAGACTTGCTGTGGGTAGTGAGGGTAGGTGAGGGGCTTAGATGTGCCTGGAAGCCCTCTGGGGTCGTATTCACTCCTCTGAAGGCAGAGGGAATGGGACAAGAGAGAGGATAGGGACAGGGGAATGGGAGAAAAACCAAATGGTTTCGTTTTAGTATATCCAAGTCTTAAAAAATACTCACTGCCCAGTGCTGTGGGACAAGGCACGGTCTTTCTGCTCTGTATGTGAATTGGGGATGGGAAAAACATTACTCTGGGCCAGAAGGCAGCACGGAGCTAGGCTCCATGCAAGGGTCTGTCAGGTCCAGACCCTTTCTCTGCACCCTGTGCTGGTTTTTGTTAGGCTGCTCACCAGTTGCTAGGGGTTTTTTTGTTTTGCTTCAATCATTTTCACTGATGAGAGCATCTGCTGCCATCTGTGCCTCCCCCTCCTCCCCCCGGCAGGGCTGCGCACCGCCGTGGTCTGCCTGCAGAGCCAGGCGCTCTTCACTGTCCAACCTGCACACCGATGAGGGGATGGAGAGGAGGAAGAGACAGCTCCATCAGTGCCCTGCTCTTCCCCTGTGTTTGCCGACCATACCTGGGCACCGCTGCAATTGTACCCGTCACAGGACACCCACAGTGCCAAGGTGACACAACTTGGTGGCTCTAAGCAAGGCTGCAGTTCCTCCTCTGAGAAGCCATCAACCCATGAGACAGTGTTGGAGGGGAAAACAGAGATGAAAGGGCTTCGGTAAGGTTACCCAGGACATGGGCACGTGGCTGGGAAGGGAGGTGAGAGCTGCTACTTGCTGTCAGTGTGACTCTGCCTCCTGGCCCACGGAGCGCCTGGGAAGCAGGGTTGTGATGCTACAGCGTAGTCGGCTTTTGCTGGAGGATTACACACTCCGCAGCAGAACAGAGGTTGCCATTTGCATCTCTCTCTGACTGTTCATTTGGGTATCCAGGCTGAGGGCTGCTCCAGGCCTGGCTCACCATGCTCTGCCTGCACACCTGGCAGCTCATCCCAGGCCGAGGAACCGGCGGATGTCGACACTGGGCCAGGAGGTCCTTACGTGAATGAGCTCCATCTCACGTTTATTACTGCCAGCCCATAGATAAAGGAGAATTGCGGGGTTGCGTTTACCAACCAAGCCCAAACCAGTTCACCCCGGCTAGGAATCGATGCGCTGGCTTGGTGGCATTTGTGCAGAGGTGGCATCCCCGAGCCCTGCGTGGCAGCAGGGGCAGAGGCTCGGGTGAGCACTGGGACTTGCGTAAGCACGGCAGGGTTTGCTCACGCACTGCCTGGCTCCCAGCCACCTTTCCCTGCCAGCGTGGAGGGTAAATGTGTACCGGTGCCCGGGCCCTCGCCTGACACACATGTCCCGGCTGGCACGGACGGGCGCATCCCTGCAGAGGGCTGGGGACCCGCTCCTGGCTGGTTTTAGGAGCCCCCCTCACCTCACAACTGCTTCTTGCACAAGCCAGCACTTGTCCTGTGCAGGGGCTCGCAGCTCCCCGGTGCTGGGGCTTGGGGCCGGAGTCCCGGAGAAGCCGGGAGGGACCCGCGCTCCTCGCTGGGGGCAAAGCGCCCGGAGCTCCCGGCCCGCCCAGGGGCCGCGGAGATGGGCGGTGCGCTGCCGGCTGCGGTGGAGCGGTGAGAGAGGGCCCTCTGCCTGCCTCCCGCAGCCTGGCAGCTCCAGCTCGGCTCGGACACGCCGCTCCCTGCCTCCCTGCCCTCCTCCTGGGTGCTGGCGCTGCCCTCAGGGTCCCCCCGCAGCCATTTCAGCGCGGGGCTGAACGAGCCCCGTCCATCAGCATCTCCTCCCCGGACGAGGGTGCCCTCAGCCCAGGCTCACCCCAAACGCCTTTCAGCTACCAGAGGCACAAAACCGGCACAGGTGTTTTAGGCACAGTTGCACGACGTCGCCTAACAGGGAACAATCGCCCCCCACGAGCTAAACAAAAAGCAAAAAGCAATCCTCATCAAGCTGTCAGGCTCAGTTTCCCGAAGGAATACAATTAAATCTTTAAATGGCAACGTGACCGTCAGTTCCTCCTCATCTCAAAAGATGCCTCTCAAGCTGCGTTCGGCTGTTCCTCTCTTCCACCCCCTCCTCACAGTTTTCCTTCCCGCCGCGGAGTGCAACAGAGGCTGCGGCTTCGCAGCCAAAAAAAAGTGCGATTTGGAGAGCGCGGCGCGACGTTGTGAGTGGCAGAAGTGAAAAGGCAGAGAAGCAACTCTTGAAAGCCTGCCTTCTGCCGCGGCGGGTGTCAGCCTTGGCAAAACCTGAGCTTCCAGAATTTTCTTGCAAAATTTAAAAAAAAAAAAAAAAAAGCAAGCAATTAGAGGACCCGTCGGATTTGGCTGCTGCTTTTCTTTCCCCTTGTTCCCTCAAAATGGAAAAAGTTCTTTCTTTCCCTTAACAGCACAGTTGGTGCAATCTGGGATGTACTTGCCTGACAGTATATGGGGATGCAGTTTTGCTGTCTCAATTTGGGGTTCCCTGACACTGACAAGATGAAAAATGAATGCTGAATACCTTGATGCTGCTGCACTTGGAAGACCCATGTGCAAATAAATGGTTTGGGTTTTTTTTCTCCTAAACAAGCTTGGAAATCTACGGGTTCCCGTTGTTTCTCCCATTTTGGGGGCGCTTTCCTCCTGCTGGGGGCTTGGAGGGACTCCATTAAAATGAAGGGCAGACACTAGGAGAGAGGAAGGGAGAGCACAGGAGCTTTGCTGCCCCACAGAGCTGCAGGTGGAGCTGAGGCGAGGGCTGTGGTGGAGCTGAGCGCGTGCTGGGGTCCGTCATCCCATCCTCCAGGCTCAGGGTTACTGCATCCTTCTTGCTACCCTGTTCTTGTCTGTGGGAAGTCTGGGTGGACCTCCAGCCTGCTGCAGCACAGCGACTTCACCTCCTACAACGTGGGTAACAAACAATAAATATGATGGCTACTAATAATAGCCCTCCCTCTCCATCCCTGATGGGTTATACATGCAAAAAATGCTGCCGAGTCAGTTCAATATTCCCCCTGCTTCATTAAACCAGCATCCATTTTCCTGCAGATAAGATGGTCCGTCAGGGGAAGGGATGATGATAACTCATTTGTCACACTTGTTAAATGCAGAAAAGGCTGGCTTTGGGTCACTTCCAGTTTTGTGTCAGCTCTGCCTTTATCTGAGCAGCCCCGTGCCTGCATGCCAAGCAGGGCGGCTCTCTCTTGCGTAGCACAGGAGATGGGGACGGTGCCATTGTCCCTGCAAGATTTCCTGGAGTTGGGGGTGGTCTCTGAGTGCAAAAGCACTTGCAACGTGGCTCACGTGAGTCCCAGCTCACAGAAAGGAATGCTCTCGTTATTGCAAGCGATGCCATTGGTCCCACAGGGATCCAAGCCTGCAGCTTGGAACCCCTGGCACTGCACACGTGGTGACCCTGTCTGAGTTACCCCCGAGCCCATCCAGCTGTGCTCGTGTTTGGGCTGCAAAGCTTGAGAGGTGGGATGGGGAAGGATGCCAAGCCAAGACCTCGGACACAGCCAACGTGAGCTCGGTGCAGGTACAGGGGGCGGGAAAAGGGGACACAACCTCATCTCCGTGCCTCTCCTAACCTCGGAGGATCCTGGGATGGTTGGTCTGGGTCTTGCCTAGGGTAGCACTGTCCCAGTGGGATATAATTTGCTCCAACTACCAGGTGCCAGGTCTCAGGGTGGCTGCAACGTGAGTAATTTTGGCTGTACCCTCTTTGGGGGCATTGCCATCGTGACAGGCCACCTCCTTCCTCAGCCTGGGATGAGGACTGGCTATAGCCCCTACATACGTTAGGATGGCCACGACCCCTCAGGTCCTGCTTCAGGGAAGGGAGCAAGAAGCAACCAGGAGAGGCTGGGAAGAGTATTGATCACTCTGGATGAGTGATCATGGAGCAGTTAATGGCTGAGATACTTTCAGGGCACCATACATTGCATTGCCAACCGAAACTTCGCTGCCAAACAGACCCCTGATCTGGTCTGGTGTGGAAATGCTGTCCAGCGAGTGAGGAGCAGGGAGGACTGCAGATCTTTCTGCCCATAGCTCCCCCTACAAATGAAGCCCAGGATGGGATGAAGGTGTGGAGACCTGAGCAGGAAGGAGGTGACGTCTCATGACGCTTTCAGGGAAGCATCTTCATGATCTATCCCCACATCTCACTGTGGCACGTCCCTCACTGAGCACAGCCCAGAGACAGCCTGCTGATTTAGCCACGCACTCAGCAGATGATGAAGTGTCCCATGACACAGCCTGTCTGCATTCCCCACCTCTTGCTTCACCTTTGCTTTCAGGGTGGGTGCAAAGGTGGATCCTGGTGCCTTCTCCCGGCTCCGTGGCGGGTCTGCAGTGATTGGTGCCCCTTGGCATGAGTTCATCTTACAGCTGGAAAAAGATGAGGCAGCTGTGGCACATGAGATGAGATGAAGGGTCAGAGGGGCTGGTAGGCTGTATTTTAGTTCTGGTCTTGCCATTAATTTATGGGTGTTTTCAAGCCAGGGTGCGTTGATTTGCAGCACGACAGGCAGCTGCAGGCAGCTATCGGGCAGGGCTCTGAGCTCCTGCCTGTTTCAGTGGCACACGCACGTCGTCTCCGAAATCTGGCTCTTCGTAATGACCCTGGGAAGTGCTGCAGTCGCAGCAGGTTCAGACTGCGGCGATTTATTTCTCTCTTCAACGTTGGTCCTAGCAGGGGAGGGAGGCCCTGCCCGCTTGGCTGCCTTTGCCTGCTTGCCATAGATCTTCCATCAAGGAGTCACCGAGGTCTCTGCTCTTAAATCTGGGTCTGCGCTCTCCTTCACGGCTGCATGCGGCCCCAACCTGCAGCAGCATCCCTCATTCCTGCTTTAAATCTCTCCCGAGCAGCTGCTGGTGACATTAGCATTTCGTCTTGCCAGCCCACAGAAACCAGGAGCCCAGCCCTGCTAAGGAAGGAATTAACCCGGCAGCATCACGTATCAGAGGTATCTTTTTATTGACTGTTTACAGAAATACAGTAGCACTCCACTCAGGTGGCTTAGGCGAGTTCTCCAGAAGGTGCCTTCCTTCTCAGCACTGCTGGGAGAGCCCAAGGAGAAACCTGCCCTTTAACACTTTGGGGCTTCTCTGGAGGCTTTGGGGCTCCCCAGCACAAACTTCCTAACACTTTCAGCTCTCCAGGGGTTGGGAGTTGTTTGAACCGGTAGATGAAATTCAAGAGAAGGAAAAGAAACCCCCACAAGCTGGGGGTGGTGGGGCGGTCTGAACACACCTGATATGTTGTGAGCCAGCCCTGCCATGATCCCCATCCATCACTGTGTGTGTCTCCAGCTCCACAGGACCCCACTGCTCCCCAGAGCTCAGCTGTCTGCCACTAAGTGTGCGCAGCTCTGGGCTTTGCACGCTCTTTTCACACAGCTTGTTGGCCATAAAATAAATATTTCTTGGTCTTATTTTTCTTCCTGTACATGTGTGAGAGTGAGACCCTTTCCTTCAGCTGTTCACATACCATTTCAGGGCAAGGAGGGTATGCTCAGCTGGGCTGATAAACTAATTTAACTTTTATTTATGTATNTTTTTTTGGCAATCAAGGTGTAGTGGTTGGTTTGTTTTGTGTGTCCTTGCTACAAGAAACTGCAGACACTTCTGGCGTAGAGGCATTTTGGCGGCGGCAGCTGCTGTTGGCCTCACTCAGTAGTCAGTGAGAGGGTATCGCAGGAAGATGAAGATAAGGATGATACAGAAGGTGGCAAGGGCTGAGCTGGTGATGTTAAAAAGCCGGGCTGTCTTGGCATCTTCAACTGCTCCATTTAAGTCATTGAGGAGTTTCTTATCCCGGACCTGAGACCAAAAGATAATTAAATCAAGTAATTGCAACATGTATGAAAGACAGAACTTGTTTCAAGCAGCAGCCACAAAACCCAGTGCACCTGTACGTGGTTACCTGTTCAGCAGATGAGGGCTGGGCCGGGCCTCTTTGTATTTGAGTGCTTCGGGTGCCATAAAACACCCTGAGGTGAGGTTTGCACCCCATCTCTGCTATGGGTTGAGCTTGTGAAACCAAGCACCGTAATACCTGTGGGCTGGAAATTCCTGGGAGCAGAGAAGACCTGGAAGAGTGACCCGTTGCTGTTACCAACCAGGCAAACCAGGTCCCCACGGCCCCCGGAGCGGGGCAGTGTCATTTGGAGCCCGAGGGTGCACAAAGGAACTGGGACGCCATCGTGCACCCCAGGCACATGCTCACCAAGGCATGCTGCCCGCCGTGCCACGGCCCCCTGGCCCTGCAGCGCCGGGCTTCGGCTCACCCAGCCCACAAGGGAGAAGGCTGGCTGCAGTTTCGGTGTGCATCCCCGTGCCTCGGTCTGCGCTGAGGGGCTGAGCGGGTGGAAGCTGGCACGGCATCCTACTGCAGCTCCAGGGCTGCGCACGAGCCTCCAGCATATTAAGTAGTCCTGGGTTAATGAGTTCCTTTCCTTTTGCAGGTCTTATGCGGATTGTGAAGCATCTCTGCCACAGGCAGTTTTCCATTCTGACAGCACAGGCTGCTCCCTTCATTATCCCGCGGGCTGGGGCTTTTATGGGCTTTCCTCGGGACAGCTCTGCAGCGGGCGATGATTGTGCACGTCCATGTCACCGGCCTGTCCCCACCTCCTCCAGGCTGCCAGGCAGTGCGTGGCACTGCCAGGCAGCAATGCCACTAGCAGGCATTACCGATGCACTAGCGACGGCACTACCAGGCAGCAGATGGCACTGCAAGGCAGCAGATGACACCGCCAGGCAGCGATGGCACCGCCAGGCAGCATGTGGCATTACCAGGCAGCGGATGGCACTGCCAGGCAGCAGAAGGCAGAGCCAGGCAGCACATGGCACTGTAAGGCAACGATGGCATTGCAAGGCAGCAGATGGCACAGCCAGGCAATGATGCTGCGAGCAGGCAGAGATGGCACAATGAGGCAGCGGATGGCACAGCCGGGCAGTGACGGCACAGCCAGGCAGGCAGCGATGGCACGGCCAGGCAGCTGCACTGTCCACCAGCAGCAGCTCTGCAGTTTGATCCCAGCAGAGGAGGGGTCAGACTCCGCTGCTTCCTGGCTGGGATATGTCCCTGTCCCCAGGCTGCCCCTTCAGCCAGCACTCAGCAGACTCAGGCAGCTGGAGCCACAAGGATGTGGGACAAAAGGACCAGGACACTTGACTCGTCATCCATTTCCCGTATCCAAGCGGGGTGCCCAGGGTGTGGCAGGGCCCGCCCCACTGCCTGCTCTTGGGTGGGGGCTGTGGGGAGTGGGGCTGTGAGCCCTTTGCCTGCCCTGCTGCCAGCAGTGAGAGCCCCTCTGGGCACTGCTGGCTGGACACAGGATGTTGGTGGCAAACTGCAAAAACCTGCACCAGAGTCAGACCGAGGAATATTAAAAGGCTTTTATCGATCAGGAGCTTTCCGAAAAGACTCTGCGACGGATTCAGACCACATCTCACGGACTTTTCTCTCCTCCTCCTGCAGCACTTACCCACGGGGCTGTCCTGAAAGCCTTCTGCAACCTGCTGGACATGGGGAAGGGTTGCTGAACCCCTCGTTCCCACTGAGTCGTGCTGGTTCTTGGGGCATTCCAAAACTGCATCTCAGACCCTCAAGCAGCATTTGCCCTTCTCCATCACACCAATGAGGACCTCTCTGCACAAGCAACCCCTGCTCTTCTGAACTGTGGGTAGGGAAGCTGCTGCTGGCATGAGGCCCACAGGATCCTGTGCTGGCAGGCACATAGGCGAGAATGAGCCTTTTTTTCTCGCTTGTATTAAATCAAACGGTGCCGTGTCCTCGGCCTCTGGTGTGCCCTGCTCGTGGGAGCCTGCAGCTGGAGCTGGGGCCATCTACCCATTGCCCTGCTGTGGAGTGCTCAGCTCACCATCCTTCTAGGATGGAGGAGAGGGGACAGTCACAAACTGCACGTGTCTTTGGGGCACGCTTGGCTGGAGCTCCCAGCAGAGGAGATGATCTCTGGGAAGGCAACAAGGCGGCAGCATGGGAGCCCACATGCCTTTCTGTGTCAGCTGAATGTCCGGGATGACTCACATTTGAAATTATTCAGTAAGTTTAACATCCTCCCAAAAACCCCTGGGCTCAGCAGCACCAGGCATTTGGCACCTCCTCACGCCCTGGTGAGAAGCCCCAGAGGTGCTGGATTCAGGCCAGAAATCCCGCTTGCTGCTCCCAGCAGACTCTTTGAAGCTCTCGCACACTTCCCTCTTCCCAGCGGTGGGGCTGCCTCAGGCAAAACCTACACGGAGCAAACGCCTTTTGCCCCTTCCTCCACTGTAACCCAGTGCTCCGTGCCGCAGGCAAGCCGGTGTTTGCTGTCAGTGTTCGCCAGGCAGACCGAGGTTTCTCCAGCAGACCGGCACACCGAGCTCTGCAACCCTCCCACAGCCAAGCCGCTTTACCTCTGTGGGGCCAGTTCCTCTTGGCCCCAGGAGCTCTCTCCTACTCCTCACCTCCTGTTCCTCCTGTCCCTGGGGTGCCCTACAACCCTAATTTCCATGCTCAGCCTTCTCCAGTGCTCCCAGCAGCCCCTCCCAGTAGGATCTCCCACCTGACACCAGCTCACACTCGTGACCGGTGCTTTAGCCCTTTCCCACGACACACTTCAGCAGCGCCTCTCCTTGACTTTCCCATGGCTCTCCCTTTGGCCCTGCTCCTGTCATGCTGCTGCTGAGCACCTGTGGTGAGGGGTGCCTGGGGCTGCCCCCTCCCCAGTGACACCATTTCCTCACAGTTCCTTTTTTTTGTCCCTTCCATCTCTTCTCTTTCCTTTTGTTTGGGTCCAAACGATGGTGCGACGGCTGCCTTTGACTCCGACCAAAGGGCACCCAGCTGCCTCCTCTCCCTGCACCTCCAGCTGGTTCCACCCACACACTCCTGCCAACCCCTGTGGCTTCAGTGGTCACCCTCATGAAAATCATCCCTGATTGCCCATCATCATTTATATTGAAGTGGAGCCTCTGAGCGCCAGACAAGTGCAAGGGCCCCTGTGGCATCAAAAGTGCAATGAAAAGGAGTTTCTCCTTACAAACCACTCACAGCTCCAGCCTCCCACATCTCTCCAGGGCAGCCTTGCCTCCTCCTGCATGGCCTTGCACCCCCAGATGCTTCCAGATGTCTCCCTTTAATGTCCTGCTGTGGCAACTGAGCCAGGCTGTGGAGGAGCTCTCCTGGAGAGGAAGTAAGTGTTTCAGCTCCTTCCCTGCTTTGTCCTTAGGAGACGCTGGCATCTTTCTTATAGTCCAGCTTCAGCTTTTCCTATTTTCATGGTCCTGTGGCCACCATCATCATAATGTGCTGGCAGCTGGCGCACGAGCTTCTGGGAGCCCTGGAAGCTGATTCCTTCCATAGCCAGAGAGACGAATCGTGGTGAGGGACAGGTCCTCAAGGTCACAAGACTGAACTCCCACCCCAGACCCAGGTGTGGTGTTTTCTTAGTCACAGGGTCTTCTCATCAACCCTTTGACCCTTCTCACCTTGCCTAAAACTAGATGGGGATTTTTGGCCCTGCTTTGCACTGAGATGATGGGTGTGAGGATAATTACATCTGCTGTGGAGTTTCCCTGGGCACCTCAAAGCACTGCAGAAACTCTTTGGAGTTTCCCTCCTGGACAAGGCAGAGCTCACCTCTGATCCAGGCTGGAAACTTACACAATTTCTTTCTTCCTCCATGCCCATCCTTACAAGAAACACAGCCAGCTTTTGTGCTCTAAGATGCAAACCTTTCTCCTCTCCTCTCCCACCAGCAAAAGGCGGTGTGGCCTTTCCATCCATCCCCATCTGCCTGTCACCTCCCTGCTGCTCACCTTGTCTTCCAGTATCTCCATCTCACTGTCCTCCCACATCTCCAGTGTGCCAGTGCCCAAGGGTTCTTTCGCTCCTACCTCTCATCACTGTCCTCTGCCCTTTGTTTCCTTGGGGTTTTACCTTCTGCTTCCTCTCCACGCGCTCCCCTTGGCTCCTACCACCCCACTCCCTTCCCCAGCAGTCACCTCCCCTCTCTCTGCCCTGAGGCTCAGCCCCTCTCATTTTTGGGAGCAGCAAACTTGCTGCTCTAGTAAAAAGTGCTGCCTCAGCTTGCAGGAGACGAATGGTTTGTTGATAACGCGTCTAATGAGGCTGTTTTTAAGGCAGCCTGGAAGTCCACAGCTGGTTGTCAGTAAACCCATTTCTATGCAGAGCTCCGTGTCCCTACACAGAAGGAGCTCCGGAGGCGATCCTCGGATTTATTTGCTCTGTGAATTGCTCAAGAGCTCTTCAGCCCACGTGCCTCCACCACACCGGCACTGGCGTCACGGGACTGTCACCCCTGCATTTCACCCACCTCCATAAACCACTGCTCCTTCTGAAAAGCAGGACGAGAGCCTGCCTGAGAACCTGGGTGCGGCAGCCTCTCGGGGTTAATAAATAGCTGTGGATTTGTGCTGGTCTGCTTCAACTCAAAACAAGGAAGATCAACAAGTGGCAAGAGGGGAAGGCAAACAGTTGTGCCCACGGCTGTGTGCTAAGGGCTGGGCAGAGAGAGGGCAAGAGAGCCTGGCGTATTTCCATGACCTCAAGGGGCAAGAAAACTCTGCGAGCAATGCTTGGGCTGCTGGTGAGGCTTAAAAAGCCAGCAAGGCTCCTTGGCATCTTCGTCTCTACAGAGCCACAGCGAGGCATCCGTACTGCGGCTCATCTGAGATCCCAGCTCCTCTGATCTATCGCCTCATGGCACAATGGGTACAGAGGAGGACTTGGCTCACCCCGACGGTCTCCAGAGACGAACCTCTGAACAACTGAAGTGAGATCTCCTGCCACCAGGCACTGATGCATCATTCATTACCACTTGGAGCTGGGAGAGGGGAAGGGAGGGAGCTGCTGAGTATCAGACCACAACATTTGCTTCTGATCAAAACCAACTGAATCCAAAGCGTTGCTGTTGGTGTGATACTTTTACCTGGGCTGGGCTGGGGTCAGGGTTACTTCAGGTTTTCTAACTTCCCTGTTCCTGCTGTCGATCTCTTCTTCCCCGCACGCACGATTGGATGCGAGTGCCTTGCTTGCACTCTGGGAGGCTGACCTTGAGAAGCCTGAGATGTTAGAAATGACCCCTGGAGGGATACACGAGTTGTGTGACCCCGCTGCAGCCCAGCAAGCTGCGTTTGCTGAGGATCTGGCCTGCTGTGGGGGTAAATAAAGATGAGGCGTGCTGCCACACTCCTGCAGAGTGCTTGGCTGTGACGTCTGTCACACACAGAACCTGCCTCGTATGTCACAGTTTCTGCCCCCACCTGACTTCACGTGTTTCTTTCTTCACAAATTCTTTGGTGCTGGGGTGGGGGGGGTTTGACATTTTTTAGTAAATGGCTGTCACCATGAAATAGCATTTCCCTGCAGAAAGAAATCTAGAAGGCTGTAGCTAGCATGCAAAAGGCCAGGCAGACATGCCTGTTTTCCCAGATGTGGCTGAAACCAATAAAATAGGGCATGAGGAAGGAGACAGCTTCACAGTAATATTCAAGTGCACCAAGGATATATCTGTCTTCCAGTGTGGGCATGCTGCTGCTGAAACCAGAGGAAATGCTGGGGTGTGCTAAGATATATACTGACACATCTCACGGACTTGGGACACGGAGGAGATGCTGCTTTATTAACAGTATGAATCTGTCAGAAGCAGGTGACCTTTGTGACAGGGAATTGAAAACGCTGTTTCTGATAATGAAAACGATAATTCCTGAAGTTGCTGGATGTTTCAGTTATTTAAAGGAAGTGTAAAAGCTGTAACCCAGGAACCACTTAATGGCATCAGCGCACTGATGGCCCTTGAGGAAACCTGTGCTCCACTGGCTGAGGGCTGTCAGGGGTCCCAGAAGAGGCTCAGGGAGGGGAAGGTGCAGCTTCACTCCCTCCCACAGCACCGTAGTCAGTCCCTTCAGAGCACAGACATCCTAGAAAGGCCGGACTTAAGTGCCTACTGCTCAAATGTCTTTACATTTAATCGCAGAGAAACAAGAGAAGCCTGTTTAAAGGGATATCTGTCCTCAGGGCATTTCTTGCTCCTGTTTTCTCTGAACTTCTGGGAAAAACATTACTGACGGTAAAAGAGAAGAAAACACGCTTCTGGAGAAATAACCCTAACACCCAGCCTGGCGGGGGTGTTGCGAAGATCCCTGCAGTAGCTGTGGGTAAGGAACACAGCTGCCTTTCTGAGCATCCCAGTCTTCCCCAGGACAGACCCGCTACTGCCCCAGCATCTGCATTGCCTCTTACCACCCACCCCAACAGCAGCTCGTGAGAGCACTCGGCATCCCTTCAGCCACTTGCTAGCTCTGTCCTCTGCCTCGGAGGGACATTTTGTTTCTATTTTCCCCCTGCCACAGAGTCACAGCCACTGGGGAGCTCCAAAACCAGAGCAGAGTTATTTCTACCCGCTCGCTCAGTGCTACCTCTGTTTGGGTACCGCGGTTACATCCCATCAGCTACCGCCTTCTCAGTCCGAAAGCCAAGGCTGGTTTTTGACAGCCATCTTCTATTCTCCTTTCTCCGATGTGGAGCAAATTTGCCCACTTGCCTTCCCTCACCAGTGCCTCTTTTTTTCATGCTTGAGTTTGTGTCCTCCAGATCTTTGCAGACAGATGCCGAGCCCACGCCTCTGTTGTGGCGCAAGGCCCCGGGTTACTTCTGGGCTTTGCCCTTCCTTCCACCCCATGTCAAGGATAGTGAAGGGTCCAGCCTCTAAAAACTTTGCAGGTGGCAGACTCTACTCTCTCCTGTCACCTGGGGGTGGGTCAGCCCTGTCCTCAGGCTGTCCTGCCCCCACTGCTGCAGCAGCTCGGGACCACACGTACCCAGATACTCATGGCAGCCTCTTCCACGGGAAAGATGTCAGTCGTTAACAGCAAATACAGACAAGGAAAGAATGATTTTAAAAAATAAGGAGGAAGCCAGCTTTTCCTTCCCTTGCTGGATCAAGATGTGGGGGGTGTTAAGGCACTTGCTCCCCCCACTCATGTTAGGCTGCTGCTGACTGGATTCGCCCTTTGCCCGTGGTGATGCTTCGCCCCTGGATGATTTAAGTTATTAAGTACCTCACCCAGGCAGCAGCAGAGCCTCCTGCACAGGCAATGGATGAGAGCTCGCCTCCCATCTTGGGGAACGAGAAACTGAGGCAGGCACCACAGGGCCAGTGCTGGGTGAGCCCAGGACATGGGGCCACAGCCTTGTCCCTGCGCCTTTCCGATGGAGAGCCTGACAGTGTTGGGAGCAGCCTCCTTGCAGGGCTGGGTGCTCACAGTCCAGCTCACAGGAGCTGGATGAGGTTAATTGATCTGCTTCTGTGACGAAGCCCGTCTGCACCCTGGCCTTCCTCTAAATGCTGCCTGCCAAAACAAATCAGCCAGCTCCTCTCCGGGCCACCCAGCCGCCCCGGGCTCTCTGCACATCCATTCAGTTAGTTTTGCATCTGGCAGGCAGGGAAGGGGAGGGCAGCCCAGGCCCCTCTCTCCTGGCAGCTGCCAAGGGGCTGCCTGTTTGCCAGGCACCATCCCTGCCGGGCTGCTCTCCCCTGCAGCTATCAGGAATAATAACCTGGTCCCATTCCCATCGTGGGCTGTGCTCCATGCCATCACCCTCTCCAACAACCCAGCTCTCTACCCCCCCAGCCCCGACACTGTGGGAAGCCCCCTGCACTCGCTTCCACCTCCTCACCATTCCCATGATGCTGGCAGGTCTCCAGGCTTGTTTTGGGATTTATATAGGGCTTGGGGTGGGGGAAGCTGGCCACGAGCTCTGGTGTTTTAATTAGCGAGAGGGCAAGAAAGAAACAGGCAGGATTGCCCTGCACTTTGTAAGCTTCTTACCCCCTGCAACTTGCCAGCTGATGGCTGATCCTGGCTGGCTGCTTCTTACTGTTCCTGCCTGACCATCCAGTGCTGCTGGGTCCTCTCCTGATGATCTCTTTAACAGCCAGGATCTCGAATAAGGGACCTAGTGCCGGCGTGCCTGCAGGTGCAGCAGGAGCCAAGCCAGCCCCGTGTTGCCTGCCTGTCACCCTGCCGCGGTGGTACAGAGGAGCCTCGGAGGGTACTTGGAGCAAGTGAAAGCGCCTCTTCCCCACCTGAAGTAACATCCCAGGCTCCTCAGCTCTTCCCATCCCCATCCCCGTTGCCTGCAACCTCTCATTTGGGTGGCAAAGATGTGTTTCACAGCAGGCACAATCCCCAAACGCTTCCCCCCCTGCCCGGTCACCCCTTACCCCGCGCCTCGCGTTCAGTACTCACTTTCAGTGAATAGGCCAAGGCGATGAAGCCGAGGCAGCAGAAGTTGAGGTATACAAAGTTGAAGATGGACCAGAGATAGTAGTCGTTCACCTCGGTGGTGTCAGGGTAGATTTCGATGACAGTGGTGGGGTTGGTCATCGTCTTCTTCTCCACCGAGTGCTTGCACGGGACCGCTGGCCGCAGGCTGTCCCCTTTGCAGCTCTTGCTCTCCATGAGATAAACGGCAGAAGAAGGAGACAGGACGGGCGAAGCTTGCCGGAGAGCTGGGGGCTTGGCGATGCAGGCGAAGCAGCCCTGCGGGGGGCCTTGAGGGGGTCTCGGGGTCCAGGCCACCCCCTCAAAGGGGCATGGCGGGCCCAAGGGGGGGTCCTGTGTCCTCTCCGTGGTGGCTGCCGCGGCGTCACCGCGCTCTGCCCTGGCGAAGCGAAAAGCCCCCCCGTGAAAAACGGGGGTGAGGGGATGGAAAGGCCGGGGGCAGGGGGAGAAGAGAAAGGGGGGAAGGAGCAGAGAAGGGGAGGCGTGGGGGGAAGGCAGGAGAGAGAGAGAGAGAGAGAGGGACCGGGAGACAGAGGAGAGAGCAGGGAGAG
>VZTA01012965.1:365393-386975 GCA_013398855.1 Mohoua ochrocephala | reverse complement strand
ACGGTTTCCCACCCCCCCCCCCCCCCCCCCCTTTTTTTTTTTTTTTTTTTTTTTTTTTTTTTTTTAGGATATCGTGGCTGGAGAGGAGGAGGAAGAGGAGGAGGAGGGGAAGAGGGGATGAAGACAGAGGATGGGGAAGGGGATATTGGAAGAAGTTCCCCTCCACCCTGGCTTTGCAAATAGGAGAGACGAGTCCACCTCTGGCTGCCCGTCCGTCCGTCCATCGGTCTCCTCCGAAGGCATCAGGAGGAGCGAGGGATACTCACAAGGAGGGATGCGGGGAGTCGCTGCATATCCGGCTCAGCACTGCCTCCGGCTCGGCTTCCTCGGCGCTGGAGTTGAGGGAGGAGGGGAGGGCGGGGAGGGGGGCACCCATGGACTAGGGGTGGGCAGGGACGGAGTTAGGGAATGAGAAGGTCAGCCTGCAGCCCCCTCTCTCCCCCCGAACATGCTTCGCGCAGGAGAGCTCCTCCGTGTCTCAGCCCTTCTCCTCGTGTCCCCCCCACTGGGACGTCACCTCCTGCTCGGAGCATCCTGGTAGCGCCCCGCTGGAGAAGGGCATCTCCTGGGCCCCGGCCCAGCGGCTTCCCCGAGCATCAGAAGGGGATGCTCGGCCCTGTTCTCCTCGGTATCACCCACAGAGACCTTTGCAGCGGGGACTCGCTACAGCCTTGTTTGCGGGTTCACTCTTATGGACCTGGGTGAAAAACTAAAACAAGTGTGTCAGGAGTGCGTGAGGACAACCGGAATTAGCAAGGGGAGGTGGTGGTGATGCAATGCTGTGGGGAAAAACGGGCTCTGGTCGTGAGGGGATGAATGGAAAGGGGATAAATCCTGCGTGTGAGGTAATAGGTCCTGCTGGCACTGAGCAAATCCCGGTGCAGGCACGGGTGGGAGCGCTCCGGCAGCAGGATGCACGGCATGTGGCTGCTTTAGGGGAGGGGGTTAGGGGTGTCACGAAGGCTGATCAAGCCCGGGAGGATTTGGCCGTGCCCAGGCTTAGCACAGGATCAGGGATGGGCTTGCTGCCTCCCATCGCTAACACTCTGGAAGCTGCATGGAATCCCAGTCCTAGGGTGCTGCGGTAGCGTCCCCCCAGGGACGTGATGGTGGAGAACAGCTGGTGCCGTGCAGGGACAGCTTGCAGGTCATTCAGGAGGATGCAGCCGTGGCACAGGGAGGGTGAGGACACGAGGACATGCCGTGTCACCCCCCAGTGACATAGCCTGGCGCAGGTGGCCTTGTTGCAGCAGGCAGTTCAGCTGTGGCGCTGGGGAAGGGTAGCAGAGAAATCCCCAGAGTACTGGAAACAGGGTGGGTAAAACTAAAGTTCGTGTGAGCAGAAACTGCAAGGGAAGGGAAATCCTCTGGAAATGCCTTAAGCCTACCCACAAAGTGCTGAGCTAAGAAATGAGGATGGTAATTCACTCGGCTCTTCACAGGCAGGTTTGGCTCCAGTGTAGGGGCACCCGCCCCGTGTTCAGCCCCGTGGGTTGGTGTGATGTGGGGGAACTTCTTGCACATTCACAGATCTCTGAGGCCGGAGGGGGTACAGTTTCCATGAGACCAGTTTAATCCTTCTGCAGGTGCCCGTGTTGGTTAAAAAAGGACAAGTTGCCCTCTGGTTCAGGATTTATGGCTGCTGGAGTGGCGTAGGGTCCTGCCAAAGTAAAGAAGGTTTTATTAGTGCTACGGCTGCCTGTGATGAGACCCAGGTCTCTCTCCAAGAAGCTGCTAAGAAACAGAGGCAGTGCTAGGGTGAGAGCGATGCTCCTGTGGGATTAAGAGGTTTGCAGGAGAGGCAGAGCCATGGCCAGCTGTCGTCAGCTTTTCTGGAGGGCTTGGACGAACTCAGCTGTGCAGAGTATCCTCCCTGCAGGCTCAGGAGGAACAATGAAACCCCGTGGATGCAGACTGGAGCTACTGATGAGCCTGCTGTTCGTTTGTCTGGGGAAAGTTGTGTGGGTAGGGCTGCTCCTCTTCTTAATGTCAGGCGGGGATGGAGGGCGAGCAGAGAAAAAGGTCAGAGGGGGTTTGGAGCAGGCAAGGGGAGGCAGCAGGGTGGTGTAGGGGAATGTGAGATCAACAGAGACAGTCACATTCCCTGGTATGAATAGGACTGAAAGGTCAAGGAGGTTGAATGGCTGCTTCTCCTCTTCTCCAGGTACCAGGTCGCCCCTACAGTTTGCAGAGCACTCTTTGGTCTCTGGGTGAGTGATTCATCATCTTCCTCGATGGTAAGTGTGAGCGGTGAGAGGTTTATTGCGTGGACCACAGTGGCATATATGCAGCATCACTGGTTCAAAAACCATTCATGTGACCCGTCCCCCAGGGAACTGACATAAAAAATGATGCAAGGAATAAAACCCCTCAATATTCTGCATTATTTTAACCCTCCTCCAACTTTCTGGGGATCTTCCAAGGTCATGCATGCACACCCTCAACCGTACGGTCTAGGAGTACTTTCCTTTCCAATGAAAGGTGGGGTGAGTGGTGGAGTTTGAATAATTGCCTGCTTTACTGTGGCACCGAGGCTGGCTTCCCCTTGAGCTAAGCACGGGACAAACAGAACAGAAGGATGTTTCCCGCCCCAAAGCAATTCTCCCCTAATCACGTTAGAGACATGTGGGCTGTAGCATAATCAAGCGCTGTAAGACCTGTGAGAAAATCTTCCATCTCAAATCCTACTCAAGCTCTTTGGAAAACCATTAGCAGAACCTGGCCCTGCTTTTTTTTATTCTGAAGGAAAAAGTCCACAGCCTCCTGAATGCTCCTTTCCTATTACCCCTATAAAATTCCTCAGTAGGTTGATAAGTTCCATAAGCAGCAAGGCAGCCTGAGACTCAGAGGGGTAAATCCAATCTTCCCACTCTCCCTTGATCTCTGTCTTCTGTTCTCTGAGCTTTCATTCTGCACTCCGCTTCTCTTCCCTCCCAAAGAAACCTAAAAATAAATAAATCCAAGAAAGAGCGGAAAAAGGAAAAGCCATCAGCCCCCAAAACGATGTGCTTAGTCATTCATGGTGAGTAAAAATAGTTTCCCAAATGAACAAATTGCTGAGCCAACCAGATGAGCAAGTCATCTCCATAAACGAGGGGTCTCATCCTCCCTCTCCTTGGGCAGGTCCCTGTGTTAATGGGCTTTTGGTAAAGCCCTGAGCGGAATTACTTGGAGAAGGATCAGGCCCATGAAGACAGCCCTGGGGGTCAGTGCCAAGCACCCTGCTACTTAAGGGGACATGTAATGAAAAAATTTATGTTCTTTGCATCAAAGATGCAAATGGAGACATTTAATGAAGAGTGAGATACCGAACTGTCACGTGCCTGGAGTTCTGCAGAGATGGTGCAGTGAACAGGGGGGCTGAAGTAAACCTGAGGACTTTCTGGGCAAGATAGTGTGGGGCTGCATTCAGGCTGCTCCAGGGGTGGGGTGTGCTTTGCTCCCTGCTGGAAAAGCCTGGGTGGGCAATTCTGGCTCTTGGCTTCTCCAGCTCTTGGCCAAGATCAAGCCTGCGATTGTTCCCACTGGGATGGAACGCTCGGTACACGAGGCACGACTGAAGACTTAGGCAGAATCCCCCCAGCAGAAACAGGGCCCTCGTATTCCTGTCAATAAATATTTGGCAGCAGATGACTTGTTCTCCCCTTGGGCTATTGAGGAACAGTGGGCTGCATGATTGGTTTTCAGGATCCAGCCAGCCCTTTTGGGTTAAATCCATCTCTTTAACATAGGAGAACAGCTGATTGGGGAATTTAGGCATCCTGGGGGAACAGAGGCTCAGGACATGCCAGTAGGGAAATCAGCTAAGCTCTCTGTGTGCTTAGATCTGTGCTCAGAAGATGGGATGGGACTTGGCTGCATCCATCTTGCTTATGTAGATGATGCTTTTTTCAAAGTAGGGATTAGCTCTTATCTTCCACCTGGCACATGGGGCCTTCATTCTGCTTCAGAGTCTCCAGCTCCCATCCAGCAGTGCTAGGACTAAAAATTACACAGCTAGGCAAGAGGGATGGATTTTTCCTACATCATTGGAAAAACCTCACACCACGTTCATCACTGGGCTCCCGGACTTCCCCAGACTTCACACCTTAGTGGATTTTAGGCCAAGCTTAGAAACGGAAGTTCCACTTTGGCTGCTACAGGACCACTCCAAAGTTTCAGGATCCAGCCAGCCCTATCTTACACAGGAGCTTGTTCTAACTGGTCCAGAGGACCAGGGGACAGCCTGACTTCCCTGTCAATGGACTACCCTCGGCAATACTCAGCTGGGGAGGTGTGGCCCCAGGAGAAGGCTGTGGGCTAGCAGGGATGGTGGGAGTGCCCGCTGCCCCAGTGGTGCTGGGTCAGGCAGGTGGCACTGTCATGTCACCTTGCGGAGGCTGAGTTACGTTTTAATCCATTGAAAAAGACAAATCCAACGGGCTCCTAGCACGTTTCCTTATCAGAGAGAAGGGGAGGAGCCCTTCTGAAACACACACAAGTCCACACAAGTGGGTGACCAATTGTCCAGGGACAATAGGTCAGGGAGACACAGTCTCTGGACACCGACCAAGAGTTTGGTATCTCAAACTGCAAAAAAAAAAGACCACGCTCAGAGTTAAAGGGGAAAATACTGTATTTTCTTTTCAATTTTCTATGAAGAGACAATTAATTCTGACAGCAAAATAATTTTAAAAAACCAGTCACACGATTAGAGATGGGTTTAAAAATGCAAATAAAAGAACAAGGGGAGGAGACCCATTCAGGGAAGACTGCAGTGAACTGGTCCTCCAGCCTATCCTAAAGTGTGTCGCTCAGGGCATCACTCTGGGCCATGCTCTTTCCCCAGGCAGCCGCCTCCTGCCTGCTGACAGACATCAGCCCACCTGGAGTTGCTGTGCAGGGACCATGCAGGCGGCGGGAGGCAGCACAGGCCCGGCACAGCCACGGCCCAAGGGCTCTGTCTGGGGCTGTGCTGCACATCCCACTTAAATCTGATGCTGTTCAAAACCCACTGCCAGGTCCATGTCAAGCTTCCCCCTCTCATCAGGTCTGTTCAGCAGGTACCCGAGAGGCCGACTCTGTCTCACCCTGCTGAAGAAATCCTGCAGCTGGGAAGCGATGTAGCACAACTTGGAGGAGCTCTGAGCACTTAACTGGTGTGAAACTGAAGATCTCTGGAGAGGTGCTGAATATTTGCTGATTTTGGAGTAGCTATTGAAGACTTTTATTTTTTTTTTTTTGGTAACATGCTACTGTTCTCTGGCCAGTCTACAACAGATGTCCTTTGGTGTCCAGATGCAGAGTTCTAGGTAAAGATTATGAGCAGGCAGAAGCAAGCTTTGGGAGCAGCATTTGTCACATCTGGGGTTGGGGACGATGCATGTGTCCCACGTGTGCCTATGCCTGTCCCCACTGTCCATGCCAGACCCCTCCAAGGTGAAGCATGGTTGTAATGCCAAACTTATTTCACTGGGCAAAACGGTCTATTCACTCACTGCCCAAAGACCTTCCTCGGAAAATTTCTTGGCCCCACTGCTACTGCTGGCAGGGTTATTAGTGAATTTTGCCATCTGTTTAGCCTGGTCTGGGGTCATGGCCGCTGCTTATCTTATCCTTTTGCCACTTTCAGCTTTGCTCCTTATCTGCTGCCACTCCCTCAACTTCAGGACCTGATCCAGCACACTGGGAAAGTGAAGAGAGTCTTTTACTCCCAGCACAGGGGCTGGGATTCTTGGCAGGCTCTCTTCTGCTTTCCAGTACTGCTTAAAACTCATTTTACCATCCTCCCAGCTCCACCAGTGTTTGCCTACCAGTGCCAGCCCAGCAAGTGGCTCCACGTGCGCAGATCCCGGCTCTCTGGGAGGATCTGTATGCACGGCTAAATCAGCTACAACCTCTCCGAAGCAGGATTGTGCCTCGCTCTGTCTGCAACACAGCTGGACACGAACAGAGCTCACCAGCATTAGTAAAGTGGAAAGCAGGTACAGAGGGTGTTAAAGGCAGTGGGATTTTGGGACAGGGCAGCAAGGAAAGTGAATGCAAATCCAGCAGCTGCCATGGCATTCTCCCGCCCAGGAGGTTTGCTGGCTCTGCCAACTGTCTCTTGAGTTTTGGGCAGTTCAAAATGCTGCGAATCATGTTTCCAAAAGGTCTTATGTGGCTGACAAACACGGATTTTATCAGTAAGATTTCAGCTTGTAGATCACTTAGTTGCTTTAGGAAACATTATTCTCAACTCACTGGCTGTGGATGAAGCTGGGAGGATTTGCTGTTTGGGGAACCTGGGAGAAGGTCACTAAACTCGAGAGAACTTGTGCCACATGACTTTGCTCAGCAGAAGGCTGGACCTTCATGGCCCTGAATTCAAGTAGCCTCTATTATAACCTATCTTGACCCCCTTAATATTCAGACTGACTGAAAAGTCCCACTGGCTAGAGCCCCCCTACGAACCCTTGTCCTGTTCTGTCAGGCATGCGGATGTCATGCCTCCCAGCTCTCTCACTAGTGCCATCACTAAACAAAACACACCACCAGAGCCCTCAGGCTCTGAAACTCATTCCCTGGGCACACTGCCGTGCTTCCCCATTGCTCCAGCCCAGAACATGCTCTCCTAGGACCAAACCAGCACAAACTCCTTGAGAAATGACCTACTGGTCACTGCCTAACCTGCTAACGAGGGGTCAGGAAGACAGATTCTACCCCGCCATCCACTCCCCCACCTAACGAGTGAAAAAGCAGTAAGAACTAATGTGCAAGACAGCCTTCCCTTCTCCCTCTCCCCCAGCACAGAAGCCCAAACCCAGGAGTCGTAGCACAGCCTCTCTGCAGGAACAGAGGTGCCAGGGGCTGGCTTGAGCCAGCTGCCCCCTCCCAGGAAGGACACCAGTGCTGAGAGATGTGAGAGGGCCTTGTTCAGCTCTGAGAATCATTCTGAAAAAGAACTACTGGAAGACCTAGCAGTAAAGCAAGGGACTAGTCCAACTGGAGTTGTCAGCTAGAGACCTCCCAGTACCACTTACTCAACAGAGTGGAAAAAGTAGCTAGCAGGGCACTAATGACTATTTTCAATGTAATTTTAAATCTAGTTCCATTTATTTTTCTTTTTTTTTCTTTTTTTTTTTTTCTCCTTTCCACTCACTGGGTTTCTAATACTGGTAACCTTTCTCTACAGCTCCCGTGTGTGTGTGTGTTTAAGTGTGTGTGTGGCAGAGGCAGTGGGGGTCAGGTGTTTAGGCACTTGTGGCAAAGCCAACACGGTTGTTATCACGGTCAAAGACGCTGTAGTAGGGTCCAATAAAGACATCTCCCAGGATCCAGAGTGGGCCCCCAGGGGGTGGGATGTCCAGGCCTGAAAAGCCACTCAGGCATATCGTCTGTCCCGCTGTACTAACCTAGAAAGAAGAGCGAGAGCTTCAATCTAAGCAGGTCATTCCCTTCCCTTGACCTTGCGGGCTTGGCAAGAACACCTGCAAGGCTGCCTTCGCTTCAGTCTCTCCCAGACTGAGATCCACAGATTGCAAAAGTGACTCCCAACCCACCGCATCTACAGCTCCAAACCCAGCCCCCCCTCCCTTAAGCACTAAAGCATCAAGCAAAGCTGCACGTGACCATAAACCTCCCAGCCCACACAGCTCTGAATTAGAGCCATTGGTGAAGGTCTGCACAAGATGATGGTCCTCGCAAGTTGATTCTGATGGCTTAAATGACAGGTTGGTGGCCTCTGCTATAATAAGGCTGGCCTCGTGGCACCACAATGCAGCAGAAAAGAGCTAAATGTTTTTAGAAAGTGATGTGACAGCTTGCCTCCCTCAACCATCCTGCTATTCCTCAAGAGCATTATGCAGAGGGTCTCATTCCTGTGAGACACTGATGAGGTTACCTGGATCCATCTGCAGTGCCACCGCCCTGACACCCTAACCTTTCAGACTTCTTCCCAAGCACCAGCTCTGGCACTGCTTTGGCTGCTCTTGTGTTTTGGAGCAGTGGAAGCAAAAGCCAGGCCTCGGGGAAGAAGCATAAGGCTGGAAAAATCTGCCTGGACATACCTTGAGGATATAGTCCTCTCCTGTGAGCACGTAGCGCTTCTGTCCTAGTGTTATTGTGATGTTAGGCAGCGATGGCACTTTTTCACAGGCGACCACGTACTGAAATGGCAACAGTAAAGGCTTTAGACTGGACCTCCCACACTCTCAGTCTTCCTTGGGCACAATCACATCTTTGCTGTGGTTTTCCCCAAAACCAGCTCATCTCAGGGTGCAGGAGAAGCTTCAGCTGGGGTAAGTAGGCTGCTCCCTGCCTAGGGCTCCAAGCTGAGAGGGCTTTATGGATAGGCATGGAGCCAAAGGATGTTGGATTCAGCTTTTGGCTCTGCTGAGTCCCAGGGTGCCACAGCTGATGTGGCACGGTCGGGGGTTTTTACCAGACGAGAGGCAGCTGTGGCTCAGTACACAGAGATTCACAGAGTAATGAACAGACAAAGCCAGTTTCATTAACAATGGCAAGTCTTGGGGATGATGGCAGGTCTAAGCCAACTGTTGCTGCAGCTTGGGGTCTCTGACACTGCAGAAATGCCCTACGAGTGCTCCTGGCTCTGATTTGGGAGGGCTTTCAGAGCAGGGCATTTTTTTCTACAGGGTCTTTATAATCCATATTCTTCCACAATTTTAGGGAGGAGAGAGAGCCTTGTGAGATTAGCTTTGATGGTTGAAAACTTGGCAGCAAAGGGTTGCCATTTGCATGAAATATACTTTTACTGAAGTGTCTCTGGACTCCCATTAAGGTGAATCCTTGGCCTCAGCTGCAACTCAGATCTCTTCTCTTCCACCTCCCAGAGATTGGTGGCAGAGGTTGACTCAAAAGCTTCCCAAAGTTCACGGGGCCTGGGCTTTCTACCGAGCACGAGCAGGGTGGTGAATGCTATGCAGGGTCAAAAGATGAAGGGGTCCCTGCTGTGCCAGTGCCTTTTCCTACTGCAGGAGCACCGGCTGGGAACAAAGACCAGAGGGAGCAGAACACTAAGGTCTCAACAAGCATCTGGGTACAAAGTAGGGTGTAAGCATAGATGCTGTGATGGCCATGGATTCCCACATCTCCAGCCTGGCCTCACCTCGCCTTTCATGAGTGGTGATGCACCGATGGCTTTCTGTATCTTCTTCACGTCTTTGCTGGGGCCAGTGATGAGTGAGGTTCCTGTGTCCACGATGGCCTCGCAGCCCCCCTCACACACGCTCAGCCCGTTGCCAACACTCACCCTGGGGAGAGATGTCCAGACATTAGACAACCCTTAGAAGCCTCCCAGTGAAGGCTGCAGGAAGCAGTACACAGGCAGGCTGTGACAGACACCCAGGAAGGACAGATGCTCAGAAACACGGATGCAGCACCAACTCAGTGCACAGACCCCCCGGCTCCCTGTCGTCTGCTCGTGACTGAGCAGGTGCCTTGAAGTGTAACTGCATTTCTGCAGAGAGCCTGCCTGCTGCCTGTGTACCCTGCCTGCTACCTGCACTCCAGAGCTAATGGACGTGGGAGAGAGCTAAGGACAACGAATTATGGACTTGTATGGCCCGCGCTGCTGCAGAAAAACAAAGGGTTAAAGGGGTGGTGTGACAGCCACGGGCAAGGGAAGGGTTCCTGTACAGAGAAAAGGCAAGCCAGGAGCAGCTTGGCTTCCTCACCCGCATCGCATTTCACAGCAGTGCCGACGGACAAAGCCTTCTAGCCAAGGGTCTGCCATACTTTGCCAACGCTGCAGGTCTGAGGGAAAATGAGAACTAAAATGCCGCGCTGGGGAGGGATGCAATTCCCAGGAAAAGGACACACTCTGATCACAGGCCACTTCTAAGTTCCCATCACGTGGGAGAGCTCAGAATAGACCGCGGGGCTGGCGGCCGTCAGCTCAGCCTGCTCTCCTCCCCTCTGCCTCCAACAATGCGCGCTGATTGCTGCGCCGTGCCCTTCAGTCAAGGGCTGGCTTCCTGAGGCCTCATCCTGCTCCTCTGGAGCTGTGTGCCGGAGAGCCACGCAGCTCAGGCCTTGCTGAGAACCGAGCAGAGCTGGCGTTTAATCTGTGGGGCTCGCCCTGCCTGCAAGGAGGACACACTGGCATTTTTCCCCGCTTCACAAGGACGCAGTAGGTGTTTTCAAGGGTCAGGCCATAAACAAGAGGAAAGGATTTTGCAGAACATCTCCTTATGGCTTCTGCCTTTCGCCTCCTTCCAGCGACAAACAACCCAGCCCTACGGTTGGATTTTAATCTGCTTTTTTTGGTGTGGATGTGTTGCAGAGATGACTCCTTTTCGAGGAGGGTCTCAGCCGAGCCTCAGGCACGTGCTGCCTGCACACGTGACCCCGCGCGTGTGGTCAGGTGAATGGGGAACTTACTCGTCCATGTGGATCTGCCAGTAGGCCTTGCGTGTGACATTAAACCAGCTGACCTCGCCCTTGTAGTACTTGGGGTCGGTTCCTCCCAGGACCAGCTCGCCACCAGGGTCACCAGAGGGGTCTCTGAAAAACAATGCCCAAACCTGTGAACATCAAGGGCAGGGCGAGAACAACCTGCTTCAAGTGCCCCCAAAATACCTGCTGGGGTGCTTGGGGGTGAAGCATAGCATTAACAGTATGGGAGACAGACTTATGTTGTGCTATGTAATGTTATGTCAATATAAGGACAGATACTGTGACATAGGCTGGGATGGGAAAATGGGGTTATTTTGCCCCAGCCAAAGCATCCTGCAGCTTTCCACCTGGTACTTTCTCACAAAAACCTGAAGAAACTCGCAGCAGAACAGGGGGATGGCAAAGGGGAACTGAGCACTGACACAAGGACTTCCTAAATCAGCTTGTAAAAAGTGCCTGTGCAGGGCTGGACACAGCTGATGCAGGGTTAGGTTATCTGCACTCGACTCTGCCAACCAGCAGTCTTGGAGTGAATCCTCAAGGTTACCATCAGATAAGAGCTCACTGCTGAGCAGATGGGAAGAAATATGGTGATGGGGGAGGGCTGGTGCTTGAATGGCCAGCAGCAGCCCTCCCTGCCCTCCCTGCTCTTGGCACGCTACTTTTTGGGCTGAAGTAGTTCAGAGTTGCTGCTGCGGTGCCAGAAAAGTGATGGGATGTCCTGTGGGGAGCAGCAGTGGGTGGGAAGGTGCTGGCAGCTGCAGAGGAGGATTTCCCAAGGTGGTGAGAGAGCATTAGACTCCCCATTAGGGATGACTTATGGGGGGCACCCTTGCCTAGGAGGCAACATGGTGGTGGACCACGTGGCTTATGGATTTTGGCAGCAGACTGGGGCTGTTTACCTCTCTAAAGGGGACTGCACTAGCAGCAATCTCATGATCACAGCCCTGTTTATTTTTATTTCTCTTTCCTCTGGAAACATCGTCTATCTATTCATCAGTTAAGAAATCTAGTCACAGATCCACCCAGCTTTTTATCAGTGAAAGAGCTGCATTTCTACTTCCCTTCTCCTTACTTCAGAGAAGCAAACATAAGAGATCTTGGGCTGACTGCTCCTGCAAGCAGAACTTGCTGAGACTTCCCCGACTGGGAAGTGCTGTCCAGAATGTAAAACAGCAGATGACAAGAGAGGTGCTACTGGGCAACAGAGGAAAACTCACTGGGCTTGCCCTCACAACCAGAGGTGTGCCACCAAACCCAACACTACCTGTTCAGGTAGAAGGAGAACAGATTTTTCTCGACCAGCCTCTGTTTCATGACGTTATCGAAGAAAGGCTCGGCGCCCTCCACAGAGATCCTTGGATATGCCAGGCCCAGGATGCCATCAAACTTGGCAGCGATGAATGTCATGCCTGGCTGCTTCGTGGCCTCCCCAAAGATCTGATCCAGGATTTTCAAGTTGCCGAGCTGTGGGGAGATAGGGAGGGAAGGGGAAGGCAGATTGTAAAGAAAACTGACTCAGGAGACCTGGGTGGTAACGGGACCTCACTGAACACGGGCTGTAGCACGTCCCTCGATGTGCTGCCACACTCCTGGCCTGCTTTCATCGTTGCATTTGTAGGCAGCTGCAGAAAACAGATACCCTGGTGCCACTCTTGTCAGGGGAAGAGACTGGCAACTCTGGCTCAGTGGAATCTCCCGAGTCCCCGCAAAGCCCAGCACACTTCTAAGGGCAGGAGAATCCCTTTAGCCTTTTGTGGTGTTCCGGCACTGGCCTTGCTGCTCTGCAGCCACTCCTCTTCGCACAGAGGACCCATATCCATTTGACCCTCCTACATCTCCTCCCCTATCACCTACTTCATCATTTCCTCCCAGTCTGAAAAGCTCTTGCGCTGTGCCTTTAATCCTCTTCCCCTCTCTGGACATCTTCTAAGTCATCTGTGTATCCTACCTCCTTGGGTGCTGCACCTCTCCTCGGATGGGAGCACAAATCCCTCTCGCCTCTGCCCACGACCCCTGTGATCTCCCCTACATAAGAAACAACCTCGGGATATTGCTGAATCTCTCGGAAGAGCCACCAGCCTGCAGAGACCTCCCATGAAAGGGGAGAAGACCCAGCCAAGAAAGCGAGGTTGAGCCTGAAGCACAAAAATAGCAAGCAGAGTACTGAGAATTCAAAGGTCACCTCCCTTGCCAGCCATGAGAAGGACCGGCATTCCCCACCGGAAAGCTGAAATGCCTTGCAAGGGCAGATCCCCAGAAAGAAGATGATCAGAGAAAGGAGGATAGCTCTGCTGATGGGGAGCAGGATGCATCTGCTGGCTTCTGGCTCTAGCAGTTCAGGAGGCTTGTGAGCTTCTGGCTGACCACAGGCAATTTCAGCATCCACGCTAGGACAATTTCAGCCTCTCAGCCTGCAGCTAGCAGCCCTGTAGTGAGCCAGGCTGGACTGACAAGCTGGCCTCTCCTACCTGATGGCAGATAATGATCCCCGTAAATTACTAATATCCCCCCAGGGTTAGACAGTGCAAGGCTGGGACAGCAGCGCTGCCTTTAATGGTATTGGAGGACTGCACTAGGAAAGGGCGATCGAGCCTTGCGAAAGCTAAAAGCCACAGGGCAGGATGTGGGGGGGAAAGCGCGCGTGGCAACGCATCCGCTCGCCAGCGCGTGCCCCACTTGTACGCTCCAGGTCTACAAAAGCCACTTCTCGGCACCGCTGCTCCTCAGCAGATCGGAAAGTCCAATGAAGCTTCTACTTAAAAAAGAAGGTAAAACGCAATGGACCGATAACACTGAGTGTCAGGTTTGTCTGAATATTGCTCTGCTTGCACATCCCAAGGGGGAGGCAGATTTCTGCCCAGTCATGAATTCTCGGCAGACCCTGCCTGCGCTTGGTCCTCAGCAGGGCTGAAACCCAAGACCATCTTTAGCAGAGTGCTCCTGCCAGGTGACAGATCCTTTGTCTCTGTCCCTTGGCTGGCTCTCACCCAGACACTGAGCAACCAAAAATCATGACCAGTGGATGGCCATTTGGTGGCCACCCTCCAGCACTTTGCAGACGGGCGTCAGCACTCCACAGCTCGCCTGGCCTCCTTGTCAGTGGCCTCAGCCAGCAGTTAAGCACTGGATGGCAAAGGCAGACCAAGAGGTGAGGGCCTCTGTGGCACGGCTTGGCACCAGGGCTTGGGGTGCAGAGGCACAAGGGAGAGGCAAGGAAAGTCATCTCCCGTGCAGTGCATCTGCACTGCAGTCATGGGAGAGACTTTGTGCCCCATGGCCAGCTAAGTTTCCTCTGCTGTCCTTGAAGGACATCCCAAGGTTGGGCTGTGATAAAGGGATGAGATGCCTGAGCAGCAGAGGGCTGGCTGAACCCGCTGCTCTTTGGAGAGAAAGCAGCACTGCGGAGTGCGGAGCTACGGGGCATCACGCCTCCACAGAACGAGAGAGGATGTTTGACATGAGCTCATCACCCTCTCAAAAAAAAATTCAGGGCTGAGGGACTCCGGACTACCTGCCAACAAGCCTCTTTTGGTCAGATGCCAGTGCTACCAGAGGTTGCTGTGGCTGCCTCCACCCACCAGAATGGCTGGAGCCGAGAGGGTCACCCTGAAGGTTACTTCAATGACTTTCTTTCAAGACCATACCTGACTGGGAGCTTGCCTACGACAGGTTGTGCATCAGAGGATGCATCCTGGCGTCCAAGCTGAAGGGTCCCTGACCCTCAGAGCCACCCCTGCTCCTGCCTACCCCTGCTCCTGCCTACTGCAAGTGGGACACTGCTCAGCTCCATGCAAGAGGTTTCTCTTGCTTCTGTGCAGACAGAAACCAAGTGCTACAAGCGGTGCTGTCTGCCAAGAGCCATCCTCACTTCCCAAACAAACCGAGGCACAAAATCCTTCCTCCGAGCTGCCGGCAAGTGGAGAGCTAATTAGCAAACAGGCCCTACAGTGACAATTACAAACCAAAAAAAGAGAGAAAACTGCATTTTTCTTTCTGACTCATTTCAGCCCTTGCATTAAGCCCACACTTTCTAAGGACAATGAAGTTTGCTGTTTGCCTTGCTGCATCTTTGGATGCAGCATAGAGGCAACAGCTAATGCTTCCAGGCTAGCCTGAAAGCTTCAGGCTGTAAGGATGGGCTAAAGAGTGCATCTTGCAAGAGTCACACACTTTAAAAGCTTCTCCTGGATATTTTTCTTTTGATTTTGATGAAACTGGTAAGCCAATAGTTTTCAGCTGAACCTAAACAGAAATCTCCAAATCGCCAGATTTATGTGCTTATTCAAAACTTTTGCTTTGTTTCTCCCCTCCTGCAAAGCAAACATATGCTCTTATCCCTGCCAGGAGAGCGAGTAATCTGAGAGCACATGCACCCCTGACGTCTGGCAGCTGGCAAACTCTCCCGAGCATCTGTACCTGGGAGGAAGTCATGAAAGGCACTCGTCCTTCACAGGACAGAAAGCTCAGCCTTTCCTTGCTGAAAAGCAAACCGTGAAGCAACCGCCACCCAGCTAACTCAAGCTGCACCCTGAACACTGCTGGGGAACCCCCCTCAGGGTGTTACCCAGCCTTTACAAGCATAAGCACCAGTTCTGGATGCGAGACCAGGATGGGGCAGTAAAGAGACCTTTTCTGGTCTGTGTTTGGGCAGCTGCCCATATGGGCATCCACTAATGTGTGGATATTGGCCAAGAACGAGCTGGGCACCACCAGCAGTCTGTGCGGCGGTGTTGGCATGTGCTTGGGCTGGTAAGTTTTTGGGATCACCAGGAAAAGGGTTGGAGGGATGGCCTGAGACCATGTTTGCAGGGGCACCATGTGAGCAGTCTCCCACTGCCAGCCTGCTGACCTGCAGATTAATACCATCTCCCTTCTCAGCCTGCCGTGGTTATTGATACCTTAACAGTCATCATTACCATGTCATTTCAAAGGACTTGGAAACACAGCATGGAAGGATGTTCTATACAAGTAAGACACTCAAGAAAGGAGACCCATTGAAATCTAACAGCTCCGAGCGCTCTACTGAAAGCAGTCTGGGGCAGCAGGAGACAGGGGCAGTCGTAACTCACCGTGACTGTGTCTTGGCTGAGGAACCCAGAAAGGCTCCCGGTCCCATAGCGGATGGCAAACTTGGTGCCGTTCTTCACATAGGTGCTGGATTTACCAGAGTCGTACTTGTGGTGCACCACTGCAGCCGGGAAGGGGGACACAAGGGGACACACACAACGTTAGTGCTCCTTTATACCTACGGTTCCCCAATACCTAACCCCACACCATCCAGCTTATCTGGACAAATGGACACTCAGTGATGTGAAGGTGGGCCTGAACCCGGTGCTTGCCAAGCTCAGACTGCTTAACAAAGCATTTCCAGTGTCTGGGGAATCAGGTGGGCAGATCCAATTCAGGCTGTTAAATCCGATTTGGCCGCTGGGTATTAAAAGCCTAGAGGTTATGTGGCTGGTGCGGTGTGTTAGTCAGCAGAGCAAAATGTATCCCTCCCCAAGCCATGCAGAACCAGGGTGGCTTTAAATATAGGCTGCTCCGGGCATGAACGTTTTCACCTCATGGACTTATCTGTTTCTTTTACTAGGAGAAGCTGGAAATTTTTCATACATTGTTTTTAGTACAGAAAGAATTCAAAACATTCCTGTACTTGCAGAGGAGAAGGGCTTTCCCCTAGTCTAAGCTGCTTTTCCCCTTGGATGGGTTGGGAGCTGTGGGATATCCCTGGTTTTATGGCCAGACAAATTCCTCCTCCACAGACTCCTCCCAAATCACGAGCTGGCCAGCGCAGCCCCACGGCTGGTTGCTGAGTGGTGCAGACAGCAGCTGAGGATGAGCCAGCCGAGCCCCACACAAAGTGACAGCATCACACAAGGAGTTTCCCAGCTAGGCTGTCTGGGTCCCAGTTTGGATTCCAGTCTGGCGGGAGGTTAAGCTCTTCGTATATTCATAAAACGAGCCCTTTGGTCCCAGCACCTCCCGAGGCACTACCTTGAGAAACCAGCTCCCTGCTAGAAATCAGGAACCCCCGAGGCATACCAGGTCTGGACCTCACCACCCTGTCACACAGAATCACCAGGTTGGAAGAGACCTTCAAGATCACCGAGTTCAACTCATGCCCTAACACCACCTCAACTACACCATGGCACTGAGTGCCACATCCAATCTTTTTTTTTAAACGCATCCAGGGATGGTGACTCCACCACCTCCCTGGGCAGACGATTCCAGAACTTTATCACTCTTTCAGTAAAAAACTTTTTCCTGACATCCAACCTAAATTTCCCTTGGCACAGCTTAAGACTGTTGGTGTAGTAAATCTCATTTCACAGATGCAAAAAGGAGGTCTGTCTACAAGAAGTCCAAATTTCCACTCTACTCCCAACGAGCACTGTGGAATGCCTTTCATGGTTGCATTTGTTGACTCCACAGGTTTCTCCACTTTGCTTAAGCAGCACAACCACTGGCTTTTAAATAGCATTTTACCATAGCCAGGTTTGACATCTTTGGCTGTGGAGGTTTATTGCATAGGAATGCCACAGAATAAAAAAAAACTTGCAGTCCCTAAGACATTCTCATTCATTGTGCCTACCTGGCTCTCGTTAATTATAACTCCACAAACATGCACACACATGCTCTGTGCAGCAATAAACCAGAAACTAGGACAGTTTGTATCAGATCTGGCAAGAGGCTGACTTAGAAAAAGTCAGCCTTGCGCAATGGGATAGCAGCAGCATTGGTCTATAATTTGGGGAGAAACATCACAACCGATGATGCTGCTCCCCTGCTGTAGGGCTGAAGCTGTTGAAGAAGATTTGGCCCCGTATATGGGGGTGACTTGGAAAAGAAAAAACCCAGGAAAGGCCTAATGAAGGATGGATGCAGGAAGCTGGTGTTGTATTTCCAGCTCTGACCCTAAGAAGCCCATCAGCCTCTGGCAAGTCCTTTCATGCTGCTGCCTCAGTTTCTCCTTTGCAATGCAAGGCTCTGCATTTGCAGGGAAGGAGAAGCTGTTGAGCAGTGTCTGGCACCCATGACACTTACTGCAGGCGATGTCCAGTAGGGAACAGTGCACGGATGGCACCCAGAGGTTGGAGGAGCCAGTGTCAAAGATCACGGTGAAATTCTGGGGGGGTGTCCCGATGCCGATCACACCGTAATACTGGGCCTGCAAAGGAGAAGAAGGGAGCCGTGAGCAGAGGCAGCTGGCTAAGAGCAGGGATTAAAGATCAAAAAATCTCTTAAGATTGAATAGAGGATCAGCTTCTTATCTAGACATTGCCCTCCTCTTGTTTTTGGCACTGATGGGTTCCCAGCCTTTGTCCTCTGGAAGGGAGGTTCCCCTTCAGCGTTCACAACTCATTACAGCGGGTGTGAAAAGGATAAATCGAGGACAAGTGGGATGGGTGTGTGCGGGGGAGGACATTTGGGGCAAGGAGACAGGGAAGAAGAGAAGGGGGAAGGTCTGCAGGCTAGCATGCAGTTCACTACAAGGATGAGAAGAAACGATGGAAGGAAGCCAAGCAAAACACCTGCGTTATTGAAAAGCTGGAACTGGCCGGGAAGCTGCTTTGCTCGTGGGTTCGCAGACAAACTGTGGGTTGCAGCGAGCAGCAGCACTGCCCACTGCAGGTGGAGGTACAGCTGCTGGGGGTTTTGGTGCTTGCTGGTGAGCTCCGGGCATGGGGGGGAATAAATGAATGCTCAGAGAGCTGGAAGACTGGAGGAGTGGTGAGAGCAAAGAGCATCGGCAGCACCACCAGAGGTGGATTTAGGCCTGGAGGGTGAAAGACTGGGAGAAGTCCCTGTAGCACAGGTATCTGATGAATACCCCTTTGCTCTGAGACTACATTTCTGCTGGGACTGGAAGAAACCTGAATGGCTGAGTTGTTGGCAAGGTATCCCTCTCTCCACAGAGGAGAGGATGAATGGAGAATGCTAGGCAGGTGCTACATGGACTCATTTTTCCCCAGTCCTCCCAAACAGGTGGGGAGCTGTGTCCTGCCTGGTGAGCAGCTGGTTCAGGGTCCTGGAGAGAAGGCTGCGAGCAAGAGAAGTCAGCCAGTAGCCTTTCCAAACCCCCCGTGTACTTAATTAAGGGGGGGCGGGGAAGAAAACAGGATTATCAAAGCTGTTCACCTCCTGTGCGCTTAGTTTGCAAGGCTTGCTCGCTGGGTAATTAACAATCCATTGCAATTAGCCATAATGGGGAGGCAGCACTTGCTTCCAGTGGTTCTGTAATTATTGCTGGGGCTTGAAAATGAACCCCCGGTTCAGGGGCTCCGTTTGCCACAGACATAGACCCATGAAGGGTCCCAGGGGCTAGGAGGAAGCACACGAGGCAGGCTAGTGGGGGTTGTCCCAAGAATTCCTTTGGCAGCAAAAGCATTTTCATCCAGGCTGGGAGGGACCCCGTGGTCCCTTATCTGCCACCACAGGTTGGGTTGGTGCCCCCGTGACAAGGGAGAACAGTGCTGCCCTGAGCAGCGGTCTGAGCTGTGGTTGCAAGAGACAACACCGTGACACAACTGCTCGCCCTGGCTTTCAACACTGCCAACTGAAACACCAGTGGCCCTTCCCAGGACAGGACGGCGCTGGTTGGATGACAAGAGCCCCTGGGGAAAGGCAGCAGGGGGAATATATCCTGAATTAATGCCTAAATATCTGGGCCCAGCTTCATTCTGCCAGCTAATGCTCACATCCTTCACCGCCCGGTGAGGAACCCTGAAATAGTAAACCCCACACGTGTTTGGCAGCAGGGCAAGGGCAAACTTCGTGTCCTTTATCTGGTTTCTCTTTCTGCCACCGCACAGGTCCCTTTGCTCCCTAAGTTGCTGAGAAGAAAGGGGAGGTACAGGGTGGCTTTTCCCAAGGCAGTGCAGAAGATGAAGGATAGTGAGAGGAAGGGTCCTGCATCCCCAGCCCCATAGGAAGCTAGTACCCAATCTGAGCTTTCTTCCCCTATCCTGGGCTCACTCATTTATGCCCCAACGCCTCAAGGAGTGGAGCATGATTTTTATGCCCCTGTCTTGCCAAAAGTAGAGTCCAAATGGCCAGAAGATGCTAGGAAGGACTGTAAGTGAGCAGGCCCCTACTTATGATTGTTAATTAGTGACAAAGGGGAAAGGAAATAGGTCACAAACCGAAAAGCTCCTGCTTGGGTGGCAGCGGGTTGTTTGTTGCTGTTGTTATAATTACTAGTATTAGTATTTTTAGTTTAGTAATGATGGGAAGCGCCTTTTGGTACCCACTCACTAAGCCATGGGAGTGCATGAATCTGTCCTACAGGATCAACATCTCTCCCTCCTTTGCCTTCCTGGCTGGTGGCACCACCACCTGGATGGTGGTGTCTCACCACCCCCTAGGATGGACACCCCCACAAGTGACAGCCACTCGCCCAACATTGTGCTGGGGTCCGCTGCAGTGGTGGGGGGGGGTGGTTTGCAGGGGGGTTGTTACTCACATCCATGTAGTTCTTCAACAACTCCGGAGTGGGCTCACCCTCCTCGGCAAAGCCCAGCTTGAACTTGAGGGCCTGGGTGATAGAGTTCATATCTGGGATCTCGCTGCCCACCTCGTTCAGGATCCGCCGCATGGAGGGGAACTTGGTCAGGGGGATCCTGTGTGGGGACGGCAAACACACACCTGTTAAAGGGGGTGTGTAGGGGAGGGACCCCTAGGGAAGGGGGGCAGCAGGGCTCCACTCAAAACAGGGGACGCGCCAGTACCAGGCGGGTGAGGTTTGGGCTCCTGCCAGCACCCTACGCTAGATCCCCCTCGCCGCGCTGCGTTCAGTGTTTTTCCCAAAGCCGGAGGATAGGGGGAAGGGCCGGGGGGGCCGCCAGAGCTCACCAGATGTAAGGGGAGCTGGGGCGAGGCTCCTTCATGGGCAGGATTGAGGGGGGGGGGGGGGCCGAACCTTCCCCCCCTTGCTTTGATGGAGGAGGAGCCGCCCCGTATGGAGGGCTGTGAGAGGAGCTCGGAGGCCACTGCTGCAGCAGCACCGGGGGTGCCTGTCCCATGTCCCCCCCAACCCGGGCGGCTCAGCAGCCCCTGAGGAACCCCCTCGTCTCACCTGATGAGGGCGGCGCAGGACCCGGCCAGGGCGAGCAGCAGGAGGAGGCCGCGGGGCCCCATGGCGGCGATGGCGCTGGTGGCGGCGGTGGCGAGGGGTCAGAGGCTGGAGGTCCCGAAGCCGAGAGGCCGCGACACCGCTCCCGCTTTCCGTCCCTGTTTTTGTAGGCAGAGCGGCCCCTCTCCACGGATTTCTGGAGTCAGCTGACGGTCTAAAATTGCAACCGGCGGCGTCACGTGAGGGCGGGCCGGGGCGGGGAGCGGGCGCGGGGCCGGGGGCGCCGCCTCACGGCCCCCCCCTCCCGGGCTGACCCCCGGCGCCTCGGGCCGTGACTCAGCCCCTGGGAAAGGGGAATAAACACAATGAAATCAGTCACGAGATGCCTGTCCGGCCGCGCGTGCTTCTTCTGGACTGCCTTTAACTTCCTTCTGCTGGGTGGTTTTTTTTCGTTCTTTCCAGGTTTTCTGGCTTTTTTTTTCCTCCCAGGGGAGTGGAGTGGGGGGAACACACGACACACGCACAGCCCCAGGCAGCGGACCCCGAGTTCCTCGCAGGGCTCGGCTGCTCACGGAGCTCGGCCACCCACCCGCTGCCACCGCGGGGGTTTCACTGTGCACCCCCGCTCAGGGGGGTCGTGGCAGCTCCTCAGGCCCGTGTTTCTCCCCGGCCCCAGGACACCTCCAGTTTGGGGGACTCATCCCTCCGAGCTGGGCGTTTCTGGGGAAGATGGGCATATCCTAGGCCGCAGCTTTTTTGGGAGGCGCGGTGGGGGCGGGGGATGCCAAGCCATATCTGCCACCCCTCAAAATACACTGTGGTGATACCGGGCCACCTGCAGCCATCGAGAACGATGCTGGTGCAGGGCAGAGCCCGGGGAGGCACCGGCCACCAGCAGACCCCGTGGTCTGCCCCTCCCTCAAAATGCAGACTGAACATCGAGGACTACTGGGGTGGGCTCTTTGCCACCACCGGGGTGTCATAACAGGGCTCAGATGTGTCAGCCCACCAACTCGGGAGGCAGCGGCCGCAGCTAATCTCTGCCCAGTTTGCCCCGACCGAGCTCTTACAGAACCACGAGACCTACTGGAAGAACAATAAAAATTAGATCGGATTTACAGACATTTTCC
>VZTA01012965.1:315758-365370 GCA_013398855.1 Mohoua ochrocephala | reverse complement strand
GGGGGGGGTGGGGTTTTGTTTCCTGCTCCTGCTTGTGCCCAGTCGTGGGGATGGGAAAGCAGCAGCCTGTGGGACGAGCTGGGCACTGCTGGAGTGGGGGACCCCTAGCTTTGAGGTGGGGTTCCTGTCCCTCTCCTGTCACATTCATGTTCATGCAACTTCTGGAAAATTGCTGGGTCATGTCACTGACACCTCACTTGCGCCATCTCCTTCCCACACTGTGTCCCTAAGCCTCTTCTATCCTCCCATGGCCTCTCACAGGATCCTGCTGCCATGGGTCCATGCATCCCCAATTGCGATCCATGCCAAGTATTTTTAGGGGGCATTTCTGCCCCGGGCTGTATCTTGTCCCATGAGCTCTCCAAATTGCCAAGCCTCAGCCAAACCGGTGGGCTTCAGGAAACCTGCTGCCTCCCTGTGGGGCCCAGCTGCCATTGGGATGAGCTTTTCTGGAGTGATGGCCCGAGGCATTGGTTGAAGCTGGTGGGTCCCGTTATTTTGGCCAGCACCTGCTTCCCTCCTGCCCCTGCGGGTGTGTGGTCAAGCCGAGTGCCACTGACCATGAGTCAGCAAAACTCGTTGCCCTCTCAGCCCCGCGGCACTGTGTGACTCAGCAAAACCCCGTGTGGCTCATGCGGGCAAGGGGCCAAGGCGTAGCGGGTCCCCAGCACCCGTAGCCTGACCCCAGAGACACTGCCACTGCTGCTGCTGCTTTCAGCTTGTGGGTCTCCTCCTCTCGACCCCCTGGGTGTCTGTGGGGGATGGAGTGGGTCAGACATAAACTAACCTGACCATGGTCCCATCCAAGCAAACCCACCCTCCCCAAGGGCTCTAAACCCCTTTGCAAATGTGCTTTGCAGACAAAAAGGACAGTCCTGACGCCAGGCCCACGCCTCCCCTGCATCCCTTACAGGCTTTCCTGGAGCCTGTGGCAGAGCAAGTGAAGTACCAGCCCTCCTCCCTTCTCTTTGAAGTGGCTGGGAAACTGTAGCTGGCCAGGCAACCTGCACCTTGGCCCCCAGACTGGGGCACCTATGGTAGCTCCTCCTCGAGTGTTTCCAGTCTGGCCAGTCTCTGCCAGAATCCCGTGGCTGTGGAGTGGGCTCCAGCGTGCAGGGATGGGCTGGTGAGGAACGCATGCCATACTAGTCACGTACCATCACTCAGGGCACAGCAAAGTGCTTCAGCAAAGAACTCTAGACCCAGGCTGTGTCTGGGTTTTTTTGATTCCAAGGGATTAAAGGCAAGCTTTGCTGTTATGAATGAGCCTTTGCTTGAGCTTCATGGTAGCAAGGCTTGTGTCCTGATCTGGGACTGCTCTCATACCAGTGCGAGAGGGTCGCTGCTTTTAGAGGGCTGTTCTAAGTGACTTACGTGTCCCATGTTCCCGATAGTTTATTGGGAAAAAGGGAGAATGGGGCTGTGTCAGGGAATGTTACAATACCGATCCTCTCCTGGGTGCTTGCAGGATGGGAAGGGACTGGGGAGTCTTATCCCCAGAGTTTTTAATCTGTCTCTGTCCCTTGGTACCAGTGGTTTTGGAGCTGACATGCCAGTGCCTGCATGCTGGGGGGCCAGTGGCTCCAGCAAGGAGCCAGGATTTCTGCATTCAGGCTCCCTCAGCACCTCTGTGGAATGTTTGCCCTGATGTTAAAGCCTTGAGAAGTACAGTGGGTATGTTTAACCAGGAGCTGGGAGCACGTCTCGGTATTTATAGGCTGGGACCATGAGAGCTGCACCATATTACCTTAAAAAGATAGAGTGGCATGAGCCTGGGCTCAGGGTTTTTTACACAGTTTTCCTTGTTTGTGGAGCAAACAGGGAGCGCCATGGCTGAGGCGTCTAGAGAACGTGTGAGACACAGCAGAGGGATCTATGCCTCCTCACTCCTATTTTTGTCACAGTGGATGGACCCCTTTCCTTGCTGGTCTGTCTCCCTCGCCCCCTGCATCCCCCGTGGCTCCAAGGGGTGAACCAGAGCATCGTCCCCTGCAGCCACAGCTGTGGGCGTGGGGTGACGCGCCCCTGGGGCCCGGCCATGCTTTCGCAACCTCAGTGCCTGCTTGAGAGGATTCCCAAGGCGGGGTCAAATGACTCAGCTCCAGTAGCTCCAGCTGGGAAGAACACCCCAGCTCCAGCTCTGGGAGATTGGGGTCTCCTCTGCAAGTGACACCAGCGTGTCCCACCTGCTCTTTGCCACACAAGCAGGGACCTGATGCAGCTTAGTTTATAAACATAGAATCCTTTAGGTTGGAAAAGACCTGTAAGATCATCGAGTCCAACCATTAACCCAACACTGCCGAGTCCACCACGAAGCCACGTCTCTAAGTGCCACATTTGCATGACTTTTAAATGCCTTCAAGGATGATGATTCCACCATTTTCCTGGGCAGTCTGTTCCAATGCTCGATCAGCTTTGCAGGGAATAAATTTTTCCCGTATCCAGTCTAAAGCTTGCCTGGCACAACTTGAGGCCATTTTCTCTCATCCTGTCATCTGTTGCCTGGGAAAAGAAGCCCCCACCTCACTACAGTCCCCTTTCAGGCAGTTGTAGAGAGCGATGAGGTCTCCCCTGAGCCTCCTTTTCTCCAGGCTAAACACCCCCAGCTCCCTCAGCTGCTCCTCACAGGACTTGTGCTCCAGACCTTTCACCAGCTCTGTTGTCCTTCTCTGGACATGCTCCAGCACCTCAATGACTTTCTTGCAGAGAGGGGCCCAGAACTGGACACAGCACTCGAGGTGTGGCCTCGCCAGCACCCAATAGAGGGACAATCACTGCCCTAGCCCTGCTGGCCACACTATTTTTGATGCAGACCAGGATGACGTTGATCTCCTTGGCCACCTGGGCACACTGGCTCATGTTCAGTTTCAAATGCCTTATTTTTGGGGGGCTCTAGCAGGTCTCCCATTTGCAGTTTGGCAGCCCTCTGCCAGGGTTGCTACAGTGGCCTCTTTGTCCTTATGTCCATGTCCTCATGTCCTTTGTCCATGGCTGTGTGTTTGCCTTCACCCTTTCCTCAGTGGTTTTTTCCTAAATTTATTTATCACAGTGGTACCAATGTCATGAACTGCAATGACCTACGGGGCAAGGAAAGCTTCAGCTCAGAGGTGCAGATTCTTTTTTTGCCCAGCTGTGGGTGGGATTTTTAGAGGACATCTTCAAATTAAAAAAAAAAATGCATTTCTGATTTTGAAGCTCGTTTCTAAAAGAGAAAATTATTCTTCCGTCTGAGCTGAGCAGAGCCTACGGGTGCACAAGCCTGGGCAAGCCCGGTTTCAAACACCCTGCCTCCGCTGGTGCTGGTGCCGGCGTGAAGGTGCTGGATGCAGCTCATTAGCAGAGCCTGATTCACCCTCCCTGAGATCCCGAGTGAAGCAGTGGTAACTTTTTCCCGGCTCGGTGCCAGGATCTCGCCCACTCCCTACACCGTTTCCTAAACTGATGTACAATTCATAAGGTGAGGGTGCGTTTTGCAGTGGCACCGGCACATCCCGAACTACACCCTTTTTCGGGGTAACACCCACAAAAACAAGCCTAAAAGGTGATTTAGTAGCAGCTCCGGATGGTGGGAAACCTGGGAGCAGAGGAGGGGTTTCACTAAGCACAACAAAGTGAATCATGCAGGCCCTGGCCATTGTGTCCCAGCTCTGTGGGCACTGGGGAAGATGTCCTTGGCATCATGGGTGGTGGCAATCCCCAGTCCATTCAAGCCGGCTGGCTGGCGCTGGTTTGGAGGCAGAGTTGGCCTGCAGCCTGCTTAAACATGTTCTGGCTGCCATCACGGGCTGCAGTGACCTTGGGGAAATGCTAAGTGGAGTTGCAAAAGGCCAGGGCTGGGTGGTATTTTTTCCCTTGGTGTCCCTCACGCTGCGAACTGTGATCCTGGCGGCGGGCGAGGGCGGCTCACTGGTGGCTGTGTGACACAACTGGATGTCATAACAGGCAGGAGCCCTGAGCATGGCTCCATCCTCATCAGGGCCGTTTGCAGCAGCCTTTGAACATGGAGTGTTTTCACCCCAGTGGACATCTCCATCACATCTTGCTCTTCCATCTTTTCTCTAGCTATTTAAAAAAAAAGACCAGAAAAGATTTCATAAGTGAAATATACATACGGTCTTTAAGATTGTGAGCTGCTCTGGTGTCTTCACTAGGGCTTACTTACACACTACCTTGCCTCCGTGGGCTGCTGCCAAGCTCAACATCGCCTGTCCCTGTGTCCCACGCACTCCACGGCCCTGCCCAAAACCTTGCCGCCCCCACACCACCTGCCCGCTCCTGACCCTGCTCGGCGTTGGATGTTCTTCGTCATCCCCTGGCCCATCCTCCCCCATGGCTGGTGACACACCTGGCACCCACCTTGGGGAGGAGGGGACCTGCCCCTCCCCAGCTGCTGGCCCTGTCTGCTCCTCGGGGCAGGGATCTCGTGTTGTTTGCCTCACTCGAGTTATTTTGCAGCAGGCTGAAATTGCCAGGGTCGGGCAACAACAATCCCGGCAGACGCTGGCAGCAGGCAGCGTGACCTGCGGCTGACAGGATGGGGTGGTAAGTGGCAATGATGGTATTGATTCATCCCCACCCACGCCAGGATGTGATGGGGAACACAGGGACCCAACTCACCTTGTCACCACCTTGAGCAATTCCTGCTGCTGTCCCCCATGTGAGCCCGGCTTGGGATGGGGGGGTATTGGCATGCTGGTGGGGTTTTCCATCATGACACAGAGAAGTGCCTCCAGCCACATCCAAGCACGCCATCCATTTCATTTTCTTTGCCAGCACTAGATGTCATTTAATTATTTCCTTTAGTTTCTGGCAGAAGCTGCCCTAAGAAGACCATCATTTCTGCAATCATGTCTCCTCCATGTGACAAAACACTGAAGCAATTGAGACTTCTCATCCTGAGAGGAGTGTGGGCTCAGAAAGATGAGGGTCAACACCCCATTGCAACCCAAGGACCAGCTTAAAAGTTGCAATGTGTTTTCTTGGAGTGGGAGCAACCAGCTCTCACTGGTGATTTGGTGAGTCAATCTGGACCTCCTGGGGCAGTTTCTGCTGTGTCAATATTTCCACAAAGGCTCTGAATTCTAATTTATTGTCACCTTTCTGCTAAGCTCCATCTTTACTTACTACCACAGCTACTATTTTCAGTGTGACTGCCTGAGGTTAAGATCTTGAAACCACTTTTAAGCATGTCGGCAAACAGTCTGTGGCTTCGCACGCCCTCCCTCTGATCTTCTATATGCAGAGCAGCCTGCTAATAATTTTTCGTAGCGTGGGATGTGGCATCTCGGCCTCTCTGGCTGAGAACTCCTGAGTGTTTCTCAAGGTACACTGCCACCAGGGTGACGTAGGGTTAGGGTTATGGTCAAAAATGTAAAGATGCCTTGCTAAGTGCTCGTGACCAAAGGTGCTTGTAGGTTAGGAAGGTGTGGGAGCATCCTTGGCAGACACTGCAGCTGCGCCCGGGTCCTGCAGCCTCCGGCATCCTCTCCTGCTGCAGCCAGGAGTCAATGAAGCTGAACAGCTCGGACACTGCCGCTGCAGATCTCTATTAGCAGATAAAAACCCGCCAATCTTCCCTCCCTGCAGTACCACCATTTCATAAAACCCTTTCTTTTGCCTAGCACTGAGTTGTTTTGTTTTTAGCATTGCAACTCTAAATTGACTGGTGCAGTGAGTGGGGGATTAAGGGCACGGTCCTGGGCAAAGGTCTCCCACAGCTCCTCAGGGCCAACCAGCTGCAGCCTCTGATCCCTGGGGTCACGTGCCCCACCCCGAAACAAGGGCCACTTGTTTGGCATCGCTGGCAGAACTGGGCCCTGCAGAGGAGGCAGCTGGCCTGCCTGTGGCTGAGCAGAGTAGGGGCCCACTTCCTTCTCTGGACCAGGAGGGTGTCTCAGAGGGGAACCCAGACAGCAGGCAGCTTTGGCTGGGCTCACGGGGGGTTGTTGGTAAGCAATGGTCAGAATCAAGTGCAGGTCCTCGGAGCCCTCTTTGCACCCCTTTGCACTTCTTGTCCCGGAGTGGAAAGGTGCGAAACCCAGCAGGATTCAAAGGGAGCCTATCTGTGGTGGTGACACGGCAGTGTGGCCTGCTCCTGCCTTGCCCTGGCCAGCAAAACCTGAAATGGGTATCAGAGAAGCATGCCATGACCAGCCCCAGCAGCGAAACCCTCTTCAGGCTGCAGCAGCAGCACAAGACCCTGGCGCATCAGCAATCCCTTGAAGGAGGGAGCTTAAGATGCCTCAGAAAGCCAAAAACCTGAGGAGCATCCCAAGCATTAATGAACTCATTACAGACGCCTCTAAGACAGAAACAGCAAGTTTGTCCTTGCAGCAGGGCATGAAGCTGCAGCAGTCCCTGACAGAGGGTGTTTTTGATGCTCCGTCTTTGAAGGAGGACAGAAAAGGGCGGTTTTTGATGGCACATCATTGGAGCAGGGCAGTAAGGGCAGTTTTGATGCTACAAGCTTGAACCATGGCCTGAAAGCAGCTGTACTTGGCCCTGTGTGATGCAACCCCACAAGCGCCGAGTTTCCTTCCTTTTTTCCCATTTTGGGCGCTTTTTGCCCTGTCATCCCCCACTGTGCTGACAGTGCTGGAGGAAGGCATGTGGAGCTTTCCCCCTGCCTCAGCATCCCACGCACTGCAGCAGCTCACGTGGGCCTGTCCCCACCGCCGTTGACTCAGCTGATTTCCTCTCGCCCAAGGCGGTGACCAAGCTCCTGCTGGCCCTGTCCAGGCATCAGCAAATGCAACGGGTCGGAGTGGTGGAGGATACTCAGGACCACCGTCACCCCCAGCGCCGGGTCCGTGTCCCCAGCACCAGTTGCCACGGAAGCAGCGGGCTGTGCCTGGTGGGCAGGGCTGAGGGTGGGCACTTGGATCACCGCGGTGAGCCCGGTGGTATCTGACCTGCACGAAAGTGGGACGAATATCTGCACCTGCTTACTGGGCATGTTTGGAGCATCCTGTAATTAATGTTTGTTCAGCTGACGGCTGCTTAGCATTATTAGCGAATGATGAGTGGCTGATGTTGTTGATGTTGCTACCTCGAAACATCTAATTTCAGCATCTGTACTGAGCAAAAGGGCCAGGGGCCAGGCTGCTGGTGCCAAGACCCTGCCAGGCTTTGCTTCCTTGGCTTCCTATCGTATCTGTGCACATGGGCATCCCTGCCCTGCCCTGGCAGCCCCGAGTTTGGACCCACATGGAGGCCACGATAGCAGGGACAGGACCTCTGCCAGTGGCATGGCAGGGCCAGCAGCTCCCTTTGCTGAGGCAAGATGTACAGAGTCCTCATGCCCAAGGTAGCAGGAGTGAGCTTGGGGACACAGATACAAGATGATGTTCAGGGGCCTCATCCAAAGCCCACTGAAGATTTCTTGTGTATTTAAGCCATTTTGATGAACATGTCTAGCACCTGCTAAATAAATGCATGTGTGTAAAAGAGCACTGAGTTATCCCACCCTTCCTCCCACACTGCTAGACACAGGCATGAGGAACAAGCACTCACACTGGGATGCTTGTTTATTTATTTATTGAGGGGAAAAAAGCTTTGGTGAGAGCAACACTTGTGAAGCCTTTAAAAATAATTATTTTCTGATTACACTGAGATTAAAAAAATGAAGCCAGCATCATCTTTATCTCTTCGTCCATAATCCCGCTGCCGCCTGCGCGGCCAGTTTTTTTATGAGGCGTTTCTGGACAGCTGGCAGGGATTTGAGGTGCCATGTCCCCAGGCAGCACAGTGGCCTCTAGTGGCAACTCCCATCCAGCCCTGGGGAAAGAAACCTGCAAGTGAACCTTGCGGGTTCCTTGGTCCCCAGGAAAATTAGGAACAGAGTCCAAACTGCCAAAGGCGAGGTATTCCCTGTACGAGGGGGGGATGTGATGTCAGGCAGGGAACCGAACACACCCGCGTACCCCATGTGCAAGGAGCAGTTGTTCCTGAGACCCCCACCCATGCCCTGCACTCATGGCCCTGGAGATCCATTTAAGGCTGGCCGCAGCACCCAGTCCTGCCCCAGTCCTGCCCCAGCCCCTGTAGTGCTGCTCTGCAGCCCTGCCCTTCCATGGCTTGCGCTGCAGGCAGCCCATCTCCAGTGCCCTCTCCTGGTGGGACATTGGAGCTGTTCTGTCTCCTGGATGGACCTCAGCGCTGGGTTGTAGCCTTGTCCCTGTCTTGCAGCTCCAGCAGCTGAGTGTCCTGCAGGTCTGTCTCCCAGAAGCACTCTGTGAGCAGTGTGCATGCCTAAAGAAAGCTGTCTTGTGCTATAATCTGTTTTATGAGGAGGAATAGCTTGGGCTTTCTTTCTTCAACCCATTCGCCCATTTCTAAAAGGTTTGTAGGTCCTTTACAGTTTTGAAGTCTTTCTCCCTCTTCCGAGTTTGGCTGGAGCTGCCTGAAGCACTCACTAGCACATCAGTCTCCTCAGGAAACCAGGCTGAGTGTGTCTGGTGAGGCAGGGTCTTGAGGGCTCCCTTTAGGCAGAGATCCTGGGAATCAATCATAGAATCATAGAATGGTTTGGGTTGGAAGAGACCTTAAAGATCATCCAGTTCCAGCCACCCTGGTGTGAGCAGGGACACCTTTCACCAGACCAGGTTACTCAGAGCTCCATCTAACGTGACCTTTAACACTCCCAGGGTTGGGGCATCCACAACTTCTCTGGGCAACCTATTCCAGTGCCTCATCACCCTCACAGTAAAGAATTTCTTCCTGACACCTGATCTAAACCTGCCTTCACGCAGTTTGAAGCCATTCTCCCTTGTCCTGTCACTACCTGCTCTTGTAAACAGTCCCTCTCCATCTTTCCTGTAGGCTCCCTTCAGGTCCTGGAAGGTCGCAGTTAGGTCACCCTGAAGCCTTCTCTTTTCTAGGCTGAACAATCCCGGTTCTCTCAGCCCCTCCTCACAGGAGAGGTTCTCCATCTCTTTAATCATCTTGGTCGGCCTCCTCTGGACTCAGCTCAACAGGCTGATGTCCTTCCTGTGCTGCTCCATCTTGGAGACTGTCTGAGCACAGCCAAAACTAGCATTTTTTGATTGCTTCCTTCAGCGTGTGTGTGTGGCATTAGCTTCACTTATTTCTTTGAGAAAAGTCCCCAGGTCCTACATGGCAGGTAGCTGTAGTCCTCGGTGTCACAGCAAAGGTGTCCTTTCATCCCGGAGCAGTTGTGTCTTTTGGTTTTATCCTAAGATGCAGAGGACCTCTTATCCGGAGCAGGAATACGCATCAAGCTTTGCATGGGAGTCCATGCTCTCGTCCCCTTTCCCTGAGATTTGCTTGCTGCACGTTAGGAGATCTTTCCTTCTCCACCAGAAGTTTTGCCTCCAACTGACCCAGTCCCCTGTGCTGCTGGGAGGGAGGACTGCCGGCCTGCAGCTCATCAGCAGCAGGAGGGGACCCAGGCAGAGGGTACCCCCACATTTTGAGCCCCTTGGATGTTATGAAGCCCGTCATCAAAGAAAATGTGAGGCTGGATCTGGGCGAGGATGGGGCCCTTGGGCGCCCCATCCATGAAGAAAGCCTCGTCGATGGGCAGACCCCATTCCCGGAGCGTCTTGATGGCTCGGATGCCCATGTCCCGGCCGCTGCGGGCTGTCACCAGGTACGTGCGGATGGGGGATTTTTCCTGGCCGAACTTCTTACGCATCTTCCCAAGGTGCATGGCAAAAGCCTTCAGGGGACCCTGGAAGCACAGCAAGACAGTTGGGAACGTGTGGGAAATTAGGGAACACCTACTCTGCCTGTACAAGCCACTTGTTCCTCTTCCAGGGTTTCTCAGGGCTCTGCAGAGCACACAATGCCTGTGGGTTGCAGGACTGGGCAGTGCTGGGACTGGTGCTGTGCACTGGGGTCCCTGGGAGGAAGGTGAGCCTTGTGGTGCTAATCCTAATCCCAAAGTGACCAGCAAGGTACACTGGGGTCCCTGGGAGGAAGGTGAGCCTTGTGGTGCTAATCCTAATCCCAAAGTGACCAGCAAGGTACATCCCAGCAAGCAGTGCCTCCGGGTCTGAGTCCTGCAGGGACTTGGACAGCAAGAGGTCACGGCCTACAAAAGGTGATGTTGGGAGTAACTATGGTCCTAGATATTTAGGAGCTGATGCTCACTTCTAGGAGATAACAGTTCCATTTCCAGTGAGACTCCAGATCAGGCCCACACCAGGGACTGAGTAGTGGATGCATAGGGAATCTGTAAGGATTTGTGTGTTTTTTGACTGCTCATGGCGAAGCCCTAGTGGGAGAGTTTGCAGAGCCCGTGGGTGCCCATGGAAGCGAGGTGGCATGCTCACCTCTCCTATGGGGATGGCCTCCATCGCCCGCTCGTACTGCACTGCCCCCTCCAGCCCCTGCTCCTGGAAGATCTGGTCGGTCTCATCGGAGAAGAGCACGGCATCCCCGTCAAACACCACACGGAGCGGAGTGCTGGGGGCCTGCACCTCTTGCTGGAAGACGAGCGCTGCTGAGACCCCTGTGAGACAGAGCAAGGTGGGGTCAGGAGGGACACCCCTCCCTGGGCAGCTCACGCATGGCCAGCTGCTCCCCACGCATCTGCTGCAGCCCTGTCCCACGTCGCCATGCCAGGGCCTCCAAGCCAGAGAGCTTTCTGACGGAGTCAGCTCAGCCTTTTCATGGCTTTGTCATCCCCTGAGAAAGTGCTGCTGATCAGAAACCGAGGTCTGGGGAGATACTGAGGTGTGGTATGAGATGGTGGGTGGTTGTCAAGGCATGAGCAGCCCTCCTCCTGGTGCTTGCTCACCCTGCCAAGTCTCAGTCTTTAATGCCCAGATTTAGAACTCTGTAGTGTGAATAACATGGGCTGGCATCTCCATTGATTGCGGTAATTGGCTTAATTACAGTCTCTTCCTACAAGCTGCTCCCTGCCCGCCCTCATATGTGGACCCAGGCTCCCAGATGGGAGACACTTGTCAGGGCAGTGATTCTCTCAAGGAGGTTCCAGGAATGTGCTGTGTAGTGAAGGAAAGTCCAGGCTGCAGATGGCTTGCTCCTGACCTTGAGGGACGGTGGCCAGCTGATGTGCTCATACCCAAGTGAATTAATAAGAAGGCGATTAACCCCATTAGAGGAGATGGGGAGACCGCACTCCCTCCGACTGAGGTCAGGCACGTGCTTACATCTATCACTGAGCACACAGTAACCCTGCGTGTACCAAGACAGCAAATTTCTGTGGCATCATCACAAAGTCCTGGGAATCACTGGTAAACTCTCATTGATGGATGGAATTGCATCTTTGGTTAGAAATGCTTAAATGTCAGGCAGGGAATGACCAGCCCATGGCAGAGCTATGTCCAGAATGATGCATAATGCACTCAGTGACTTGTGAGGGCATCTGAGCAACCCTGGTGTGTTTGCAGGCTACTGGTAAGGACGGAAGAGGAGATTGAACTGTTCAGGACTGTACTGGTAATCAGTGTGCCATTCACCCCTTGTCCCTGTGAAATCACAGGCTCTGGTGCTGTCTCTTGGTACTAAGCTGCTTGGAAAGAATGTGGTGGGTTTGGGGACGTGGGATGGAGGGGAGAACGCACCTCTCCGGAGGGCATTGCAGACATCTGTCCTGTCAGCTGAGAGGAACAGCTTGACGCCATGGGACTTCAGGTACTGTGTGGAGTCCTCGTCACTGACGAAGCAGAACTTGGAGATCTCCAGGCCTTCAGGACAAGGGATGTGAGTGAAGTCTTATGGAGCAACATCCTCCTCACAGCCCCCCACTCCCTCCCCGGTCTTGGTGTGCTTTGCTGCAAGAGCTCAGGGCAATGAATTTCCCAGTGGTATGTGGGGAACCTGCCTGTGTCCCTGCTGCATCTTCTTGACCTGTTGCTGCTCCTATTAAACTGCAGAGTGCAGTTAAATATTCCCTCCATCCCTCCCTAACATGAGCATTCCTCATGACAACACTCTGGGATTTAGGGTGTTTTTTTTTTAAAGAACTTTTTTTATTTCCAGTAGCTGCCTGAAGATGCCCAGGGCCGTGCAAAATGCTGCCAGACTTCCTGGTGTGAAGGATATGGCTGAAGGGAGCCGGGCTCCGAGAGAACCCCTTCCCCCCTTCCCCTTGTATCCCCTGGCTCTCTGTTTGCCACTGATGATCCTCTGTGGTGCCTGATCTGCTCTGCAGCCTCTCAGGGGAATCAGGCACCGCCAGGGATGGGTCCCCCTTACCGTAGTGCTTGGCGCTGTTGATGATGCGCGCGCCGCTCTCCGGGCTGTTGTTGGAGAGCACCAGGATGTCAAAGAGGTCCCTCTCTGCTGGGTTGCTCTCCAGGATCTTCTCGTTCACATACTGCACTGCCTGCGAGGAGAAGGTGGGACTCTTTAAAAGAGGCATGACTGCAGTGGCTTTGCAGGGGCTCTTTTGCAGTTAAGGTTAGTGGTTTGTGCTGCATCTGTCAGCTGTGGCACAGCTGGCACGTTAGGGAGAGACAGACAGAGCAACCATCCTGCAAAAGCCATCATGAGGAGGGCAGAGAGCGAGATACCTCACCAGAGGGGAGATAGACTGGTCAGGAGCACAGGTCTCGATGCCCTGCAATGAGGCCAAGAGATCAGGAAAGGCCTAACTGCTCCCCGTGATGGGAGCTGAGACTTAAGGCTGGGAAAGCTGAGCTTTCACCCCATCCGGCGAGTGTCTGCATGTGCCCCTAGCCAGGTGTGGGGCTCACCTGGATGAAGGCAAAGGCTGTGCCTGGTGGCAGGGGCTTGTCCTGGTTGGCCTGCTGGTGCCTTGTGTACTCCTCCTTGCCCTTCTCCAGGTAGAGCTTGTGCTCCTCCTCCAGGTTGAAGATGGCTCTGGTGGTCACAGCAATGACCAGTGCCGTGCTGGGGTCTTTCTGCAGGACAGGGAGGAAAGAGGAGTCAGGGGACAGAAGAGAAGGGGCTCGTGGAGGTGGGGTGAGCAGGGGCCACCAACCAGAGTGGTGGGATTGGGTGCTGGAGGTATCACCCCTGTGTCACGGTTCCTGATGCCAGAGGTACCACACCCAGTCTTCATCTTCGGGCCACCAAGGATGGGGCTGGCAGTTGTGAAACCCTAACCTGTCTGATAAGTGCCACATGCTCCAAGGACAGCTCACACAGAGGGGAGTGCTTCATAGTTTTGTTGTTTGTGGGCACAGCACAGCCACGATCATCTGTTCGTGCTGAGCTGGGCACTGCCGGGTTTCTCTGCACATACTGGTGGTTTTACCCTTCGTTTGTGTCTGTTCTGGACAGTCAAATAAAGTCTCTGTGTGTGTAGAGAAGCTGCTGCTTTCTCCCTGGCTGCTCCAAAATTTAAGTGCGAGCAAATGTACCTGCCCAGTCCATGCAACTGGAAATCACATGGACCTCACTGGGACCAGGTGCCCAGCAGCCCTGGGACAGCCACTTCTGCTGAAACCCAGGCACGAGCAATGCAGGCCACCACAGTTCTGGGTTGTGGTGTGTTCTCTCCTGCGGTGGCATTTCAAAACTTGGTTTGGAAATACAGGATGTGTGTTTTGTAATGAAGAGCCTTTTACCTGTTTCACATTGGTGTTTATGACTGTGCTTTCCGGCTCTGCCATCTTCAACTCTCAGCCTTTAAGAGGAAATATAAAATTAAACTTGCAGATTGTAATATAGTCAATCTAGAGAGGGGGAAGAGTGGAAAGGAGACAGGAAACATCCTTATACACCAAGTACAGCAGCCCAAATGAACCTGTTTCTGCTGACAGCAGCTTTGCTCCGAGAAAAACTGTTCTAATAGTTCCAATTAAATGTGATGGAAAAGTGGCTTTTCAAACACAGATCACTGCTTTATTTTTACTTTTGTTTTTCTCAAAGAGTATTTTTCTCTGTGCGGAACTGCTGAAAGCTGCTGTGGAGCTCTTTTCCACGCAAACTAAGGCTGTCTTTAAAAGCCAAAACAGGTTAGATCTTACAGGTAGGTTTCTAGTTCACATCCTTGTTGCCTTTTTTGCTACTTTTGCTTGAATGGTGAATTTGTATCTGCAAATGAAGGAGTTGACTGCATCAGCGGCTCACTTGCAGCTGTAAAAAGCCAGAGTAAGTAGAGATGTGTGGTGAGGGCTTGGATACAGGCTGAGAGCCCTGCGATGGGACTGGTCTGCCCCTCCACAGCCCTGTGAGCCAGTCAGGCCCTACCTGATTACTGTGCTGGGGGGCTGTGGAAGCATAGCTCAAAGCCAACATGCAGCGTAAAGGACAAGTCAGGGTCTCCACAGAGACCTGTCTTTTGCCCCAGTTTTATTTAATTAATGTTTATTGTTCAGGGATTGCAAAGTGTTGCCTGGGCCAGTAGGCAACACACTTGGCTGATGCCAGCCCTGAGAGCCACAGCCTTGCCATGGGGGGGTTCAGTGGTTGCATGTGCACTCCCCCACTGCCCGAGGAGTAGAAAGTCCTGCAGCAGGGCTACTTTCCCAGCCAGGGGTGCCTGGAAAGCCAGGAGACGCTGAGCATCCCTCTGCTTCCTCCACCCCATGTCCCATGCTGGGAAGGGGTCTCCTCACAGAGAGCAGGGCAGCGGGTGGCAAACACCAGCCCGGCTGTGCGGGCAGAAGCTTTCCTCTGCCAGAATCTCAGCCAAGTATTTCCTGAAAGTCAAAATCAAATGCAAGGAGGCAACGGAGCTGAGCAGCCCTTCCTGGTGGGAGAATCCACCTCTAATTCCTGCTTCGCTCTTCCAGGCGCTGCGAACCAAGCCCGAGTTCTCCTTTCCACCTCCCTGCCCCATTAACACGCAGCGCTGCTCGCGTACAGACACACGGATCTGCACAGGCACACGTCTCGCTCCGAGACCCCAGGAAAACATTCCAGGCGGGTGCTGCCGGTCCCCGCAGCTCTTCCTACGGCTGCTTAGCAGGGAGCAGATGCTACCCCCTGCACACAGACAGGGTTCTGCTAGAGAGAAAAACCCCAAACTCACCCCGAGCGCCGCCTCTGCTCCCCGGCACAGCCTATCCAGCCGCGACATCCCAACTCTGCCCAAGGCGCTGCTGTTTATATTTCCCCCTGCCCGCGCTGCAGGAAGCCGGCAGGAGCCGGGATGGGGCGCAGCTCCGCTCCCGGGAGCGCTGGGATTTGTAGGCAGCCAGGTTGGCGTCGTGCCATGGCCAGACTGCATTTCCCAGCTGGCATTGCACAGGAGGATGGTCAGCTGGGCCTGGCTTCGGACACAGCCGCGGTCACCCTGGGGAGGGGACTCGGCGCTGTTCCTGCTGCCGGAGCTCCCTGGGAGCTTGTGCTCGGTGCCTGATCGCTGTCCACGAGCGCTACCGTGATGTCTTATTTCTGCAGCCGGAGTGTTTATAGCGTGCCTCTGGTCCTCTCAGCTCCCAGCCCCTGAATGGTTGTATTTTTGACCGGAAAAATGGGGTACCTGGTGCAGAGTGACTCGCAGCGTATGCAGGGGTGCGGGGAACAGGGGTGCAGGTGCAGAGCGTGGCTGGGTGCAGTGCATTTGCAATTTTACTGTAACAGTTTTGGGTCCCTTTCCCCATCTTTTCTGAAAGCCATCTCCCACACGCTGTCCTAAGCAGGGTTGATTTTGGGGCTAGGATTTTACTTTTCTGGGTAGGCTGCGTGACACCCAGCCCTGTGGGGCTCATGGTGCCGGCATATTTCAATACCCCTTTTCTGTCCAAGAGTTCGACTCTCAGGGATGGGGTGGGGGGAGAGGATGAGGGGGCGAGGGGGCTGACACAGAGGATCATCCTGCAGCTTTTCCCTTGCCCCACTGCTGGAACTGCTTCACTGCTGCAGCCTGCCCAGCCTGGCTCCTGCCAAAGGAGACCAAGCTCACCTGCACTAAGGCCAAACAGTTGTCCCCCTGCATGACACCAGACTGTCACCAGGATCACCACATCTCCTCCCAAAATAAGGGAGGCCAACGGGGTCCTGTGCAGCTTGGTCTCACTGAGATTATAGAATGGTTTTGGTTGGAAGGGTCCTTAAAGATCATCTAGTTCCAACTCCCACTGTGGGCAGGGATGCCACGCACCAGATCAGCATGCTCAGGGCCCCATCCAGCCTGGCTTTCAGCTCTTCCAGGGATGGAGCCACAACTTCTCTGGGCAACCTGTCCCAGTGCCTCATTACCCTCTGAGTAAAGAATTTCTTCCTAAGATCTCAATCTCTTCTCTTTTAGCTGTCTCTAGCAAACAACCCATTGAAAAGGCTACTTATATGCTCAGCTTTTAGTGTGCATATGCAGACCCCCTTTCCCTGGAATTTTAGTATTCCCCATTCCCCCGTCCCCATAATGTATTTCTCCTGTGCATCCTTTGGGACTTCCAGTTTAGAGCAGAAAGTTCCCCCAGAGGTTTGCTGCAGCATCATTCCTGCATCTTCTGCTCCTGGAGATGGTGCTTCTCTGAGCAGCGCGAGTGCAGGGCCCTTGTGAGGGGGGTTGTTTTTTGGGTGGCTGAGGGGCAGCCCTAGCCCCTCTCCCATGGCTAGGCACCCACCATGGCAACGCCCTGGTGGCCATGTAACAATCTGGAAGGACTGGTGAGCCAGGGTGGTGGGGCAGAGCTGGGACAGGTCTGGTTTCTGGGGCATCTCCTCCCATGGCTACGTCAGCCATTAGGCACCGGTGGTTTTGCAGTATTGCTCCCTGCTTCTGACACCACCCCACATTTACGTGGTGATAAGGCAGGTTTTAGGCAGACTTTGCTGAATTGGCAGCAAGGGAAGAAGTTTACAAGCATAAATTTAATGCAGTGGAAGCCTGTGAAATTGCTCCTGGCTGTGTGCCTGGTGCTTCTGCTGGCGCTGGAGGATGAAACCACCCAAGCAGTATCCCCTCGTCCTGTCTGTCCTCCCTGCCGGGTTGGAGCGGGGCATTCCCATTCATCCATACACGCATTTCTCAGGCCCTCACACAGTGCATGTCCTGCGGGCCAAGGAGCTGGGCTCCCCAAGTGCAGAGCTCACCAGGGATGGATGCAATCATGCACCCATCCCCTTGCAAGTGTCTGTTCCCTTGCGCTAAGTGCCTGCAGCCGCACAGTCCAGCCCAGTATCGCCGCAGGGATAACTCAGAGAAGCGAATTTCCCAGTGCACGGAGCTGGGCAGCAATGCCCTCCAGCTTCTTGCAGGCAGGAGGGCAGGTTTTGCTTCCTGGTCCAGCAGGGAGTTCCCTGCTGGCTTTTCGCCTGCATGAACACTGCTTGGGTCAGCGGCGAGGTGGGGCTGGCGGAGCTGCTGGGGCCACCCGGTTCCTGGGCTGGCAAAGCAGACTTTCCTGTTTCGGCTGTGCAGTGCAGCCACCATCCTTTCTGCACCCTCAGCTCCGTGCCCAGTGGGGTCCCATCTCAGCCCACAACATGCCCCTGCCACACGTGGTGGCTTGACCGGAGCCTGCGCAGCAGGGAAGGGAGACTGACGCTGGGAAGGATACTTGTTGGTAAGTCTGGATTTGGGAACCCCGTCAGCACAGGGTGGGAGCGAGAATCAGGGCTCCCCCAGCCCCTTTTCCAGGAACATGGATGCTCAATGCTTCCTGCAGACTGCCCACTGAGACTATGCCTCCTGCCCCACACTGCAGCAGGGCCGTCCCCATCGTTCCCAAGGTGGTGGCTCAGTTCATTCTTCAGGTTGGGATAAAGGGTTTTTTTTTAAACCAGGGTCAGTGTTAGGCTAATGTGACACAGGCAAAGAGTACTGACACCCCTAATTCTGTGCTGGGTGGGTGCCTGCTCACCTGTGCTGTCCTGTCCACCCTTCACTCCGAAGCTGCAGCCTGACACCTCTTCAGTACCTGAGCTTCGGGTGTCCAGTGACGCAGACATCCCAGGTGGCCCTGGACAAGTCATTTAACCTGCACCTCATTGTCCCAGCAATGACGCCGCAGGGATGACAGCAGTTCCCACGTCTCTTCAGCCCTATGCCCACAGGCAGCAAAGCACACTGCTGGAAAAAGAAAGGGTTCTTGTGGCTTTGCGGGCTCAGCGAAGGGACATGCAGACGTGGTGTGCTCCTCCCCGGGAAGATCCCCATGCAAGGAGCACCTTGGGATGGGCAGAGCGTGGGCAGAGTGCAGGCAGAGCGAGGTGGAGCTGGCTGCTTGAGCAGGGACCCACTGGGACGCGGGGCAGGAGGCTGGGGCAGCAATAGGCACATGGCACATACCTGCCAGACCGGGCACCGGGGCTGGGTGCCACCCGTGCCGTGGTGGCTGCAGACCCGCTCACCGCCCAGCCTGGCTCCGGGCACACCTTCTCCCGCTGACGCGAAAGGAATGTGGCTATCAGGAAGCGTTCATGCTAGAATAAGAGCCTTGCCACGGGGAAAGCAATGCTGTAAAAGCATCCTGCTTTGAATTTGAAGCCTTCTCTTAGGCTGTGTCAGCGTTGCCATGTGCACTGGCCGGGCTCACGGAAAGTTTCCGAGCCACTGTGACCCCAGCCTGGTGGCAGCACTGCCACCGGCAACGAGGGCACCAGCCCTGCTACAAGCCCAGGAGCCAACCTTCCTGCTCGTCCGCCCTGAGAGAGAAGGGAAAATAGCCAAAAAGGGGTGTTAGCTGATGATGGGGCTTTCCTGGAGCTGAGCAAACCCTTCAGCTCATGCTGCCTGGCCAGGGAGGAGCCAGCACAAAACAGCTCTTGGTTTTGTCCCTTACGGCCGGGTGATTTTTCTTCTCAAAACGCCCTCGACCCCCCCAGTCTCTCCCCTTTCAGTAAGCAGACTTGCAAGGATATGAAGGAGAAGGCTGTATGGGAGGGGCCGGCTGGCGCGGAGCCCTCCCTGCCAGTGGCTCCCTCCCGCTCCATTTCACATCTCATTGTCCATGTGGCCAAGCTCTAATCGCTTACCCTGGGCTCTGTATTTTAATTGTGTTTGCTCTCATTAGAGCCCCAGGCCACGGGCAGCACACGCGCTTCCAGAAAGGAAATCCCCACCCTGTTAATTTTGCCCGTGTTCCCAGGTCACCCCAGCTTAGCCATGGCAATGGCAGCCAGGAAAGGCAGGACTACGGCCTCCCCACACACCAGCATCAGCACCACGGCTTGGCCGGGCTCCCTGGACAGCTGGCTTAGCTGGATCCCATGTGAGTACAGCATCTCTTGCCCTGCTCTCTCAGGCAGCGTTATCTGATGGAGCTGCTGGACTCTGAGGTTGTGTATTCACTTCACCTTCCCTTCAAATTCCATTTTCTAGTGGGCTCCACCAGGGTGGGAATACTGCAGAGTGGTACCATGCTGCTTCAGGAGCAGAGGGTATCTTTGCTACCCATTTGGGGAATGGTCTCCAACCATGGTCTCCCTGCATGGGGTCTGTCCAGGATTCTAGGGGCAATGTTGAAAGTACAACTCCTTAATGCTGAAGCACTAGGAAGGGGTTTAAGTGTACTCTATATGTTTTGCTTGGTTTTAACTCTTCTCTCCAACTCCGCTCCCTGAACATCGCACCAGTACCCAAATGGGCGCTCATCACCGTGGCTGTGGCGGGGGCCATTCTCCTCCTCCTCTTCCTCATCTGCATCGTCAAGTGCTGCTGTAGCAAGAAGAAGCCCAAGAAGAAGGAGAGAATCGGCTTGTGCGCCGTCAGCAACTCCACCATGACCAGCCTTGTGCGTCCCGCCTTCCCCTCAATCCCACCTCCCTCCCTGAGAGGTTTGCTGCTGCACTGCCCAGCCCCAGGGATGGTGGGAGCACGGCATGGCAGGGACGTGGCTGAGTGCATCCTGAGGGTAGTGTTGCTCTCTGCCGCAGGTCCAGCCTGAGATGGAGGACCTGGAGCGGGGAGTAGAGCAGAAGCGGCGAGGAAAGCTGCAGCACTCCCTGGAGTACAACTTCCGCAAACAGGAGGTGGGGATGCTCATGGCCACGGCACAGCAGGGAAACAGCTGTGCTCTTGTGTGGGCCCTCTTTGCTGCCCACTGAGGTGGGCACCTCTCCCACCTGCCCGCAGCCCGCCAGCTCTCATGGCTGCATTGTGGGAAGGCGTTCCTCACTCTTGCACTCGCTTGCTTCCCACTGAGCCCCCAGCTGCCCGAGCCCACCCTCCTCTACCCAGTGACCTTGTGCCTCACTCCTCTCCAGCTGAAAGTTGGTGTGAAGCAGGCAGTTGAGCTGAAGGCCATGGACAGCGGAGGCACATCTGACCCCTATGTGATCGTCTACCTAACGTCTGATGTGAAGAAGAGATACGAGACCAAGGTTTACCGCAAGACTCTGAACCCCATCTTCAACGAGAGCTTCACTTTCCAGGTACAAAACTGTAGCAAATTATGTTTTTTTGGTCCCATCAAGCATGTTGCATAGACACTGCTCCCTGGGCAAAAACCTCTCCAGAGAGGGAGATGCTTGTGCAACCAGGATTGGAAAATGTGAGAGAGGAATACCTGTTGTTGTACCTGCCACTCCATCCCATGGGGCAGGGCTGCCATTGAGTAGTGAGTCTGGGCTTTTGGGTCCTCCCCTGCAGGTACCCCAGGCTGAAGTTTCTGAATCCACACTGGTGATGCAGATCTATGACTTCAACCGCTTTGCCAAGCACGACATCATTGGTGAGGTGCGGCTGCCCCTGGCCAGCGTCAACCTGCAGCACGTCATTGAGCAGTGGAGTGACCTGGCCGTGGCCAGTAAAGTGGAGGTTGGTCCTGGTGGGTGGGTAACTCTGCTGGGAGGGATGTGCTGTTGCTTGGCTTGCCACCGCTCCAAGAAGCAAGCCCTTAGGGGCAAGCATGAAAGTGGGAGAGACTCGGGAAACCTGGGGCTACCCTGGTGCTCCAGCCCCAGGTGAGCTGGCTGCTCTGCCTAGTACTAATTGCTGGCATCTCTCCATCTCAGGAAGAGCATCTGGGCGAGATCTGCTTCTCACTGCGCTACGTCCCCAGCACTGGCAAGCTGACGGTGCTGATCCTGGAAGCCAAGCAGCTGAAGCGGATGGATTCTCACGGACTCTCAGGTCAGTGGGGGCTGCTTGTGCTCAGGCTTTCCTACTCCTGCCCAGGCCCCAGTGGTGGCACTAAGAGCCGCAAAGCCTTGGAAGCTCTTGGTGTGAAGACCTGCTTCCTGCTGCCACCACCATAACCAGCCCTTGTCTGACTCCCAGCCTCCCCCAGCACAGATACGCCAGCTTTGGGCAGTGCTGCAGGCATCTCCCAGGAGGAGATGTCATGGCTGGATTGTACAGGGAGCTTGGCAGGAGGAGGTGAGCTCTGAGGTGGCTGTCTCACCATGAGGAGTGACAAGTGGGATGCCACGGTCTCCTTGGGAATGGCTCAGGAAAGCTGTTTCGTGGCTGAGTTCTTCAGTCAAAAACGGTCACTTGTGCCAGGTGTGTCCTCTCTCTCCTCAGATCCTTTTGTCAAGGTGCATCTCATACTGAACAGGAAGAAATGGAAGAAAAAAAAGACAAGTGTGAAGAAAAACACCTTAAGCCCTTACTTCAATGAGGTGTTTGTTTTTGAGGTGCCTTTCAGTCAGATCCAGGTGGGTTTCCCTGAAGTGCCCAGGGCTGAGCAGGTCCCCACTGCAGCAAGCCCCTTCCCACTGACCCTCTTTCTTGTGTCCCCCCCCCCCAGAATGTGGACGTGGTCATCTCCGTCTGGGATCATGACAAAGTGACCAAGAATGAGCCCATCGGCAAACTCTTCCTGGGCTGCCGAGCCACGGGCAACCAGCTGCGGCACTGGTCCGACATGCTGTCCAACCCACGCCGGCCCCTCGCCCAGTGGCACATCCTGCAGCCCCCAGAGGTGGTCGACAAAGCCCTGGGACTGAAATCCCACCTCAAGCTGCCCCTGCACTCCAGATAGTGGGGGTCTCCTTCTCCGCTCAGGGAGCAGGATGGTGGGCTTGTGGAGGAGTGAGGGGCTTCTGCTCAGCAAGCTCTAGACTTGTTGGTCCCAGCTCATTGTCAGCAGAGAGGGGACCGGGACTCCTTCTGGCCAAGAGATGATCTGGCTGCTGGTGCAGCTCATGCCCTGTGTAACGCCTGGGACAGGGCAGCTCAGCATCCCAGGGCAAGGCTGGACACAGAGCAGAGGATGCTAGAGGGAATGGCATGGGTGCAGGAGCCAACTCATCCCAACTGCTCATGGGCTGAGGGGGGGAAATACAGAGAGCTTCAGGCTCATCCAAAACCAGAGTCCATTGATATTTATAAAGCAGAGGGCTAATGTGCCAGTGGCATGAATGAGAAGTTTCTTTGGTTGTGAATAACTTGGCAAAAAGTGTGTTCTTGGAAAGGCTTTATGCGTCCTGTGAAGGCTTTTAAACAAGACTGAGGTATTGAAGCATGTAAGAGGCTTGAGAGAAGGAATACAGGTGGATGAGGAGGGTGTTGGAGACACAGGACTAGCTCTTCAGTGCCTCTGCAATGTGTGCTCTGTGTCCTGGCTAGAGGCTAAATGAGAAGCAATGTGGCTTCACACTTAGCCCCTTCTCAGCCCATGATGATTTGTGCACACTAAGATGACTCAGGCTCTGGGGCTCATCAGTGACCATCCCCATGGACCACACGGATGAAGATGCACGGTGTCAGCTCCATTCACCTCACATGGTCCCACAGGAGTGGCACAGCAAGGTTTGCACCTCTGGCACGTGGAGGCCCTGCCAGGGTGGAGGGGCTGAGGCTCTCGCTTTCATGCTGTGATCACACCACCCTGGTAAAGGCTGGCTTGCAGCCCTCACATCACTTCTGGGCAGGTTCCATGTTTAATCTGAGAGGTTTTTGTGGCCACATGTCCTGCCCCACCCTGCTTTGTGGGGCCTTGGCGTGGGGCTACGCGAGTAAAGATCACTTCTAGAAGGATGAGGGCATCGGAGCGGTGCCCCTACATGCCCTTGAGTATGCTGCAGTTTGGGGTGACTCCAGAGCAGCTTCTCTGAGCCATCTGCAGGAAGAAGCTCTCTGCGTTGGGCTGGAGGAGGAGGGAATTGCTCCTGCTCTAAAATACTTCTGCTACAGAGCAGCCACAGAACACACGATCTGGGCTCATACTGTGGAATTTTGGCCCCAAAGACAAAAGTCCTTTTCGCCACAGGGAGCTGCAGGCACAGTGCTAATAGCTATTGCCTGGGCTCTGGAGGGGAGAGAGCCTGGCACATTAATGAAAAGCTATTAATATTAAAAAGCAGTTAATCTGTGATTACCCAGAGCTCCACAGAGCGACTATCCAAGAGTTAAACAAACATGAAGCTGAGGAAGATTATGAAAAGTCTCGATAGAGATTAATGACCTGAGCTTAACCATAAAAAGCTGCTGCTGTGTCTGCCTCTTGATAAATATTCTCCAGGCTTCGCTGTGGCTGTGAGGAGGGGAGAAATGACAGGGTGGTTTTGAGATGACTGTAACAAGTGAAGTGTGGCTTCTGCTGGGGAAACAGCATCTGCTGGCAGCCGCTAATGAGATGGAGGAGGAAATCAGTCACCTGAGAAAGACTTGTAAAGGGATGTTTTAAAGCCTCAGCCTTCAGTGTCAACCTTAGAATCAGCCTAGAACAGTCTGTGCAGAAGGGAACATCTCTTGATTGGGTTTAGGGTTCCAAATCTATTGCCAGCTTGTTTTTTGGTGATGTTATTGTGGTGATTTAGGGCCATGCAGCATCCAGAAGGGCTTTTGGAGGTGTTTGGAACAGGCATTTCTTATTTTTGTGTGTGTGTGTGTGTATGTGCGCTTTTTCCAGTCCCCCTATTTTGAAGTCATAGCCTTGAGGTTCACTGCATAATTTATGGGGCTGGGCATAAAAGTATGTGCATATTACTCCCAAAACAGATGCAGTTGACGAAGGTGCAGAGACAGCCCCTCCCTGAGAAATGTTACCCTCCATACCAGTGCCTGCCCCTTCTCTCTCCAGCTCTGGCCCTGCTCAGTGCCCGGATTGCCAGCGCAGTGCTGGGTGAGCAGAGCTGGAGAGGGAAGCCCGTGGTGCTTTTAGGGGAAAGGCCAGGGAACCTGGGAGCGAGCACCCAGCTGGGCTGGCTCTGGGCAACCTGGGGTGAGCTTTGTGCAGTAAAACTCAGCAAACCGAGTTGTTTGTTCAGGAGGGAGAGGCGAGCAGGTGGGGATGTTCTCCACCCAGCTCCAGTTTTTAATGCACCGCCAAGGCTGCTTTTCCCCTCCGTCATCATTTCTCCTCCTCAGTAAGCCTTGTGTGCTTACAGCATGGCTTTGAGCACTCTCCTCCTCTGGCAGGATCCTCTTAGTATCTGCTGGCAGCTGTTTGAAGCGGGGCTGGTGGATCTGGGCTTCATTTCATGCCTTATTTCATCCCAAATGAACACAGCCTGCTCGGGAGCTGGAAGGCAGACAGCCCTGTTTGGTGTGCGAGCCATCTCCTTTTCACCTCCCTGTGGCCTTGGCGGGAGTGGTTGTCCCTCATTCATCAAAGCCAGATGTCTGAGCACCTTCTGCCTCACCAGTGCTCCTCCTGCACTTGGAGGGCGGAAGATGCACCGAGAAGTAAAGGAGGGGGAAAACCAACTCCTCCTCAGCTTGTGTCTGTGCTGGATTCCCGTGTCTGCATCTAGAGGGCAGGGCAGTACGTGCTCTGAGCTGGGTGTCTGTGTCATCTGGTCTGTGGCCCCCGTTAGAGCCAAGATTTCTTCTTCTGGAGAGGGAGCCCGTGTGCAAGAGGGAGAGAAAGCAGTGATGCTGTGCAAGCCCGTTCCCATGGCTGCAGAGCCAGTTGGTAGCCATGTGGCAATGCTAGAGTGGCTTTTTCCAGGAGGCAGGAGCCAGCCCTTGCCTGATCCTGCACCACAGGGGCAAAGAGGGTTTTGCTGGTGGGTTAAGGGGGGGGCCAAAGCAGGTATCCAAAGCCATCCAAGGTGCCCAGGTGGTGGATGGGGAGTTTGTCTCTCTGCATTTAATTAGCAGCCTTGCAAGCCGATGGCAAGGCAAAAAGCAGGGCTTGGGCCAAGCAGAGCTCTATTAAAAGAGACAAGAAGCACTGAAAATTGAGGTGTTTGTTTGTCACTAAGATTTAGAATCTCAATTATTTACATCCAGATCCAAGACTTCTGGCCTCCAGAAGTCCCTCCCAAAGTGAATTATTCCCTCATTCAGTGATTTTTTTTGGTATTTGTCCCTGCACTCAAGGAAATCAAATGGGAGAGCTGCACAAGGAGAAGGCTGAGCCTCATATGTGCTTGTCACCAGTCGTCTGCAGTGAGACAAAAATGATTACGGGCTGTCATCGTTCGGCCTGGGTATGGGCTGGCTGTCCTCCAGCCACAGATTTTTTGGCTAGTCTTAGAGTTTTTGAGAGCTGGAGAGCATCTAAGCTCTTCTCACTAGGAGCAAGCATGCCTGCTTTATAAATATTCCTTAGCTAGCATCTTTATGCCTAGTAATTTTATGGGCAAAATGTGCACTTTTGTCATGCATGGGCTTATTTTTTAAAAGCTCCAGCTCCTGGATCCTTATCCCTAGTTCCCTTTCTCTATACCCTTTCTCCTACCCTTTTCTCTCCCTTTTTCTTGCTCCCTTTTCCAAGCCCCTTTCCCCTGCACTGACTGCTGCTGGGGCTCTTGTATCTGGGACTGTCCCTGCCCCAGGTCGGGCTTGTTTTGCTTCTGGATACAGAAATATTTTTTGGACTGCTTAACGTCTCAATACACCTTGCCCTGCCATGGGCAGGAAGGGAGGGGTAGAAGCCCCCAACAGTCCAGTCTGAGAAACAGGAATAATAATGGGTGCACAGAGGCACTTCCCAAAGTTCCAATTTGAGCTTTGTGGGCAGACCTGGAAAAGCCAGACTTCTCATTTCTCCATATTTCGGGTCTAGGCAGGATGGAGCCAAGGGAGAAGCAGCATGAGGGTTTCATAGCTTTCATGCTGCTGGGCAAAAAGTGCTCCCCGAAGCAGTTTGGCATTGCGGGTGAATGGGTACCCATCAGCGATGACTTGTTGCATGTCAACAAGATGGGAATTTCTCAACCAGCTTTGCTGACTTCACAGAGAGGTGATGAAACCCCTGCAGGCACTTATTGCCACTCAATTTGAGCAGAAACAAGCGCAGAGTCAGTCAGGAAGAGGCGTTTAACTGAGCCGAAAAGAGGCCTTGACCTGCAAACAGCCCAACCCACATCGTACTTTACGTTCTGCGAGCAGCGTCTGGGAAGATGGTGGGTTTGCAAACAAGGGTTTCATCACCCTGCTCATGAACATGGACATTGCAGATGCCCTTGCCTGAGCCCAAAAAGCTCTCTGTGGGAAATGGGCACTTCGAGTTGTGAATCGGTCACTGTTGACTTAGTATGAGAAACACTGCGCCCTTGGAAGAGCCGGTGAAGATCCCAGTGCCTGTGAAGGAGGTGGCTGTCTCATGTGTAAACCAGCCCAGTTAGCATCTGGTTTTGCCCTGGATAGAGAGCATTTTCATCCTAACTTTTACATACAAGTCAGAGCAGTTTAGATGTAGAAGCCCAAACCTTGGCATGAAGGTTGTCACTTAGGACAGTCCAGTTAAAACACTTGGCTTTGGTGTTCACTCTGGATGTGACAAAGGATGTCTTCATATCTGCAAAGGCCTCTGTTAAAGGTTTCTCTGCTTTGGATGCGCTCATCCCACACCACCCCCAACTTTTGCACGTGCACTAAACTCAGGTCTGCCTTCACAGAGGAAAATTCATGTCTCAGATACCCTGTGAATTAATTGGCTTTGGGGATGTTCTCGAGAGATGCTCAGTGGGGTTGGGTGTTGAGTTTTCCTGGCACAGCCCTTTCCTACTCTGAGCTCATCCCCTCCCTTGCCAAACCTGATTGAGCTTCCAGGGGCCCATCTCCTTGCAGCTGTCTTCTCCCGTGGCTCTCTCAGTGTGGGCAGGTAGGTGAGGCTGCCAAGGGTCTTTGCAGCTGTCAGCTTTTTTTGTAAAATGAGGTCTCTGGGGTCACACAGCATTTTAAAAAAGCCGGTGTGCTTGGAATGGATAAATTCTGGGGAATCGTTCCTTGCATGGCTACTGGTTTGTGGAGCAGTTGCTGATCTTGGGGAGACAAGAGCTTTGTGATTTATCAGTTTTTCTTGAGCTCTATGGCCTTTTTTTTTTTTTTTTTAACTAACACCGTGTTCTTGCTGCTGCTTTGTCTTGGCACAGAGAGCATGAAAGACCTTTTGAGAGCAAAGCCATGTTTCAGCCATACTCATTTGAGCACACAGAGGTCTCAGCTTGTTCTCCAGACACGTTCTGGGTCATACCCTGGTCTTAACCAGGCTTTGAGGATGTGCATATACATGAAGGATTGTGATCAGGTGTTGGGTCACTTCGGTAATACTATCCAGGGGCAAGCTGGGTGGAAATTCCAGAGGGATCACCTCTGGGACACATTAAATGCTGAAGGCCTGGGCACGGACCAGCGCTGGTCAGAGGTGTTCACTTTCCAGAGGGCTGCCAGCTCAGCCTGGGATCATGGAGAAAGGGCCACACTGCGGAAGAGTCCAAGGCTTCTGGTCCTGGGCAGAAGTGGGGAAGGCTCCCAAGAGGAGTGAGGTTTGTGCCCAGGGCTGAGCTGGGAACTGAGTGGTCCTAACCCTGGCTATGAACACAGACACTCCGTCACTAGACACTGAAGCCCCTGTGTGCTACCATGGTCAGAAAGGGCTTCATTCAGAGGAGGTTTCTGGTTTTTGCCTTCTCCCTGAAGCCTCTCTTCACCCCTTTGTGTTTTCATTTTGAAATGCCGCCCTTCCTCCAGGCTCCAGCTTGCAGTGAGCTGCAAACTCTTCCAGAAGCCCACACCAAAGAGTGTCCCTTTGGAGCGGAAAGGATCATTAAAATGCCTTGTTTCTCTTCAAGGCCAGTGTTTATATCGAAAGAAGCCATGTGTGAGTACTTATGTGTGTCCATGGGGAGTTGTTCTGTTCCTACAGGCTCTCGTCCAAACCTGGTGAGTATAAAAGTGAAGTTCATGAAGAGAAGGGCAGGGATGTGGTGTCCATAGTCCTGCAACGTGGCAAGATACCCTGGTCACTCTCCTTAGCACCTTGCTCGTGCAGCCGGAGAGATGCATTTTCATGGTCTCACCAGTCCTTTCCTTTATACTGTTTGGCAGATGGAAGAGGCTGAGACCAGAGGGGCAGTCCACAACATGGGGTCCCTGATGCAGGCCCACAGATCCAGTCCCAACCCTGCTCCTCCCCTGCCTTCTCCAGCACACTCCCCTTCAAGGCCAAGCTCTCCAGTCACTTGGCCTTCTTTTTGCTGCTGTTGTGGGGCTCTGAGCCCTATTCCAGCCCCCTGCACCACATGCCAGCTCCAAGAAATCCCTCAGGGGGAACTGGAGGAAAAAGCCATGTCCCAAGGAGCCCGCTGGTCAGAAACCTGTATGTTGCCCCTTCACAGGACCTGTCATCACTCAGATAACTGACTGCATCCACCTGGGGAACATCGACAGTGGGCAAGGGCTGTGCATGAACAGCACTGACAGCTTCATCAATGACAGCTTCATCACTGACAGCTTCATCACTGACATCCTCACTGACACGAGCTGCCTGCCCAGCGACGGCAGCCTGAGTGTCATCCCCTGCATCTGCCACGGGGAGGGTTCAGCACACGCCTCAGGGCTCCATGGGGCTTGTCATGGAATGGGGCAGCCCTGCTTCTGGGACACTGGTGAGTGCATCGAAGTCTCGCTGGAGAAAGGGAATTGTGTCCTCATCCACTGCTGGCATGGCTTCTCCTGGGGTCCTCCTTGCATCGTTGTGTAGCTGATGGTCAAACACAGCATGAAGCTGCTGTCAGCTTATGAGTTCATGAGGTATCTGCTGAACACTGAGGAGTGTTGTCAGGACCTGCTGGTGGGTTTGGAGCCTGAGAGCATCAACATCATGTGCCTGAAGCACTCCCTGCCAAGGAAGATAGCATGGAGCTAAACGGACAGGGTGGCTGTGTTGGTTGACAGCAGACATGAATAGGAAAACCCCAAAACCTGAACCCCATTTCATGGGCACATGAGGCCACTGTAGCTGTGGGGTGTCAGACAGCACTGGCACAGGATGTGAAAGTGATGGCCTGCCTTTGGAGAGTTCCTAGAGGCTGGTGTTGGCAGAAGTAGAGCATGGGGAGCTCTTCTAGGGATACACTGGAGGGAGCGGGTGTGTCCTGGGCAGGATGGGATCCGTGTGCTCTGCTTTGGTCCGATGGGATTTTGGGAAAGCAAAGGGCAGTCAGGTACAGGTTTCCCCAGTGATCTGCCTGAACTTTTACCATGATCACAACTGCTACTGAGCAGAACACTTGTTTTTTGCTAACAGTGTCCTCCTTGGAAATAAGACATAGCATCATCTGGTGCCACGTCACTCCGTAGTGCCTGTCCACTTGACGCTTGTGGGATGTGGAAGAGGAGGCGAGGTGTAAAGGTGTAGGAGAGTGCCATGAGGGACATCTTGCGTGGATTCATCGATCTCATCCTTCCAACATGTGGTGATTCCACGGAGGAGAGTGCCATGAGGGACATCTTGCGTGGATTCATCGATCTCATCCTTCCAACATGTGGTGATTCCACGGAGGAGAGTGCCATGAGGGACATCTTGCGTGGATTCATCGATCTCATCCTTCCAACATGTGGTGATTCCACGGAGGAGCCTGGCCCAAAAGAGCCACGCCTGAGTCTCTAAAGCATCGTGCAGAACCTCCTGTGCGTGACAGGTCTTCCCTCTGTCTGACCTCGCAGGATCATGGAAGCGCTCTGGGAATGGTGGCCCATGCCCATGGTGCGTTCCTCTAGCTCAAGTGGAAGGAAATGAGGGAAGAGAACAAGGTCAGATGCTCCTTAGGAAAGGCACCCAAGTGTGAACAGTGCATCCATTCCTGGCCCATGTGTAATACCCTCACTGTGTAATACCCTCTAATATTCACAGAGCCAAACACCTCTCTGAAGAATGTCCTGGAGCTTCCTTACGCCTTCCTTGAGCTTTTCTGCCAGAAACTTGTTCCTTCATCACTCAAACATTTACGTAATTCCTTTGGAAACGTCTGTCTTTCCTAATGTTAACCATAGCTTCTAACTTTGACACGGATTTGTTTTTTCATTCTTCCTTGCGCTCACTGGGTTTCTTCCTCATCCTCACTGGGTTTCTTCCTTGTGGCATGTAGGTCTGGTGCCTCTTTCTTTTTCTGGGAGAGCTGCCCTACAGCTTAACCCCTGTGCAAGGCAGCTCCATGGAAAGCCTTCTGCAGACTTGGAGGCTTGACCTTCTGCTCATCCTGTTACCACACCTCACCATCCACTCCTCCCGTATCCTACAAACCAATATTTTGTTCATGGGACTTCCTTCTTTGAACTTCTTTCTTCCAGCATATCAGGCCAACACTTTCCTGTCACAAGGTGATAACCACACCCTTGAGTTCTGAGCAGATCTCTTTTGCTCTGCTGCATCCCTGGGCTCCAGGAGGCCCAGAACACCTTCACCTCACGTTGCTGAAGGAAACTCCCTGGCTGTGGGGGATTTTGAATGGAGAACTCCTCCAGTTTTGATTCCTCCACCAAGATCTGAGCTGCTCTCCGGGGGACTGATGGGCCAGCAGAGGCCAGAACGTGTAGCTGCAACATTTCAAAGGGACAAATCCCAAGTGGACCCAGCCTTGCCCACGCTAGGGGTTTCTCCCTCCTACACCTGCTACCACAGCAAACCCCTGCAAGACACCGGCCCCGTCCCAAGGACTTGCTCTTCCTTCAGCAGCATCTGCAGCGCTACTTGTGTGGTGCTGAGGGCGGTGAAACAGGAAGCCTGCAGCAAGGGATTTGCCACTATCTATATAATGTCTGGGAGGCGCCTGGAAAATATTGCTAGGGCCATGTCTGAATCAGCCTAAAAAACCCCAGCTGGAAGAGGAGGGAGCGCCTGGCCTGGGGGAGGAGAGCAGGAGCTGTTTGGGTCCCTGTCTCCATGGGATCCCCTACACACACACTCTACATGTGCTGTGACCAGGGCTGGAGAATATTTCCAGCGACGTTTCCACCTGCTTCTCCTTCAGATCCATGGAGATACGGGCCTGGGTCATCCCACGGACGGGATTACCCTTCTCGCTGTCAGCGTGGAGCTGCTCCCCCGTGCTCCGCTGCCTCTGCCCAGCCCCTGGCTGGATTTGAGGCTTGGAGCTGCCTGCAGCAGCTCCACAGTTTGTTTTTCAGAAAAACTGAGTTGTGTTGAAATATTTCACACAGGGAAGAGCTGAAAATATTTCCTCTGTGAGGGAAATAAGTGAGGCTAAAAAAACTAGTGCTGGATGGCTTATTAAGGGATTGCTCTTGCGTATGCTGTTGGCAGTGGATATTTGGGGTGCAAGCTTTTCCTTCTCTTCCTTCCTGAAGGGCAGAGCTGCTCCGAAGCCCTTGGAGGCAAATTGAGTCATGTCCTTGTCCATGGACAAGCCACTTTGTGTATCCAAGGGGAAATTTTAATTAGAGGCCTTGCAGATGGATGGCTGTGTGCGGGGAGCCTGGGCTCCCCACAGATTTGAAGCCATATCTATTGTGACTGGTTGGTGGCAGGAGGAGGGAGAGGAAGGCTCCCTCCTTGGCACTTCTGAGGAAAAACACCTCCCCAGCTCCTCCGGACCTCACGGGTATAAGATGTTCTCCTCGTCCCCACCCCTCCTTCCCTGGGGGCTGCCCTCTCCTGTTCTCCTGCTGGCCTGGCCTGCCCCAGCCAAGGGAGGTGCACAGGGGACTCTTGCACATCATTGGTCTGAGAAGGTCTCCATGCCCTTAAAGAGAAGGTGGATTTTCTGCTGAGCCACCCGAGAAGCCCTTTTATACCTCCTTACTCAGCCAGCTGCCTGCGGCTCGTCTGTCCATCCTGTCCAGCCAGCACGACTCTGATTTTCTCCTCCAGACTTGGGTGAGCCTTTTTGCATATCTTCTAATGACCCAGCTTGCTCTTAGGGAGTGATGGGGGAGCAAATTTACTTACCTGACTATTAGGGAGATAAATACCAGGTAGGGGTGGCCTGCTGGGAGAAACAGGGGTGCTAATAATACTTTCTCCATCCTTTGCTTGTTGGAGAGGGTCTGTGCACTGGAAAGGTTCCCTCTGTCTCTTCCAGTGAGCTTTTTTCTTTTTTATTTCCTGCTTTCCCCTCCCTTGGCTGGTTCTGCTCTCGGCTTGAGTGGCGAGGGCAAGTGGAGCATAACACTGACCTCCCCAGGGCCATAGGATTCAGGATCCTTGCCTGTGGTAGCTCGGCTACGCTCCTTGCTTACACCCCTTCCTCCAGCTCCCTACCCGGCCCTTGCAGTGCCTTCCTCCGCAAAAACACTCCCGGGACAGGCACCGACATCCAAATTTATGGTGTCCTCCCCACAGAACAGGTGATTCAAAGCCCACGTCGTGGGCAGCGAGCCGCAGCCCGGCGTTGTCCCCTCGGTTCTCCGGCGTCGCTGCGGCCGAAGCGGGAGCGTGTGCGCGGGGCAGGGGTGTCGGTAAAAATAGCCGGCGTTCCTCGGCCGCCCCGGCCCCGGCACCTGCGGCGGCTGGCGCTCCGCATCGCCCCGACCTCCCCGAGTCACGGGGGCTGGCACCGGGGAAAGGCTGCCGTCCCAGGAGACAGCTGCAGCTCCTTCTGCAGCTCCCTGGCCATTTTTAGAAGCACTTTTCCCCCCCCTCCTCCCTGAAGTAATGTGATGGGCCTGCACATTTTCCAGGATAAAGTTTCCTTGGCCCTGCAAGCTGTGCCTCCTGCCTCGGGCATGAGCCCCCGTTAACACTTCCCCTCCTGACAGAGCCTCCCGGGTCTGCAGACGGCTGCTTTTGGGGGCCTTGTCTGCTCTGCAGAGGACTGGCTTAGGAGATGCAAGCAGCAGATATTGCTCTGCTAGAGAAGTAAAATTCTATTTGTGTGGACATCATTTACGGCAAAGGAAAGGTGCTCTTCCATCTCTTCCCTGATACGCTGCGTTGTACGTGTAAAATTTCTACTTAAACCGAATGCAAGGAATTGTCTGGGGAGTTCTTTTGTGCCTGTATCCACTCAACCACAACTTCCAACCCTGCTCTACATCACCTGTGCTGAGGTTGCTGCAACAGGCTCCCCTGTCCCACAGCACGAATGCATACATGGGTAGCAGCATCCTCTGAAGTCCTTCCTTGTCACCTGGGGTCACTTTGCAGGCTTTGAGATATTTCTTGTTTATGAAGTGAAGTAAGGTTGAATGCCAAAGGGAAGCAGTAAACTGAAAACAGCTTTTGCCTTTTCTTCCTTCATTGAATAAAACGCTTTTCTGGGGGTCAAACAAGAAACATACCTGCAGGAATTACTGTCATAGATCTCTTTTTTTCTGGCTCAGCCCCATTTGATCTTTTCCAGAAGTCCCTTGATGCTGAGGTTTGTGTTGCTATGAGGAGATGTTTGCCTCCTGTCTACAAACCGCAGCCTAGTTCCCTATATGATGAAAAATTGGTGAAGTTGGGAAACAGGAACAGACCTGTTCCTCATTGTATTTTCTAGGGGAGTCTTGCTTTGTTTTTAAACCCAAAAACGTGACTTCCAGCATGAATAGTTATGAACTTTTTTTCTTGGTTTTCATTTCAGGTTCACAACCATCTAAACCAAGATGTCTGAGTAAGTTCCCATTTTTCTGTCTCTAATATATTGTTGGCATTTAAAAACTATTGTTCAACCATCAACTTCGTATGCTTGTTAAGATTCTTCTGCTTGTTTCCAGTTAGGATGCTAACTAACTGCCTTCTTTTCCTCTTTCTCCTTTCTCTTCCTTCCTTTCCTTGTCCGTCTGCTTCTCCTGAACAGTGAAGAGGTAAGTGTGTTTTGCTGGGGTTTTTCCTTTAGCGATGCTTATGGCAGCAGTCCTGGCTTCACCGCTCCTCCCCAGGAAAATCAGCTGCTGGGGGGGTGTGTGTGTGGGAAGAATGGCTCATGGTTATTTTCTTGCTGACTCCTCCTGGTAAACACGTGAAGGAGAAGAAAAATCCCTTTTGAAAGACTTTTTTTGTCTCCTGGCTCGGAGTTGGATGCTTTTTTCCCTCCATTCCTGCTTCCGCAGCCGGCCACGAGATGGTGCTGGGAAGGCAGTGGTCCAGAGCCGCCTCTCCTCCATCATCCATCCACCATCCCGCCCTTGGCCTAGCATCCCATCCTCTCCTCCTTCCTCACATCTAGCCCTTCATTTTCTACACACTGAGCACTGAAAAGTCACTTCTCAAAGGCAATTCAAGGAGACCTGGATCCAGGGGAGTGTGAACAGGGTGGAGGTTGCATTCTTAGCAAGTTTTCCCTGGCTTCTGGCAGAGCCAGGTGGGGCTGGGGGCGTCTGGAGAAATGCAGGGGAAGGTGTGGGAGGATTGTTCGTGGCTTTGTCACTCCACATTTCCTCTTAGCAAATTGCTCCATCCTTCATTTTTGCTTGGCATCTCCCCATATGTCTGAAACACCACAGGCTCCAGCTTGTTCTCACTGAGGGAAAAGAGGATGTCAGGGACACATAGAAACACCACAAAATGGTGCTGATATCCAGCACGTTCTTTTACTCCCCATCAAACCCAGACCATCCAGAAAAGGCTGGGAGGACACTCTTTGCTAAGACACCAGTTTTCAGATGGAGAATAAGCCCTGGACTAACAGCCCTCAAGGGATCTGATTACCTGATGGTTGATGGTGTGCTGCATCTCTGAGCTGGGTGCCTTTTCTCTGCAGAGCCCTCCAGCCCTGCCAGGAGGGCCTTGGCACCATTTGCATATGCCAGACATGTCATATTTTGTTACATTTCACTCTGCGCATCCTTATCCACTTCCTCCTCTATGCAGCACAGACCCACACCCAAGTGCTGCTTTCTACTCCCTGCCCCTTAGCGTATCAGATGTGTTTCCCCTGGGCCAGCCCGACTCAGCCTTGCCCAGGCTTCTGGGTGAAACGCTCAGAAAACAGCTGAAATGCAGAAGTTGTGGGTTTTTTATAAATAGGAGTCCTGTTGCTGCTGGTCCAGCATGACGAGTACAGAAGGGCAGCCTGTGGTCATGTCTGTCCTCCAGCTGCGATGAGCCCCTGCCTCAGCATCGCTCGCGCTGGGTCTTTTCGGCTCCAAGGAATTACACAGCCTTCATGTTTTCACCTGCCTGGCTGTCCTTGTCACCAGAGTGTCAGAAGGACACGTGCCCCGGACTGCTCAGAAAGACATCCCACAGCTCCTGAGTGCCCAGGGACATGGGGGTCATCAGCTTGAGCGCAAAGTAAAACACATCTGAGCGAAGAGGAAATCAGAGAAAAGGCTAAAAGTCCGAAGAAGACAAGTTTGAAGCCATATTTTATACATTTATTTTCTAGTTCATCACCTTTGTTATCTTTTCCTGAGGGACTTTGTAGGTTTTAGCTACCTGAGGCTGGCTAAGCTGGGTTCAGCAGGGAGCCTCTTCCTTGAGTGCTGCTGGTTTGGGGACCAACTGTATGTCAAGCTGTCCCTCCTGGCTGGAGCCATCTTGCAGGTCCTTGATGGACTGCAGCATTGCACGGGGAAGGGCAGTGGAAAGGGGAATGGGCACCTGATAACCTCCATAACCTCCTTTCCTCTTGTTTCTTCCACTTGCAGAAAAAGAGAAGGGCAGCCACTGCCCGTCGGCAGCACCTGAAGGTACGTAGCACTGCTGTGGCTGTGTGATGTGTGTCCCGACCTTCCCAGCTCCCATCCCAGCTCTCAGCACTCTCCCTATTAGGAGAGGCCACGATGCACAATGTGGGAGCCTCCCACCCCACCTACTGGGTCTCCATCGTGTCCCTTGCTTGGAAATGGTGGTATTGATGGGAACTCCCCAAGCTGCCTCTCCACCAGGACTCCCACTCCCCTGACGACCCCCCTGCCCTCCTTCCTTGCCTCCACCCTGTGCTGACCCTTCTCCTGCTGCCTTCCAGAGTGCTATGCTCCAGCTTGCTGCCACTGAAATAGAAAAAGAAGCAGCTGCTAAAGAAGTGGAAAAGCAAAACTACCTGGCAGAACATTGCCCTCCTCTGTCGCTCCCAGGATCCATGCAGGAACTTCAGGTACAGGCTTCTTTAACCCTTTCAGTGCTGGAGCAGAAAAGATTTGACTCCATCAGTCAGTCTGGTGGATCTAGACTGGCCTTCCCATCTTGACCCTCTTCTCACCTGTGTTGCCCTGGCAGCTGGCTTGAGAGGCAGATGGGGTCTCTCTGCAAAAAAAAAGGGGTCTGGCTGGCAGGAAAGATGTGTTTTAAATGTTGAGGCAGCATTTGTGTGAAGCCAGTAGCATGGAGATCAGGAGCTGGCTGACAAGCTACTCTTCACCTCAATCCCATCTAGTCTCCTGGACTGAGGGCTTTCAGAGCCAGAGTGATCAGGAGAGAGGAATCGTGTGTGTGGGTCCTAGCAGTCAACATCCCTCTCTGCTTTCCTTCCAGGAGCTGTGCAAAAAGCTTCATGCCAAGATAGAGTCAGTGGATGAGGAGAGGTATGACACAGAGGTGAAGCTACAGAAGACTAACAAGGAGGTGAGTTTACCCTGGAGCCATCCTTCACGGGAGTCTCCTGCCTGTTCCTCATGCCTCATGAAACCCATGCCCTGCTCTCTCTCCACCTCCCCCTCACTTCATCCCCTCAGCTGGAAGACTTGAGCCAGAAACTCTTTGACCTGCGTGGCAAGTTCAAGCGGCCGCCGCTGCGCAGGGTGCGCATGTCCGCTGACGCCATGCTGCGGGCCCTGCTGGGCTCCAAGCACAAGGTCTGCATGGACCTCCGAGCCAACCTGAAGCAAGTGAAGAAGGAGGACACTGAGAAGGTATCCTTCCCTCTTCCCTTTTTCCCTAACAGGAGTTGGCCCCCACCCTTCAGAGCTCACATCTCCCTGTATGATAGACGGGGTTGAGAATGACTCTTTCTCCATAATGTTCTTCTTCCTGCTCAGTATTTCCTCCTCTGGCATGTGTGATGTTGAAACAGGAGGGTGCAGTTCAAAAAGATGTGTAGCATGGGTGGAACTGGCTTCCTCTAGCTGACAGGGGGGTTTCCATGGGTGCACTGCTGTGGGGCCCGGGGCCGGTGGGTTCTTACCCTGGGGGGCACCATTCGCACCAACGCAACCATCCCTCCCCCAGGAGAAGGATCTCCGCGATGTCGGTGACTGGAGGAAGAACATTGAGGAGAAGTCTGGCATGGAGGGCAGAAAGAAGATGTTCGAGGCTGGCGAGTCCTAAGCACCTGCGTCTCCACACCTGTCCTCCTCTCCCCGCTGTCCCCGCTGCCCCGCCGGGCTCAGGGGCGCTGACTGGGTGCCATTTCTCTCTAGTTTTGCCAAGAGCTGCATCGTGGCAGCAGTGATGTAAATAAAGCTTTGGTGGGAGAGGTGGGTGTTGCCTGCCTGGGTGGCCCGACTCATGCCATGGTGCCAGCAGGGACTGCCTCACTGTGGGAGTCCTGGTGGGGATGGGGAGGCTTTGGCAGGGGCTGTGCTGAGGAGATGGGGACCTCTCTGCTCTTGGTCCCCCTCCAAAGATGCGGATGCTCATGCCCTTCCCCAGTGGTGAAGAGACAAAGAGAGAACAGTCCAAGACCCAGGAGGGAGTTGCAGAACCTCAACCCATGATGGCATCAGCAGGAAGTTGTGGGGAAGAGCTGGGAAGGGGGAAGAGGGGTGGCATCTGCAGGGCAGAAGCAGACCCTTTAGCTCCAGTGGGATTTGGGAGGTGCGAAGTCAGGACAACCTTGGCAGCACCTGCAGCAGCACCCTGGGCCTGGTACAGAGTAGGGTGCTGTGGTTTAGAGATGATGGCTGTCACCAGAGTGGCATGGGCAGCTGAGGGGGCAGTGGGTCACTCCTCTCCCTGCCATGGTGGGGATGTCCAAGCCCTCTTTTCTTTTGAGTTAGCCCAGCACTTCCAAATTTCTAGCTGCCAACAAGTAAAATCTTAAATCAGTCTCAATGGTTTCTAAAACAAAACAAAACAAAACGGAACAAAACGGAACAAAACAAACCCCCAAAATCACCTTCCTTCTGGCCTCTCCCATCCCCCCAAACCCTCAGCCCATGAAGTTTCCGGCGCAGCTCACTTCTGCTGAGCACAGGAAAAGCGAAACAGTGGCAGCACCCTGTCGCTGGAGCTATCTGTGGGGCCGCGGTGCCAGCCAGGGGACAAGATGTCAGACTCGGAGGGGTGCCAGGAGGGTGCAGAAGGAGTGAGCCAAGTGGGAGATGAATCCCCTGGGGAGAACGAGAGGTGAGGCTTGGGGACATCACAGCTGCCTTTCAGTCCCGGGATGCCGGGAAGCTGGGAAACTGGGAGGGCATGGTGGGAAAGGAGGATGTGCAGCCAGAACAATGATGAACCACGAGGCTGGAATGGGTCAGATGTTCCGTCAGGCTTTTGACGAGCTTCTCCAGCTAGGAGGAGACTTAGATTTCCTAAAGGTCTCATCCCCTTTGAACTTCAAAGCCCTTGGGAGGGGGTTGATCAAGTGGGGAACGCCAGCTCCAGAAGCAGGCAAGCTCAAGTGAGGGGTCTGGTGACCTAGAGCTGCTCTGCAGCTGAAATCAGCCCCATCTCTAAGACCTCTCTAGCGTGGAGATCAGCTGCCTCCTCTCCTTGCTGGGCACGTCTGATTTCTTGCTGCATCCCCTACGTCTCCAGCTGAATTAACCTGGCAATGTTTCAGGCTGGCTGCTGTAAAGTTATATATCTCCCTCTGCCTCTGCTCTGCTTTATTGCTTTGTCAGCAGAGGCTGTAAAATTTGGGGTGTCTTCACTCGAATACAGACAGCTTTCCATGGGGGCTAAAAGAAGACAGATCAGTAGCGAAGACCGCATCTGTCTGTGGTGGAGGCAGACAGATAAGCTCGGCCAAAGTGCAGCACCCAGAAGTACTCAGATTTGGACTGGGTTCAGGCTGAGCATCCAGGGAGCTTAGGAGGTTGCCTGATTTTTCACCTCCAGCTTCAAAGCTTGCATTAGCATTTCTCCCCAAGGCTTCTGAGAGCCGGCGCAGCTAATGTTGACAGGAAAAAAAACCCCTTGAGTGACAATGAGAGGGGAAAGGTGTGTCATCTCCTGTCATCAGTGGCTGCAGCAAGCGCTTCGGCTGACACCTGACAGCAATTAGCCTTGGCTGAAGATTTGACTGGAAGCTTCAAAAGGTGCTGGAAATCTCTGTGCGTGACTCACTGCTGAAACAAAGGGGAAGCCTTGGCTGCTGGAGGAGCACAGGGGTTTCCTCAGCACCGGGATAGGAGAGGCCACGATCATTGTTGCTGCCTGGCTGTGCCTCTGCCGCAGGCTCAGCTCACCTCGAGCAGCAAGGAGCAGGTGCTGTGCATGGCCCAAGGCAAGCAAACCTTCCTGCTCCCCTCTTGCTGGAGTAAGTGCAGGTACTTTGGTGCAGGCAGGGCCACTGGTGGGGTCTGCTGGTGGGGCTGGGTCAGCTTGTTCCCTTTTCTGTTTCCTGCTGGAGTTTCAGCTAAATAAAAGGCTGTCTGGAGGAGTCTGTTCTGTAGCGCTCAGACCCGTACAGCCTTGTTTAAAAAGAGTGTGAACACTGACAGCAGGGTGGCACATCCCTTCTTCTCTAGCTGTGTTTTAGAATCTTAATGAAATATGAAACTCGATGGCAAAAATAGCGAGCAGAAATGAGTTCCTCTTTGTTTTAAAAATATGAAGAATGACTTTCACTTACAATTTGTATAATAGTTTCATTATTTCTCCAGCTCTAAACTTCTCGTGCTTTTCCTTGTGCTGTTTAAATGCTTGCTAGACTCTGGTGTTTTCCACTCCCGAAATGGAGGAAGGAAGGGTTTACTTGCTGTTTGGGTCTACCTTTTCTTACCCTGTGGCTAGCTTATTGCCATGATCCACTCCCCTTGATGAAAAAGCTCTTTTCAAGCCAACCCATGTATGGATGGAGTTAGGACAACGCTCTCAAGACAGCCTAAAGCGTGACGGATGTCAGAGCAACCTATCTTGCGATGGAGCTGCCAGGAAAGTAAATCCCAAGGCTCCTGGGCGTAATGCACAGTGGGAGATGTCAGGAGAAAAATATCAGCGCACTGTTTCCTTAAACAATGACTTTTGTCTATTTAACTGTGCCCAGTGTATATAGAAGAGGAGCTTTCATTAGAAAATGTCCTAGAAATCTGAATTTGAACATGGCCTTCTCTGTTTCCCCATACAAATTGGGATGTACTGGCAAAGTCCTGCTGATGCTGGTGTAACACTGCTTAAACCAGACCAGCGTTATGCTCTCTTCCATGAACTGGAATTGCTATGTGGGAAACTGCTGTGGTGTGAGCCTTCCCAAATAAGCGAGAAGCTGGGGGGAGCTCTGGGGAGGTGGCTGCTTGGGTTGTCCTGCCTTGATGGCCAGAGGTTGGGAGCCCAGTATGCACAGGGCCTGTTACTCAGAGCTCTCTCCATAAAGCTCTGGAGGCTTCAGGTAACCCCTGCCCTTAGTTCCCACACCCATAGCTGCGCCCATCCCTTTGGCTGTGCTCTGCAGGATATCTGCACCGGGAGGCAGATTGGCTTTCCCCAAATTCCCCTGTGTCCGTCCTCCTGGGGCTTCCCTCCCCATGAGCTGCAGGGCAGGGAGCCCTCGGCAGCCCATGTATGGTCACTGCCTGGGGGGAGGCTCTGCTGTGCCAGCAAGCCCCAGGCTTTTCCTTGCCATGTCCATCCCCAGCTGTCTTGAATTCTCCAGATCCTTAGAGGAGTCTCGAGGGTCTTTGCTGAAATGACTGCTGTTGCTAAGTATACCCATGGTTGGAAGGAGGTTGTTTGGGAAAGCTGATACTTGGAGAGTTTTTGGACCCCTCAGTACACCAGATTCCTTGGGGGTAGGATGGAGGGATGGCTGATCCCTGCTCAGGAGTGACTGGTCACAGTTTGACCCAGCTGGGCTCGTTAAAGTGGAAAAATAGTAGGGAAATTAACAGGGGAGGACCAGATGGATTATTTAATGAAGCCGGGTTATACTTATGGTTTCCAAATTGGATATAGGTGCTCTGGCAGTGGCATTAGGGATAAAGAACTGTCTCTAATTATAGGAGGTATCAGGTGCCTTCACTGTCCTTTTCTCCTTGGGGAAAAAAAAAAATAAATTAAGCCTGGCTTGCCTCGCCTTGCCTCCGACCTTATTTTGCTATGTAAAGCTATGGGTTTGGAGGAGTGTGTGTTACTGCAAGGGATTGCCCAGCAGCCTTCATTTGAATTGCACTTTTCTTTTGAAAACACAGAAGACTCTCTGCTGGCTGGAAGGCTGGCTTTTTAAAAACTCTTGGTGTGAAGTCTGGGTCTGAAGCTTGTGGGAATCCCTTGCCCCTGGATTTTGTAAGGTGAACTTACTTCAGAGGGTTTAGGGCTTTTCCCCAAATGTGAAAACCTTGTGATAACTGGAAGGGCTGGCTGTGCAGCAGGGAAGTGCTTAACCTTGGCATGCCCTGGGGATCCCGGGCCCCTCTGCTCTGACCCTCACTGACCTTGCTAATCCAGCCCTGACTGATGCTCTGCCTGCATCCCCCTTTGCATCCGTCACCCCTGTGACCCACGTGCCCAACTGTGGGGTCTGCCTGGGGGCTAAGCTGACTCCTTGCTGCCCTGGTGCTCTCCCCAGAGCTGGGCTTGCTCCCAGCTAGGCACTCATCCAGCCTGGCTGCTGCCTCTCTCTGTCAGGACGCGGACTCACATCTGGACAGACCACCTGGCCAGGAGGTGCTCCGAGACCTCGTCAGTGCCATGCTTTTGTTGGGAATAGTTTTTTCTTTGAGGGGGGTGGGAATTCTGGCCCAAATGCAGTTGTTGCTCAGGCTCAGGAGGCATTGGTATGACCACCGGACTCCTGAGAGTGTGATCTGGCTCTGACTGACTGCAAACCCGCAGCGGTGCTCAGGGGCTCACAGAGAACACCACAAGGATTTGGTGCTCTCACTTCATCCTCCCCATGCAGCCCTCCTGGCACAGTCCAGCTTTGCAAACCTGCCTGGGAGGGAGGGTGCCTGCTCACCTGGAACAGGTGAGGGAGGGCTCTGCTCCCCCAGCTTGCACAGCAGCTTGGACCTCCTGTAGCTGCAGTTCCTGTTCCCTTAATATGAGTACAAGAAACGCCTCATCAGGCTGAGTCTTTGGGGATTACCGAGGAGGCACTTTGGCCTCCTTTGAAGCCAAATGCACGGGGAATGGATCCTCGTGGTGCGGTTCTGTTCTAAAGCCTTTCACAAGGAGAAGCCTTGGGGATGTACATCAATGAAAGGAAGACACAGGGGTGTACCTGTATGATAGGGGCTCAGGCCTCTTTACCCAGGTCGTGTTCTGGATCGTGGCCATCTGGTATGGGTTAAAAAACATGTCCTAGGAGGTGCTGCACGTTCTGGGAAAGCAGCTGCCCTGCATGGCATGAATTTGGTATGATCCGTACTGGAGGAGCACCCACAGTGCCCAGCCAGGGTCAGGGTGTCACCTGTGGCTAAGCCTGTGGCCCACTGCCTCAGGGAAAGAGGACAGGTTATCTCTGCCACAAGGCCACACAGCTGAGGCTGAGATGTTTAGGAAGCGGAAGGGATGCCCTGACTGTAGAACTTGCCCACTGTGGGTTTGGTGCCCAGAAGAGGTGGTTTCCTACTGGACCTGTGTGGTATCTGCCAGGCCTTGGCAGCTGTCTTAGGTAACCCAAGGTATCCCATGCCTGACACCTACGTTTAGGCACCTGAATTGCTCCCTGATTTCCCAGTATCATCTAGGAAGCACAGGCCACTGGTGAGATTTGAGCCCAGCTCTCCTGAGGCCTGGCCAGGTATCTGGCAGTCCTCGGCCTGTCCCCATGTTCCACAGAGGCTCAGTCACGAGTGGGTTAACCGGCCCCACTTGGAGCCCATGGATGTTTTCCTTGCCAGTGTATCCGTCCTAACACACACCAGATGTGTGAGGCAGCCGTTGAAGTGTCTTAATCCCAGGTTTCGGCACTCAGAGCTGTCTTTCTCATGGGCAGGTCTCCGGTGGCTTTCTGGGGGCTCCACTCCTGCAGCCCCCATCCTGTGCAGGAGAACTTGCAGCAAGGCAGGACAGAATATCTTCTGTCATTTGCCACTTTAAACAAGTCCCTCCTGGGATGGGCTGCTGGGGCTGGCAGCGGCGCTCCATCTTCAGTCATAGGGGGGAGTGTCAAACCCAGGAACCGCTTGGGTTCAGCCTGTCTCACACGAGCAGTGGTGGTTCCTAGCAGCCTGGTGCATCTGGTAACTGTCCAAGGAATACTCGGGTAAAGGGGAAGACACACGAGTAAACCCAGCTGGATTCATTAATGAATGGAAATGGCAGTCAGTGGGCTTGCTTCTACTGGCTTTATTGGTGACTTGCACCCAGTGGTCTGAAAACTTGGGGCAACCTGCAGGCAACTGATCTGAGAAGTGCAAGACTCGGATTAGTTTGAGCTCAGTTTATTTGGGTTTCTCCTGCTATTGCACAGACATGGAGGCCCAAATGCTTTTGCCAGTGTACGTCAGCACCATCCCTCTGCCTGCCATAAAGCAAGCTCTGCCAGTTTGCATCAGCTGGAGGTCTTCGGTTCTTTTGCTTACATGCTCATTTTGAAAACAGATTTTTTTGTTAGGGATTCATTGTGCATTACCAAGGAAGCCTCTCTCCCAGCTCTAGGTATCTGTTGCTTGCTGCAGCTGAGTAGACAGTTTGTGCAGTGCCTTTTATCAAGTCCTTGCCAGATAGTTTGGAAAATATGATCTCTTCTTCTGTGCTTGTGCATGCTTGTGCTTTTCTGCTGCAGAAGCAGTTTCCTTTCCAGTGCAAGCTGCTTTGGAGCCATTAGCATTGACAAACCCTGAACCATTGACAGACCCCAAACAATCACGGCTGCCAGCTATTTGGGAGGGGCAGAGTTCTCCCCCAATAAAATTGATGACAATAATAATTTCCTTTTAAAATAAGTGCCTCCTTGCAGTTGTCACACAGCTTCCCATAACAGGAGCTGACAGCATTGTGCCCAAGCTGAGCTGTCTTGAAGGGCAGACTACTGCGATACACAGGCCGTGCACCCCTGCTCTGGTGGGACTTCTTCCTGGGGCTGGCATTTGTCTCTTCTGCTGCTTCTCCATCCCAGTTGCCATCTCCCTGCCCACAGCATTAGCTGCCCTGTGTGCAGAGAGGCTCCTCTGAGCTTTATTTCTGGGCCTCACTTTGGAGCACTAATGACTGTCTTCCCCCTTGACGGAGCCACGTGTCTTCAAGCTTTTTGGATACGTGGAGATACTTTTGTGAGCCCTTTCAAAACACCTCCTGTTTTTTGCCCAGCTTTGCGAGGGAAGCATGGATGGATATGGGCAAGCCGATATTAGATGCCTTTCCCTGGGACAAGGAGCAACTTGAAGAGAGGGATGCAGGAAGTGTCAGATGGTGCTTGGGAGTTCCTTCTTATCCATTCAGTCTCCCCTGACTCCAGCTGGAGTAACAGCCCGGCAGTGTAAAGCGGAGATTAATGGTTGCTAAAACTGCTTGTGTTGCACAACACGGTGCTGCATCAGAGCCTGGAGCCAGCTGCAGATGAGCTAATAAGTTTATATTGGGCAGAAGCTGTATTTTACTTCTTGAAAGCTGTGGGGTCAGCTGAGCAGCACGGCTTGACACAGGGCCACGCTCGTGCAGCGGAACTCACCTACAAGGCCATCCACAAAACGTGCTGTGTGGCTTTGGGCGATGCTCACACACATCACACAGATGCCACCTGGTGAAGGAAGGTGGTGCCTCTGTTACTGGTTGTGCACCTCTTACACACAACATGGGAGATGTCTGAAGGTGTCTTCAGCTGCCCAGTGTCCATCTAATCCACCTAGTCGAAGCAAAGGCCACTCCATTTATTTTAAACAGACATTCAAAATTCAAATTCATTCAGCAGCTTTCCAAACCTTGGTGAGTAGAGACTTGTGACGAAGCAATGTGATGCTATAAAAAGGCCTTTTTTTAGACTTCTCCTACAGTGTCTGCTGGGGGAAGACAACCTCTTGGCAGCAGCTGCCTAAATCTTATCCATCCTGGCTGGAGTCCTTTGTCCTGCTTCTTGGCCTTGCGGTAGACAAGCATCCCTAAGAGATGGAGCCTGTCTCCTCGGGGCCAATAGTTCTCCTCTTGTCCCGTAATGACCCTCCTGTGTGGGATGGGAGTGTCTTATCTGTGGCCATTGTTTTGTCTTCCTGTCTCTTTCCCAATGGCTTTGTTGATTTAACATAATATATAGATAGCGGTGCACAGTATCAGTAATGGTGCTGGCTCGACATGCTGGACCAGCTGCACTCCTCCAGGGCTTGGCTGAGTCACTTGGCCTTGGCCCTGGTCTGGGAAACCCGGATGGTGGCTCACTGCGGTGGCTCAGGTGGTCTCTTGCTGTGTGCACAGCCCTTGGTGCAACGGGGGCTCAGATCTCCTGTAACTGTGCTGGGCTGCCCTCTTAATGCTTCTCTCCTCCCCCTGGTTTTTAAACCCATCCTTTGTCCTTGTGTGTATCATCACCCCTGGAGCAAAAGCATCTTCTCTTGCAAGGCTTGTAAGCTTGCGTCCTCCCCTCTCACTGATAAATGAAGCAAACTCTTGGGATTTTCGGTTTATGGACGTACCCCAGGGAGTGTCCCTTTTCCATTCGGTGTGAGGGTGAGAGGTAGCAGTGGGATAGAGGAAGAAGGACGCTCCTTCCAGATCAGGCTTCTGATTCCCTCTCATTTCTGCCTCTTTGGATATCATAGGAAGAAAGTCATCACTGATCCCATGCCAAATATTTCAGACAGCATGACACAGTGTTTGTTGGCTGTTTAGACCCACAATTATACATGTTTTTCATGGTGCTCCTCGGAGCGCGTGGGCCTGGCAACAACTCTGAGCCAAGACAGCTCCTGCCTACAGCACCCCCTCCCTGAACACCCCTGGGGTCATGCACTGGCTTGGGAATATCCTCTCCTGACTCACAGCCAGGACAGAGGAAGGCTTGCTGGGGAGCATCACTGGGACTGGACTCCTTGCCCTGTACCCTGAGCTAATTGCAAGGTGAGGCGCCCTGCCCTCCTGGCAGCACACTTTGGTGCTTGTGAAGAGCTGTTCTGGTGGGAAGGAGACAATGTGCTGCTTTTGGCTGCTAGTCCTGCTGTTTCCTTGGGATTATCTCTTGATTGCCTGTCTTGGTCTCTGTATTTGGCTGCCCGAAAGGGAGTGCTGGCAGAGTAAGCTGGACTGAGTTAAGTGGGAATTTGGGGTGAAGGTGAGGTGGGCAAACCCTACCCCTCAGGCCAGTGTGTAAACTGCACCATCTATGCAGCTGATGTACCGACGGTGTGCCCTTTTCCCTGAACCGGGGCTCTCGGGGGGCCGGGCGAATGCTGATGCCTGCCAGGCTGGTTTCAAAGTGCCTGGTGAAGAGAGGCTGGTGGGATAGGGGAAGAGGTTTGGGATGACAGAAGGAAAGATGCAAACCAGAGATCCTCCCCACCACCCATTTACTCCACTGTCCTAGAGGCTGCTGGTGGAGGCACAGGGTCTTCAGCTGAGACAGGGCTTTTAGTCCTTGCTGAGGAGGTGAGGCTGTCCCTGTGATGAGAACATCTTCTCGGGGTGGGATCCACCACTGACATGCAGGCATGGACCTCTGGAAACCATGCTGGCAGACAGTGGCCCTCGTAAAGGACTGGCCCTCGCAGCCACTGCCCTTTGGGGCTTATGCTGACGCTGGTTTACATCCCAGCAGTATTGGAGAGAAATGCTGGAGCTGTATTTCCTCACTAGTGGGACTAGAGTATTTCTGTTTTTTTTTTTTTTCTCCTCTTGACCATGTGTGAGCCTTCAACTGATTTTGCAACTAGTCCTACATAGCAGAATGATTGTGTAATTAACGGGAACTGGTGCAGCCCTATCTCTCTGGGACTCCAGCCCTCCTTCCCACAGTGATGGAGGCAGACCCGCTCTCTCTCCCAGCATCTCACCTTCTCTGCTCTCCCTGCTGCTGGGAAGAGCTTTGGGAAACTCCAGTGCCATACAGGGTGCTCCAGGGTGGGTGCAGTTTTGCTGCAGAGATTTATGGTGGTTCTCCTATCTTAAACTGTGCCAAAAAATAACAGATGAATTAATTCTTTGTTTTTCTTCCTGTGTCCACTGTACTCCTACCCACTTCCTGGTGGGAGCAGAGGGTTTGTTTCTGTGAAAGGATCCGAGCAGCTGTGGGACTGATGCTGACCTTACTGACCTGGCTACAGGGTATGACTCATGCTGATGCACGTGGCAGCAAGGGGCAGGAGAGGCGAGGGGACCCAAGGTGCCTCTGCACTCCAAAGCTGCGGTGTGGGATTTCTCCTGAACTGCTCTTTCTCGGTGGGCACATCTTCTGTGCTTTTGAAAAGTGGGTTTAAATGCTCCCTGCCCCACAGAGATGGGGATAGTGACTCTGTCCCTGTGTCACTTAGTGCACAGTTCCCTCCCTTCTTGCGAGCTGGGGGTCCTGCTCTGCTCTCCTCTCCCTGTGGTCCTGCAAGACCCTGCTGATGCTGGAGGAAGGATGAGTCTTCTTGTCATATTAAATATCTTTCTCAAAGATGAAAGCCAGAGAGAAGGGCAGGAAACCTTCCCCAGAGGTCGAGTGGCCCAGCCACCCTGAAAGATTTTTCCAGGCAGAGTTCAGTACCAGGAATTTCTCTCCCTGGGAGCAACACAGAGCTGAGCCTGCTGCCTGCTGCAGTTAAGGGACCCCCTTCCTCACTGCTTCACTTCTGGTGTTTCCAAATTATCTTAGCACCTTAGACCAGTAAGAGCTAATGTCATGACCTCTCCCCGGTCCTGCATTTCATCATCCAAGCATGGTTTTTGTCAGCCCTGTTCATTGAAAGCCCCATCTCTGAGAGGCAGTCAGTCCTGGAACTGGGGTGGAAGTCTGCCAAGTACTTTCAAGACAAGGAGCTCATGCTGGCATCCTCCGGGAGTCAAACCCAGTGTGGAGCCAAGGCTCTCTTGCTGGGGGAATTAACAGCTTTTCCCTCTGCCCATTCACACAGAGAATCTCACCTCCGACAGGCAGCAGCATCCCTTTGCCTCCAGTAGGCTCCTGCCTTCTCCTGGTGACAGTGGCTGCATTCCTCCTTGCCCCTCCTCACCTCCCTGAGGATCATCTGGCATCTCTGCCTGCACGAGGAGTGCTTGCAGTGATTTCATTCAGCCTCCAGTTCCTGCTGGCCCGTGGCTGCGAGCTACATCTCTGCCTGCCAGGGCTTTTCCAAGTTGCATCCTTGCCTGGCTCGGACCATGGGAGTCAGTGGCAGGTTTGGGCCGATTCTCTCCAAAAAGAAAACCCTGTAGGTGCACACTTCATTTCAACTCTGGCCAGCTGTGGTGAAGTCAATAGGAATGTTCACATGCTTAAACCTAATTACTCCTGCAAGCACTTGCAGGGCTGGGATGAGCTCTTTTTTAGCAACAGAGATCTTTTGTGGTGGATCTGTTGCATCTTCTCACTGAATTTAGAGAGAAAAATATGCAGTGTGATATCATCTGAGCAGCCCACAGAGTGAGGCCAGCATCAATGTCTGTGCTTTGTGGTTTTTGTTGTTCATAATCACTTAGACGATGCTTAGTAAATACCTGCAGGGGAAAAAAAAACAAGCTGTTTTGAAATGAAGAGACAGTGGAAAGGAGGGCAGGCACTTCTTTTTTTTAAAATTGAGATTTCTTGGTGTATTTCACGGGCAACTTCCCCATTTCAGCTTACCAGGCGTCAAGAAACATTTCTGCAGAAGTGATTGAAAGGAAACGTGTAAACGAGATGAGAGGGACTGAAAGCAGAAGGAAGGTGAGGGTCTCAGCAGAGTGGTTCCGTCATAGCAGCTCCCAGTTTGGAGACAGCCAGAGGAATAGTCCCACTTACCTTGGGGAACATGGGCAGGCCATGCCATGAGCACCAGAATGCGCAAGCATAAGGCAGGGCTGGAACTTGCTAGGTACAAGTCCAGGCACCTGTTGGTTTGGCACGGTAGAGGATCTCTTTTCAGCCAAAAAGCACATGTGGACCAGGAGATGCAAGTTAGGGAAAAAGACTCTTTTGTTTTTAATTCCCAAGACTATTCCCATGAGGAGGTAGCATGAAGAACAACCATCTGAATGCCTGGCAGATGGGCATTTTGTTTTAGCAGGTGGCAATCTTAGTCCTTCATCAAACACTGACGCACTTCTTTAATCGCCTGAAATATCAGTGTTTTCATGGAGGCAAGCCAGATTTAGCCAGATTTTTTTCCTCTTGCCCAATTTCATGGCTGGGAAAACCGAGGCACGGGCGAGCTGGTCACTCAGGCAGGTGAGGGGGAATGTTTGGCAGCAGAAGCAGGGTGTAGGGCTGCTCGCCTGCCTCAGGCTGCTGTTCTGTGGCTTCCCCCAAAATCCAGTTGCTATCTCCATCCCAGAAGAACATTTTTCTTTGGTGTAGCATTTCCCGGTGCAAAGCCCCTTTTGTATCAATCTGACTCCTGGCTCACCTTCGGACGTGTGGGGACTGTTTGGAGGTGAGACTTCATGCAAGACTTCTGCTGTGAATGGAGCGGGAGTGATTTACAGCCCGTCGAGTGCAAGTTGCCAACCTGGATTTCTGCTCCCTAGTTGCTTTGTGTAATCAGAAAAACAGTGGTAAAGGTGGGGAAAAAAAGAAAAAAAAATAGAGGGAGGGGGGGAAGGAG
>VZTA01012965.1:235936-315619 GCA_013398855.1 Mohoua ochrocephala | reverse complement strand
GCTAGCAGAAACAAAAGGAAACCAGCTGCAGAACTTCCTGAAGGCGGAGAGGGGGCCGCGGGAGCGCGCAGTGCCGGGCGGCTGCCTGCGGCGCTGGGGAGGGGGCGGCAGCGGGACCCTGCCCGCCGCGGCTCGGCCACCATGACCAGCGCGATCCTGAGAAGGAACTCCAGCAAGCAGGGCCTGCAGAACCTCATCAGGTGAGCGCCCACCTGTCCGCGGGGATCCGCTCCCGGCTCCGGCTGGATGTGCCCGCGCCGAGGGGCGCGGTGGGGGACGCCGGCGGGGGGAAAGGGAGTGTGTGTTTCAGACCGACCATCTTCGTGTCCCTTTAAATCGGCTGGATTTCGTCCTTACCCTGGTTTTCCAGCAGACCCGATGCGTTGGAAGGACGGATAATAGATAACCCTCCCTCTCCTCCCCAAAAGCTGTATGAGAAAAGCAGATTTGAACTTACTGATGGCTTTTCCAGGAGCTCCCAACTGAAATAACTGAGCACAACTGTACTGTGACACTCACCTGAGCCGCTGGTTTCCCCTCTCCCTGCGAGGAGAGGCTCAGTACGCGGCTTTTTGTGTCTCCTGAGTGCTGAACGCTTCTGCCTAGAAAAAGGATTTCTCTTTTTTTCCCGCAGGAACTGTACGTTGTGCACGCTGTGATGTGCGTTTTTAATTCAGAGATCAGTAAAGGGCCGGATCCTCCCAGGACTGCGAGCTGACACTGCTCTTTTTTTTTCGATTTAATTGATCACAATAGTGCTTTGAACCTTTCTCTCAGAGTATAATTGCCAGGGCAGGGAGGTGGATGGCTCAGTTGGGCTTATTCCCGTTCGTCAGCCGGCGCTGAGCCGGGGAGGACGGCTACATTGTCTGCTGGCTTTGGGATTCCCTGCCATGCGGTCACTGTGCTCTTCCCTGGGGGCTGGAATTGCTGCTTCCCTCCACGGGTCTCTGGGATCCATCTCCGGAGGATGGTGGTGTGCCATGCTGATGGCTCTGACTGGGCTGAAGAGAGGCACTTCTCACCTCTTCATATTTAACTGAGCAGCTGGGTGGGTGAGAGGTGGAATTAGGGAGCGCTGGACTCACATGCTGCATCTGGGGTGCCTCTTGGCTCCCTTGCGCTCGCTGTGCCTGCTGGTCTCCAGCTGAGAGGTGGAGGATGCCATGGTGGGGTTTATTTCACCAGGCATTTCCCACTCAATTTGGCATCTCCTTGATGGATAATGCAGCCTCTAAACCTCATCTCTCAAATAAGTTTCTTGCCTTGGAAGGGAAATGGGCACCCTGCAGCCCATCCAGTCCCTGCCACTCTCTCCCCTTCTGGACCCAGGGAAGTTGGCAGAAAAGCTCCCACTGGTCGCACGGGCCCCTGGGGTGGGAAGTGGGCAGGAGAAGCTGACTCCTCTCTGTTCATCTTTTGTTTGGCCCGTTGGACCCATTCTCTGGGGTGACTGGGATCTCAGTTACACATCCCTGTTTCAGAACGGGGCTTTGTCAGGGGCTCGTGAGGGGTAGGGAAACCTCTGTGGGTGTGCAGAAGGCAGGGACGAGCTCAGATTTGGGGCCAGCTGGCACTGAGGAGGGCCAGGCAAATGAACTGGGGTGGGAATCGCCTGCTTACAGCTGGGTGGCAATTTGTTTTGCAGGATGACAGATGGGGGGGAGCAGGGGGAAGCACGTGTGCTTCATACACAGAAAAGGGGCGTCCAAAGAACTGTCCTCAGCACAGCCTAAACCAGGGGTGTTTTCCTGTCCTGAACGGCGTCTCAGAGTTCCTCTTGCTGTGGATAAGGGACTTTTGGTGTCCCAGAGACTCATAGGGGCTTTTTTACAAGGTGACATTTTTCCTGAGTGGGGTTATTACACTTAACCTGATTGAGGTTTAGCTTCATGGCTGTGTTTTCCAGTCCTGCTTACAGATGAGGAATGGAGTGGGGTGTGAGGGATTTACATGGTTTACACACAAAAAGCCGCACTCATGCTCATAGGATTCAACAGCAGAACAGGCGGGATCTGCTCCATACACACCATAGCCGATTTTGCAGTTGTATTTTTCTCTTGGAGCAGTTTCTCCCAGAGATCTTGAGATCGGCCGTGGGGCTGGCTCTGCAAGCCCTGCCATCTTGGCTGCAGGAAGGAGATTAGTGAATGGCTTGAGGCTCCTGGCTTGAGGATATGTTGCTGTCAAGATTGCTGTGCTCTGCTTTCTTCTGTCCCGAGGTGGCTGCAACAGAGTGGTTACGCTGTGTGGGTCCCGGGCTCTTCTGGTGTGTCCGAGTGCTTTGGAGACCTGGAGCACGCAATGAAAACAGCTGCTCAGAGCCATATTCACGAGCCCTGGGGAAATCAGTGTGGTGTCAGGATTTACCTGGCTGCTCCTGCTGCAGGGCATCAGCGGGGATAACCAGGGAATTACCTTCTCTGAGCATTGCTCAGCTACGGGAGCTGCTTGCCAGCCGTCCAACAGCTGGATTAAGGGTTCCTGAGCTGAAACCAGTGTAAGTCTTGTGGATTTTGGGTTGAAGAGCTGAGTCCCAATGCTTTAAGCATCCTGCCTTGTGCTTGTTACAGACCCCCAGCATTTCAGACAAAGGAGCTCATGGGTGAAGCATCACCCAAACATCAGTCCTAGGAGTCAGATTTACATGAAATGGCTTTTCCACTGGCTGCTGACAGGTTTAGTCCACACTGTGCTCTGGTGTGCTTGGGAGCACTAGGACATGTTGGAGACACCCAGAGGCTGAAGCACTGAGCCAGCACTCTGGGAAACATCTTTCACCTCTGCCCAGGCAGGAGGTGAACTGGAAGAATTAGCCCTCCTTCTTCCTCACTGGCTTTGCAGGAGGTGCAGGCAGGTGTGTTCCATTTACATCTGAAAAGTTGGAGGCTGAAAAGAGCCCAGGGTTAGGCCTTGCAACTGCAGAGCACGAGTGGCTGAGTAATTACCTGGGAAAGGTATGAGAAGAATGGACAATTGCAGGGCTATCTACCTTGCCTGCTTTGCCCCGTGTGCCCAGGCACTCCCCTCGTCCAGCATAGTTTCTCTATCAGGATATCACTGGGGAAATATTTCTCCCTTTGTAGCACGTTCACAGCGATGATCCCTCACACGCCCACAAGACTTTGTATTTTTTTAAAAATACACTTTTAAATATACTTTTTAAAGTCCTCTCCAAACATGAGCCGCTTTATCTTGTTATCACGATCTCTTTCTCCTTATCCTTGTAATGAATTCCTATAAATTAGATAGGGATCCAGCACCTGTCATGTCGATTCATTCAGTTCATTATCTGCTCCTGCTGGAATTTTACTCTCCCTCTATTTATCGAGCCTCAAGTGTTTCACAAAAGAATATGGCTGTTTAATTAACCTACAAATCAGCCTCTCTGTGAAGCAGCTGTGCCGCTCCTCGGAACTGGATTATTGGGCCTCCTGGTTGACACTGCTGCCACTGAGTGCTGTGGTGGCTTGCTGCAGTTGTGTCCCCATCGCTGGGCTGTGGGTGCCTGGCAGGGGCGTGCAGCCGGGGGCCGAAGCGTGTGGGCATGTGGATGTGAGTTGGAAGCGTTACCGCTCTTATCTTGGCTGGTTTGGTTTTTATCCAGCATGTGGGTGAATCTGGGGTGCCATTAGGAAGTGAGCTGTGATTTGTTCTTGGGGAAAAAGGACAGTGTTCTTACACGCTCCAACACCCTGTGCCTCCCAGCACAACGGGGACCTGGTCCAGAGCAGGGGCTCCAGAGCATGGCTGCTGCACAAGCAACAAATAAACCAGTGTCCCTGATTATGTGTCTTTGCAATGCCATAGAGCCTGAAGTGCAAATAATGCTGTGGGAAAAGGGGGCTGAATCTTGAGGATGAAAAAGCTCAGGGGAAGAAAACAAGTCAGAAAATTTGATCACGGGATAGAGCTAATTATTTACTCTGTAGGATGGGATTTTCGCTTTGTTGTCATCTGTGGAGTCATTAACATGGGAAGCCAAAATGTGAGATCTGAGATGAATCTTGCATGCCTCTGTGTTTTGGCCTGCTGTATGTGATGAGATGCGTGCCACCTCCAGCTGATGCCAGCACTCATGTCCTGGCACCCATGAGGTAGCTGCAGGGCGCCTTCCTTCTCCCTGCAACATGTTCAAGCAATGCTCTTGGTGATGCTCAGAGTTCCTCAGCACTAGGGGTAGCTTTAAAATTCCCTGAGCTCCTTGAATTTTGGTGCGTGTCAAGAGCGTAATATTTAGTTTGATCAGGATATGGGGGCTCTGCCCAGCTCTGCAGGATGCCTTCCTTTCTGCCTGCATTCGATGTTTCCCGAAGCTTGCCAGGATGTGTCTCAGCAGGGAAGATGCTACTCCCGTATTTCTGTCTTGACCTCCTGAGTGCTGAGCTGGGAACAAGGAGCTTGAAGCACTTGGGAGGGCTGGATGGCGCTTTGAAGGGGAAGAACATTTTCTGTGGGGTGGGGGAGCGTGTGGTTGATGCCAGGACGTGGTCTGGGCACAGTTTGTTGCCTGGGAGATAGCTACTGCCTCCAGGGGCTATTGCAGCACCACTTCGCTTCGACTCCCTGGCCCCTAGATAGGTGTAGGGAGTGAGGAATTCTTGCTGTGAAGAAGTGGGGCAGCTCTTTAGGGGAAGATGGGGAAACTGAAACGTGCAGGAATGAGCCAGTAGCAGAGCTGCTGTGTGGGAGGAGGAGGGAGGGATACCTGCATGGGGACAGCAGGGGACACAGGGCCTTCGTCAGTGTGATTCATGCTTCGCAATGCTGCCTCAACATGTCATGAGTAGCCTATGGTGCTCCTCTTCTTGAATCTTCTCTATTTTGATGTTTTTGTTAGTGGCCTTCATTTTTTTTATCCCTCTGTGTCCCATCATCGTGGCCAGGGCAGAACCGATGGGCACCTTTGTGGACCCCACGAGCAGAGGGCAGATGGGAGGGGAGACATGAGCAGAGGCTGCTGGCAGGGAGGAGCATCCAGGAGAGCCCTTTGGGCCGGACTGATGGCATGCCTGGGGGATTTCCACATCCCAGGGTGGCTTCTATGGTGCTAGCTGCTTGCAGAGTGATGCCACTGTATTTTGCAAGCCGGGAGGAACCTGGGGATTTGCAGCCCAGCTGAGCTGTGGGGCAGGGTGAGGGTAAGGGCTAAGCCAGTGCCTGGTGGGTAAGTCCCTCCCTGCGTGCCTTGTGGCGTGCCCACCCTCAGCTTTCACTCCAAGGATGACAGCTCATCTGTCCCCTCTGAGTACTCTGTGGAGCCATTCCCAGATTTTTCCAGCCCTGGGGTTTGTTTTGTCAAAACTCCACCTACCACTGACCTTTCCCAGAAACCAGCGCATGGGTTTTGTTTGCCTTTAGCCTGGCCTGACTCGGAATTTTACCTGCTCTCAAGCAACTGGATGTTCAGGGCCTGAACTTTGAGCCCATGGAAATTTTGGGAAGCTGTAGTGAGCCTTTGAGCCCCTCAGGGCTGCAACCACAGGTTATCGGCATCCTCTGATGGTGTGGAGAAGGACCACCACGTGTATCTGAGCGTGGTTCAGCTAGAAGGGGCACTGGATGGAGAAGCTGAGCCCTGAGACTTTGCATCTGGGATGGTGTCTAAAAACTAATTTTCAGCTTCCAGATTTTTTTTTTTTCTCCTTCTCCCTCCATTTCTAACTCTTTTGATGGAGCATCAAACAGGCATGAGATAGTAGCAGCACCATCCCTCAGCTCCGTGGTGGGCAAAGGGCAACTGGGGCTGCCAAGTGCCTCTGGGTGCCAGGCCCTCAAACAGCGGGATAGAGGATTTTGGGATCAGTATCTTGGGGCAAAGACCCTTTTTCCTGATGAAGATGCTCTGCCTTAGCGCAGCAGGGACCGAGGGCTCGCTGCTGGCTCTGGTTGCTGCTGCAGCACGGCTCGTCAGCGATGGCCACGAACGCAGAGAGCCCCGACGCTCCCGGGGAGCGGAGCAGCGCGTTCTCACGGCCTCCCCGCTGCCTCCTGCCACTGCTCGGACAGCAAACTCCCTGCTGCTGCTGGGGGGACCGCCTCGCCCCAGGGGCTGCACAGTGAGGGCCAAGCCAGCTGTGCTATAAAAAGCACCACGCTGAGACAAATCTTGCTCTTAATCCCGGCTTGAAGCAGGGGTAAGGCAATTGCTCACCCTTCTAGGCTCAGACTTGTTTTCCAGCGTGAGTGTATCAAGAAGGATGCTGGCTGACTGTAGCCAAGGCAGGGAGTCTGTGAAGGCTTACTTCCATCTTAAAGAGGAGAAAAATAAAGCACAAAAGCTGGGTAAGGCAGACTGCATCTCTTTGACAAGTCTATTTTCTCCTCTGACATGCTTCTCCCTTGCAAAAACAGAGCCCAGACTTCCTGCCCTTTAGAAAAAACCCTCGCAATTCCTTGAACCTTAGGGCTGAGATGGAGAGACCGTGAGAAAGAGCCATGGTTCGAGGTCGTACACAGCACTGATTTCTCACACCTACTGAATGCAGTGGAGTGCTGGGAGGGCTCGGGCTCCAGCCCTTTCCTCCCTCCTGCCAAATTCCTGACCGGTGATGTTAATATGTTATTGCACCAGCCTATCTGTGTGCTCAGGACCCACGGTCCTGAGGGTGCAATTCATCATCTTGGAAGGGGTTCGTTCGGATTCTGCCTGCCATGATTAAAATCAATAACAATAAAAAGAAACAGTTGTTCCCACTGGTTGCCTCATGCCTCTCGGAGTGGTTGTGCATCACCTATGGTGTCCGGAAGCAGGGAGCATTCCATGTACCTTATTGGAGCCACTGTCCTGTGAGTGACAGCAGGGGACACATGAAGCTCATGATGAAGGACCAGCCCTGCCTGCATCCCTTCTCCAGGGTCTGCTCCTGCCATTTGCCACCAGCTCTCTCAAGTGTGTCTTGTTTTGCTTGTGGAAGCAGTAAATTACCATTGTGGGGCTTTCCCTGCCTGTCATGCCCCAGTGACAGGTCAATCTTTGCAGGGGATTTAATGAAGGCTAAACTAGACAGAGTTTTATATGTGGCACATGTGATGCGTGGCTGCACATCTGCACGTCCTTCTCTGGGCAGAAACGGGACGTGCTTTTGCGGACGAAGTCCAGGATCTGTTTAAAAAAAGAAGAGTTGCTTTTATTGTTAAAAGGGAGGTAGGTCTCTGCCACGCTGAATGGGGTTTTCCTTCTCTTTCTGCTTGATGAAAGTTTGGGCTGGATCGTATTCTGTTCAGATGCCTTGGTGTGTCCTTATCACCCCATACGTGCCGCCTTTCCACACCCCCAGTTCCAGCAGGAGGTGGGGATGGGCTCTCTGGCCACTCCTGGGTGTGAAGCAGCTCTATCCCGCTGTTCACATCCTGGAGGTGACCCGTGATTTATGGGAGAAGCGGGGAGACGTGGCTGAGACTGCACAGCTACGTGTGGGGTGGGGAAGCTTGGTATGAGAAAAAGGCTGAGGGTGAAGCACTTAGATGCATTTTTTTCCTCTCCCCCTGCCCCCCTTCTTGTTCAAACTCTGTAGCCTGGACTCTGAACGGAGCAATGCAGCTGAGGAATTACATGAATGTATGGGAGGGAGAGGCTTGTGGAGTATCTCTGGCTGCCTTTGACTGACACACTGCTGTTTCAGAGCTGGAATAACTCTCCCGAGGCGAGGCTGAAATAAACTTCGGGCTGTGACATAATAATTCTTGATTTTATTTCTTTTCCCAGTCTCCCTGTATCATACCACTATCCACGCTCCCTTCCTTATTCGGCGGGATGATGACCCAGCTGTAATCTTTGCTATCCAGCCACGTTACTCCTAAGCCATGGAACCCCATGACTTCTGTGGTGGCCTGACACCCGTGGTCCTGAATGACATGAGTGCAGGCATTATCTGCGTATTTCAGCATACTTGACTCAGTCACACAGAGCCATTATATGCCACTAATAAGTGATTAATTTTTTGGCAGAAGGTCAAGTGGGTGAGGGAGTTGTAGCCTTCTGAGGGTGTCCTCTTCCCTTTCGTGTGACTGGGTGAGCTGCACGTCTCCTGCCAGCAGTCAGGGCCCTTTATAAATGTGTGATAAATGCAATATCAAATAAAGCCTGGCAGCTCTGCTCGGCAGCAGATGAACTTGTTGACAAGTCCTAGGCCATATTCTGCACTGGTGTTGGATCTGGCACTGTGACAGGGCAATGCAGGCTGCAGTGGATTGCATGGAAGGGGAAGGTCCCTTGCATTGGTTTCTGGCATCTCCCTTTCCCCAAACCTCAACAGAGCGGCAATGGGATGGCTGCCGGGGGAGGCAGGGCTGCCCTTCCCAGTTCTTCTCTAATTCATGCAGCCCCGTGGCTTCCAGGGTGATATTTCCAGCTGTGGTGGACACTGAGTTTTTCGCAGGTGATGGGGCAATGTATCTTCTGGGGTAGCACATGGCTCCTCCTAAATCCTGTTCCCAAAACCTCTTCCCTCTTGTACCCTGGCTTTGCGGGGACAACCTACCCAACAGAGGCAGCAACCAAAGCCACCACACTCCTGGCCTGATACCCTGCTGAGCTCAGGAGACAGGAATGTCCAGTGTGCTGGTAGAGGGCTCCTGAGTTTTTCTGGCACAGGTCTGCAAAGCCCAAAGCCTCTGGGAGAAATTTGATTTTCCTTTCTGGAATAAGCTTTAGTGCTGAAGGTTGGGTTTGGGCCAGCAAAGCTTCCTTTGAGCCGTCAACCATGCAAAAGACTCCTCGAGTCTGCAGAGTTTCCCTTAAACACAGTTCATCTGGTGCCAGAAATTTCCCTTGCCTGAATATTAAAATCTCCTCAAGTGCCGGTGAGGAATTGCCCAAAGGAAACGTGACCTTCCCAGCCATGCTGGCTTGTCTGGAGCGGGCGTTTGTGGCCGTGTGGAACAGGGCAGCCGGAGTGCGGGTGCCTGTGTTGCTGTGCTGCAGGAAGAGGTGTTTTGTAGCGCAAACAGAAATGAAACCCCTCCCTTGGCTGGGGGTCCGGAGGGAGGTGAGGTCAAGAGCTGGATCTGAAACAGGCAGCTGGCCCCGGTCAGAGCAGAAGTCCAAGCATCCCAAACGCTTGGCAGGCAGTGCCTCTGTGGGCACAGCTGAACCAAGGTGCTTTCAGCTCATCCTTACACCTGCAGGTTGTCCTCAGCAAGAGAGAAGCCCCTTCCACAAAGTGTGTTTGGCTCAACCAAGACCTCCAAAAGCTGTTGGCAGAGAAGTAGGGACCGTGTAAGAGAAATGACCCAGCCCTGTGATGAGCTCTTGCTGGAGCAAGTCTTGCCACAGCTCTGGGCTGCTGAGGCCACTGAGGTCCCTCTACCTTTTCTCCTCCCTTCTCCAGTCCCACTAAAGTTTGTGTAAGGGGGTGAATTTCCTTTCGCATTGCATGAAAATCCCTCTGTAGAGGGATTTTATAAAGGCAAGTGGGTGGATGCCGGAGCATAGCACACTGTAGCTCATCTTGCAACTCCTCAAGCTTCAAGTCATGCTTTCCATTTCCCTGCCCTGTGATGGGTGAAATGAAGCGAGAACTCTGGGTCCCACAGGCAGCTATGAATCTGCTTCTTCCCCAAACCTCCCCAGCCTGGGACCAGCCTGGGACAGCGCTGGCTGGAGGTGAAGATACGTGGGATCAGCCTGAGCCCGATCCTGAAGCACTGCGTAATTATTTCTAGAGTTGGGAAAGACGGTTGTGAAATACCACTGTGGGCTGAGCATGTGGAGTTACTGAATGTGGTTGTGAACAATTAGAGCAAACGGGAGACCATGGCCCCTTTTTAGTAAATGGAACCATTTGGAAATTAAATCTTTCCACCTTTTTGCTTCGAAAGGCAATTTAACAGCTGACCCCCTGCTCACACTTGTGCTTGTCCAAATTGAAATGGCACATTTTGTCTGGGGTCCAACAAACCCCTGTAGCTGACCCAAACACAAGGACTTTGGCAAGGCTTAGTTTCTCATTCGCTTGTGTTTTTTGCTTCGTTTTGTTTTGTTTGTTTTTCACTAAAGACAAATATTTGTGCCGCTAGGTCAGTCAAAAAGTAATCGTCGTTTTTCGTCTGCCTGTCGGTGTGATTACTGAACCCCAATGCATCGCTTATTAAACCTCACTCCCCTACCAGCCTGTTTGAGCATGATAGAGAGCTCAGAATCTGAAAATAAACTGGGTTTAAGTGTTTGCTGGAGGGTATTTTTGAATCTGTGGGGGCTTTATCTGCAGCCCATATTGCTGAGCAGAGGCATGGTGTCCCCAGCATTGCAGCCCCCCCAGGATGCTCAGAGTGTCTGAGACACATCCCAGCACAGCAGCGGGCAACCTGGAAGCTGGAATTGCCCTGTGACAAAGCTGGATTGCTCTGTGGCAAAAAAAGGAGCTGGGAAAGTTATTTCTCTGCTTTTGCAGAAAAATCCTTCTCCCCAAAACGGTCGCCCCCGGCTCTGTCCTCAGCCCGTTCGAAGGATGCAGGGACAGAATAGCGAGCCGGTGAGGTCATGGGGAGAGAGTTAGTCACATCCAACTGGGAAAGGGAGAGGGCTGCCAACCAGTGTTGCTCTCACAGTGTGGAAAGCTCATGTGGTTCAGAAGGGACCCCCCCCTCCAGGCTCCCTCGAGCACCCTGGCCAAACTGGGGGTGTTGGTGCAGCACCGCCTCTGCAGCAGCTTCCCAAGGAACTGGAGGAGGGGGTGAAAGATTTTAATCGAAATCTAAGTTGTTCTGGCATAAACGTGGGCTTTGACTCTCGTAACTGGGGCGATACGGGCGGGAGGGGGTTAAGAGCCTTCCCGAATTGGAGACTATCTGGAGCTGTCGCACAAGGGAGGGAGATCATGGCAGAGTTTAATGAATGACTTCATTTATATATTAAAAAAAAAAAAAAACACAACAACATGGTGGCTTCCTGCCAGGTCCACAGACAAGGGTTTCTATGGGAACCTGAGGAAAAATAATAAATAGGAGTGTGGGATGAGTAGGGAAGGGAGGAGGGGAACCCAGGCTCTGGTCTGGGCCTGCTTTGTTCCTTATGGAGACCGAGGTGGCAAGGGGCGATGAGGGGGTGAAAAGGGAAAGAGCTGAATTTGGTGCTTGCAAAATGACCGCACCCAAAATAAGGCAGGCAGTCACTACACAGCAGTGGAGCATTCTCTTGGGCTAGTCCTGGGGTCTGCTTTGCTCCCTGCTCCTCCGTGGGCACAGCAGGGATGGGTGACCTTTCCTCACTGGGCTCACAACCTGGCTTTGCTGCCTTGGGGCAGGTGGGAGTTTGGGAGGGCAGTGATTCGGGCTCGTCCCCAGCTTCCTGACAGGGTGGTGATGGGACCACTGTGCAAAGGGATGCTACTGGGGCTAAGCTCAACATTCCTGCTGGCACTGCAGAGTAAAATAGGCTCTGAGTGAGTCTTCCCTGGAAAGGCTAACAAGGTTCACAGTGTAATTAGAAAGGTTACATTTTTCATCGATAATCCCAGTGGGCTTTTTTTTCCCCCCATTGCTGGGAGAAGGGGGTATCTGTCCTGAACCTCAAAAGAAAACAGCTTTTTGGTGAGGCCCATGGTGAAGTGAGGCCCTCTCACATGGTTCATAGTCCAGACTGTGGGCAAAGCTGGGCCAGCTGGCAGAGTGGCACTCCTGGGGCCAGCTGAAACCTGCCCCTCCTTCACTCAAAATGGGCTGAAATAAGTCCCAACTAAGGCATTTCTGTCTGGGTTTTCCCCCCATTTTCCTTTCCACAGGCTCTTTGTTGCAATCTGAATGATGTTGCACTGTATCTCCCATTGAGCAGGTTCACCCTAAGAGGACTGCAGTCCTCAGAGTGTGCCTGGGGGGGGGAAATGCAGGTTGGGCTGGATCCTGCTGCTGGTGGGAGATCGACTTCCCAGCTCCCATGTGTGTGCCTTCCTGAAAGACATTTCTGTCAATAGGCTTGAGAAGGGGGAAACAGCCTTTGTGGTCTGTTTTGGACCTGGCTGAGCCAGGGACGAGTGGGGTGAGGGGGCATCTGCCCCAGCATCAGCCCTGGGTACCACGAGTCAGACCTGCCCAGCTCCAGCTGCCATCACAGGCCCTTTGGGTGAGTGGTGGCCACCCCGTGGCATGTCCCTTTCTGCCTGAATCTCAGCTGGTGCCACCCGTGGAGCAGGAGCTGATCCCACATGGGGAGTGACTGGACTGGCGTTATCACCAGAGAAGGAATCTGGCATCCACCTTATCACTTCCTTGGGGATGCAAGAGGCTGTTCTGCTGACAGAGGCATTATTATCCAGCAGTTGAGATGTCTGGGAGAAGCTGGGGTAGGTTTTACTTCTCTGCAGGGATGGAAGGAAGCCAGGCAGGGCACAGCAGGACATAGGTGCTGCCTTCTGCCACTCTTTCCTTGGCTCCTGGTCAGGCAGGAGTGGCTCAGCTGCCTAAGGAAACTCACCCCCAGGGTACAGATCCTGCCTTCCTTGGGCCAGAGCTTGAGATGAGGGTGTTGGGTATCTTGCAGCATTGCAAGACCCTTTACAAACCCTTCGGACATCTTGCAGCCTTGCAGGACCATTTACAAACCCTTCCCGGGGTGCAAAGCTGTTTTTGCAGGGAATGCTGCTTTCCAGTGGGCTTCAGCCCACAGGAAGGTGGCTGGTCTGGGAGGAAGGGGATATGTACCACGTCTTCCTTCTAGAGACTTGCAGGCTGTCCTGCACCCTTCTCCCAGTCCCCATGTCCCACCTTATCCTTGCCCACTGGCCAGTCCCACTGCGGAGCTGTGCGGATGGAGGCGAGGATGCTGCTTTGAGGATCACCGCTCACGGCGGGAGCACTCCTCTGCAGAAGGCTCCTGCTTGCTGGGGGGAGCCCAGACACCTCAGAGGATTGTTACCAGGTTTCACAGGACTGCCTGATGGCATTAAAGATGGGTTTTCCCTCTGGCTTGGCAGGCTGACAGCGCAGTGGAGCGTGGAAGATGAGGAGGAGGCGGCGCGAGAGCGGCGGCGGCGGGAGCGGGAGAAGCAGCTGCGGTCCCAGGCAGAAGAGGGCTTGAATGGCACCGTCTCCTGCTCGGAGAGCGCGGCTCTGGCACAGGAGAACCAGTAAGAGAGACCTGTGGACAAATCCTTCAGCAACACACCTTCTCCTTGCAGCAAACCCCTCCTGCAGCCACTGAGCGTGTGCCGCTGTTGTTTGGGGTGGTTTGGGGAAGATGGGGAAGTTCTCTAATAGGTTTGGGCTGGGGGATTTAGTGCCCACTAGCAAACAGTGTGTCTTCTTGTTTGGGCAGAAAACCCCAGAAGTCCTGCTTTGATCTTTTTCTTGGCTAGAGGCTGGGGGTTTTGCTGCCCTGAGACCGGACAGCTTGGGGCAGGCTGGGCTCTGGCAGGGCATCCCCACTGCCAGTGATTTCAGTGCCTGGTTAAATTTCAACTTGGGAGTCATCCTATACCGACAATAATGGAGTTTCCTGATACATGCAAAGACAGACATGTGCCTGAGGATGTGATGCACAGCCCCAGGCAGATCACGGTGCAAGCAATTACCTGTCCTGGCTGGGCTTCCCACACCTCCCTAGGCAGATGCTGCCCTGGCACTGGGAAGCATGAAGCAGCCCCTGAGCTGGTGCAGTTCACAGCTGCAAGGGTTAAAATTAACTTTGTGCTTTAATGGGGCAAGTCCTAAATGGAAATAGCTCAGGAGGCATTTATGGAGATGCTGAGGTATCTGCTGTCAAAGAGGAAACACCTGGAGAAGGGATAGGATGACATCCCCAGCATCCCACGCCACATCCCACTGCAGCCTCCCCATGTCCATGGTTCAGCAGCCCAGATGCTGCGCAGCGCTGGGGCTAGCAAAAAAACTAGTCTGCACTCTGAATTGCCAAATTCTTGTCTCAAAGTCCCCAGTCTTACCACTATTTATGTGTTCAACTTACTTCTGAATCTATTGAGCACAATGGAAAAGTGGTGGCGGGATTTGGGGTTATAGTCACAGAGAAGCAACATCTTTATTTTACTGGAAAAATAGCAAAAGTTATTTGTGAAAACCTATTCTTTTTCCATTAAAAGATCATTTTTGTTTGAGATACAGCCAAAATTTTTCAGGACTTTTTCTTTAATATAAAAGCATTGCAAAGCACCTTTACAATCTTTTGTGGAAATACACACGGTGATATTCTGCAGACAAAACCGCTGCAGCCTGCTCTAAAAGCAAACAGAAGATCCGGAAAGTAATAGTAATCATTAGCTTTTCCAAACCCCCCTTCACGTGGGGGCCAGGAAATAATTTGAAAAGGTCTTCAGAACAGCAGATGAGATCTCTGGTCTCTGCTTTGCTGGGAGGTGCTGTGAGCAGCCCCAGTAACCCAGCTTGCAGGCTCCAGTCCTGCTGGCATGGGCACAGCCATGCTGCTGATCCCACAGGACCACAGCATTGCCCAAATTTAATTGAGTGCTTAAGAGGGCAATGACAAGAACAACTCCTAAAATGAAGGGTTTTGGTCCCTGCTCCCTGACGCCTAAGCTTGCTGGGCCAGACTCAACCAGAAGGATGTTTCTTCTTCTCTGGCCGTTCCCTGGTTTAGTTTACAGCTGCTGACAGCCACCTGGGCTTGCTCATGCAGCCAGGGTCAGCCCTGGCTATTAATCTCCTGAAAAGCTTCATTCTCTCTTGTGTAAATACTGCCCCCTCATTCCCCTGGCTCTTCCCATGCCGGGGCTGATCCTATCCATGTCACTCCCCTTAGTTCAAACCCACCCTTGCACTTCCTTGCTCCAGAGGGACAGAGTGAACCTCCTGTTCTCCCTTGCCCCCACTAAAGAAAACCAGAAATAGTCTGGAGAACAGAGGGTTTTCCAGAAGGACAGGAGTGTGCTTGGGAGCCAGAGGGACGGACATCAGCTAAAGTGGTGATGATGGGGCTGCGCTGGCTTCGTGCTTCTCCTGAGGCTGTGTTTGCAGAGGGACACAGGGAAGCAACCAGTTTTCCAACAGCATTCAGCTAGTCTCCCTTGCTCCCTGGGAGCTTTCCTGTTGGCCTGAGCACACATTTGTGACCGAGGCCACAAACACTGGAATGATTTTGCCTTGGCCATCTTCAACAGTGCAGCTCACCCAAAGAAGAAGAAGTGGAATAACTGGAAGGAGAGAAGGACTGTGTCAGGCCGTGGCTCTTTCAGGCCAGGTTTAGGCCTTTTTGCATGCCTTTCGTGGTAATTTTCCTTCTTGCTGTGTTTCAGCTATGACTTCAAGCCATCTGGGACTTCGGAGCTGGAGGAAGATGAGGGGTTCAGCGACTGGTCCCAGAAGCTTGAGCAGCGCAAGCAGAGGTGGGTAGGACACGGATGAACCAAGGGGAGGGGTACCCACATCCCCAGCAGAAGGACTGTCCCTGAGGAGGGGTGACCAAATCAGGTCAAGTCTAGCACGTGTAAGAATGAGGCCAGAGGCTGGAGCATCAGCAGGACGGAACAGGCCCCGCACCAGTGGGACAGATGCTCTCCACCTGCCATTTGGGCTAGCAGGGAGGAATGGCCCAGGGACGGCCCCAAGCTTTGGGGATGTTTGGATTGAGCTTTGTGCTCCAAGCAATGGCAGCCTGCCAGGACGCCTGGGCTTGGAGGAGTGACAACAGCAGATTTAAGCCACCTGAGCTGCTGCAGGGGCTGAAACGGTCTCTAACATAATCCAGGCCAGCCTAAAAAGCTGTTCTAAGTTATTGCTGCTTCCTGGCTCATGTCAGCATAGTGGGTGTTACGGCCCCAGCCCACCTTGTGCCTGACTCCTCTTTGAGCAGGGAAAAACAGGCAGCAGAGAGCCCTGAGAGGTGCTTGTGTGCCAGCTGTTCAGTCCCCATCTCCCATCACTCCTCCTGACTGAACTAAACCAAACTCCTGCCTTAACCACTTCCCTTGGACACCGTCTACCTGCACATGAACTCTGTGACTCGGCTCTCTTGGCAGCTTGATTTTGTAGGGAGTTTTTGGCATAGCCTCTTCTTTGCCCTGAAGAGTTCTTCGCACAGAGAGGTGGTGGATGCCCCTTCCCTGGAAACATTCAAGGTCAGGTTGGACAGGGCTCTGAGAAACCTGATCTCATTGAAAAGGTCCCTGCTTATTTCAGAGGGATTGGACTAGATGACCTTTAAAGGTCCTTTCCAACTCAAACTGTTCTCTGACTGAAAAAATGCTTAAGATTAATATTTACTGCTAAATAAATAAAAAGGGCTCAAAGTTTTGTTACTTTTCTCCAAACATTGTGGCTAAGCCACGCTGTAAGCTGTACCTTTGCAGCCCTGACCCCATAAGCGCTGCTCAAGCACCTCCAAGGACCAGCATAACGTGATTATAACATCTGTGGGAGCAATTAGAAATCCTCTACTTTTCAGTTTGCTGCCTCTTTTTCCAGCCCCCCTTGCAAAGAGCTTTTCTGGAAAGAAAGGCTACTGCTGTTCCCTCCTTGGCCTTCAAAAGACAATTAGTTGGAATTAACATTATCGTCACCAGGTATTTCTCCCTGGGTTTTTATATGATGCTTGTCTTTATCCTGTAGCGGGAGGGGAAGGTGCTGAACAGGGGAGGTGTTCAGGCAGGTGAAGCCCATCAGGGAGAGGTGGTACTTTAAAAGCAGGAGCTGTAGCCGAAGGGCTGTTTGGCCAGAGGCTGGTTGGGAGGGGCAGCTGGAGGGGCTCAGACTCTGGGGGCTTGCTGGGGGCAGGCTTTTTGCAAAGGCTGGGCTTGCTTCCTAGCAGGGGCTGTGCTCTATAAAGTCCTTTCAGCAGTGTTGCTCTTGGGGATCTGCCTCATCCAAAGGACGAGCTTGGAGTGTGGTGTCAGCCCAGGTGGGTTGTGTGTCTGCCTGTGAGGCCCCGTGCTGTGGTCAGGATTTCCCCAGTCCACTCTCTCCTTAGCTGAAGATGGAGCAAAGCCTGGGGTTTAAGTGGTGGCTGTGAAAGAGTGGATGGAGACAGCTGCTCTCTGTTGGATGGAACTAAACCAGGTCCTGCATCCCTTGAGGGCCTTGGTGCTAAGACACATTTTCTTTTTGGTTCTGGCTCTCCTCTTTGAGGTGGGAGATCCACGCTGTCGGCTGTGTGCAAGAAGGTGAAGCTGTGCCAGCCTAGCTGCCTCCTGTACAAAATTGCTGTGGTGTGAAAGGTGGCCTATAGGCTGCACTGTGTTTGCTGGCCTTAGTTTTAAATATGAGCTTGCACTTGAGCTGGAGACATTGCTGGCATCCTGGTGGAGAGCTGCTGGCTTTCTGGGCCTTCAGAGCCCGTTTGCTCCTGGTAAGAGGATGATGAGAAACAAGTCAAGCGAGCCAGCATATGCATCATCTTTTTCCCCATGTGGCCGATGTGGAGGGCTGGATGGTGGCTGACCTGTGAGCTGCCTTCCCAGCAGCAGAGAGGTGGGTGGAAAGGTCTTGTTTGGAACTTGTTTTTGTGTTTTGGTGCTGGCTGTTGAGGGAGGAGCAGTGAGTCAGCCTTGCCCTTTGGCAGCTGCCTGCTAGCCAGCTCTCTAGCCCTGCTCTCTCAAGCCAGGCAATTTTCTAAGAACTGAGTGGGAGGAGAAAGCTGACTTTTGGCTGAGGAAAGTAAGATGGCAATAACAGCTTGGTGCGTGGCTGTGAGCCAGTGAGAGTTCTGGGGTTCTGTGCTTCTGTTCAGTGTCTCTGTGCCCAAAGGCATGGGCTGCTCGGCTTTTGCAAAGCCAATTGCATAAACGTGCTCCTGGGTCTCCTCTTGCAGCCTCGGAGACCTGGAGCAATTCTCTTGCACCAAACCCATTGTGGTTCTTTAAACCCTTAAGCCAAGGGGTGAGCCCATCTGCTTTGGAACTCTTTGTTTTGCTGGGCTATGAGATGAGCGATGTGAGTAGAGGTGTAATTTTTTCCAGTGGGCAAAAATGAGGCTTGGGATTAGGTGTCAATACAGGATTGCTTGTGAAGCACCGTGCTTCGTGCATGAAGAGATTCCAGGGGAGTGGCTCTGCAGCCTTGCCCTAGAGTTTCATTTCAACTTGAGAAGCATGTTCATGTGTTGTTGGTTGGGTCCTCCTCCAGCGAGAGACTCTGTTAACAAGGAGGATGAGTTTAGGCAGAGAAGGGCTGTGTTTGGTTCCCCACGTTGAATTGGTGCTGGGAGCCGTGGGGGCAGCAGCAGATTTGTGCTTGTGCTCAGGACTGCAGGATGTGCTGGTTCACCTGGGATTTTAGCTGCAACCAGGCAGGGAACTGAGCCAGCACCACATCAAGGGAGCAGTGTCCTCTCTGCCAGGGGTTTGAGCAAACGGTTCTTCTCTGCTTTCCTGTAGGTTTTGCCCATCATGATGCTGGTAATGTGCAGGTACCTTCAGCTCTTAGTTGAGCTGAGCCTTGGACATTTGAAGTGGGGGAGTGAGATGTGACTGCTGTTATATCCGGGTGCCTGGAACTGGCTATGAGCTGCGGTGTGGAATACCCAGCAAGCTGTAGGCTCAGGGAAGTGATAAAATTGGATTTCTAGAGGTCTGAGGTACCTCATGGTGTCTGGGGGCTCGTAACTGTGGTTTTCTTTGATCTCTCCCCCACCTCTAGGTCTCCAAGACAGTCATATGAAGAAGAGGACAGTAGTGTGAGGGAAGCTGAAGTCAAACTGGAGCAGATCCAGCTGGATCAGGAAAGCCCAGAGGAGAACATGGTTGTGAGAGAGGAAGAGAGGCTGTGCCGGGAAGAAGAAGAGGCCCGAGAGCAGGAGGAAGGGGAACAAGCTGAGCAAGAGGTGGGATCAGGAGGAGCTGACCTTCTTTCCAGAGGACTGATGGGAGAGCTGATGCTGGGGGCTGCTCTCCCATGTCTTAGCTCACCATTGCTGCTGGAAGTTGAGCCCACACAGACGTTATATGTGCTTTCAAGGCATAACCTGAGGCTGGTGCCACTCCTGCCTGTGTGCTGTGCCTTCTTGTGGTCATTGCAGCCTCTGTCCCTTTGTAAGGGTGGTGTGTTTGCTCCCAGAGTCTGTGGGGGCTTCACCATGTCCCTGCCATACCGAGGAGGAAAGTGTTAACTCTCATGTGGCTTGGTGGGCAGTGAGTAGCTTTACAGGAGGACTCAAATCTGAATCACACAGCTTGTTTTTCTCTCTCTAGCCTTTATCACACCTTTGGAGCACTTTGTCTTGATAGCTCTCTTAACCTTGCATTGCTCCAAGCTGAGGGTTTTTTTTTTTGTTCTGATAATTCCTCGTTAAGGGGACAGAGAGAGAGAGAGACAAAGCTGGAATTCAAGTGGTGTGCAAGTTAGGGGGCTGAGCTTCAAATATGATTTGTTGTAAATGGATTTTGACTGACTGGGCCTGGTAAGATTTTTGCATTTGAACTGCGTGTTACTCTTTCCAACCCTTTATTCTAAAGACAGCTTCTCTCTCTCTCTCCTTTTGGCCTCTAAATGAGAAATCAATGTTTTCCTATCTCAGTTGTGGTAAGAGATCTTTATAACTGATGCAAGGACCCCTTTTCATACCATTTGGGAATCTTGAACGTGCAAAATTTCTGATTTCTGCCCTCCCTTCCAAATGACATACGAGCTTCTTCCTGAATGTTTCCAAATTAGATAATGTTAACTCAAAGTTTCTGCACTTTTGTGTTTATTTAGCATAAAGCAGGAAGCCTGGGAGACGGGAAAAATCACTGTTGTTGCATAATAAGCAGTTTGACCAACTCACTTCCTGACTCGTTCTTTTTCTGCCCTCAGGAAAAGAAGCGAAGGAGAAACGATGGAGAGAAAGAAGAAGAAACAGCAGAGAAGCGCCAGAAGGCCCCAAGCGTTGCCAGCCTGGACGAGGAGGAGCTGTGCTCTGACCACACTGCAGTGTGCTCCACAAAGGTTTGTGTTCCTGGGGCCCCTCTGGATGCATGGCAACTGTCACAGCACCCTACTAATGATGAGGAAAGATTATCCAGGGCTTACAGCCTTGTGGGGTGTGAATCCCGTTATCCCTCCTGCTACAAGGTGAGACAAACCACTTGAGCAATTGGCCTTGTCTTTCATGGCTGTCAGCCTCCTCTCCTCTCGCTTTGCCTGCTTGAGCTGTTGGAGGCTGTAGCAATCACTGTAAAAGTCTAAAGTTCACTGAGGGCTCCAGGGAGTATTGTAATACTGAGATACCTGTGCTTTCAACTTGTCAATTTTGTTGAAGACTACACAAGGGCTTCATCTTAATGGAATTTCCCTTCCAAAGGGAGAAAACCCCAATAACTGGAACACTGGCATTTCTCTGTCTTACTTAGAATGAAACGTGTGACTTCAGTTGTTTAAACAAACGGGGATTCCTGATCTCTGAAGCATTGTGTCCCTCCCAATCACGTCTGTCTGCATTGATGCTCTTGTGAAACTTCCATTACTAATGCCACCTGAATTGCACCTTGTGACTTGTGTTGCATTGACTACAATCCCTCAGTTCTGTGCCTGTGCTTTTGAATACAATAGATACAGATAAGTGATTCTGTGCTGAATGTTTCTTTTTTTGGTCTTTGTAAGCCCTAACCTTTTTCATTGTAGCAGTGAGGGAAATGGTGAGGAGTCTGTGTAGCCTGTTAATCTGCTATTAGTTCTATGTTTGCTTTTTTTTGCATTTAGTTTTGTGCTATTTGCTGCTTACTCAATATTTCCTGACTGGGGATGATTGTATGAGTACTTCCTTTTGCATCACTAAATAGATGGCAAAGGGAAGGTTTCATCATCTACAGCCATCAGAGTCTCGCTCCTAATGGAGAATCCTTTTTATAGTCAAATTAAAAGAGGGGAGGCAGGGTGGGTTTGGATGCAGGCTCTGTGCTAATGCCAGGTTTGAAAAGTGTGGTGGGGGTAGCCAGAGCATATTCCTGAAGTAGGACTGGTGGGGAAAATGTGGAAAATGCTTTCAGCAACTTTTTACGTGCTGAAACTTCTGTCTTTACAACCCCAAAACACACATAGCTTCTTGACCTCAGCTTAACTGCTGCTGCTAGGATTAGCCCAGGGAAAGGTTTAGAAATACAGTCTCTCCGTTTCATAACGGTGATGTCAGATTCAGCACACTAAGCTGAATGTAAAGCTGTTCAGGAAAAATCTGAGCTTGGAATCTTTCCAAAGGGAGGATGATCTTTACACCCCAGCTAGCAGGGCTCCGTGGACGCTGAGAACACGTTGGCCACCAAGAAGGTGTTTTGGCACAGGAAGCTCAGCAGAAGCCCTGCTTGTAGTGGAAAGACAAAAGCATCTGCAGCTGGCGGTGTGTTGCCCTGCCAGATGTGGCTGGTGGAGGCCGGGTACACATTTGGGGCAGGCTGATGTTGGGTTGTAGGGTGATGGGGTGTTTGGGGTTCAGAGGGCCAGTGTGGCCTGAGGGCTGAAAGAGGGGTGTGTGGAGGCAAGGGGGAAGTCTTGTACCAGTCCTGCTTTGTCCCAGGCTGCTTGTGAGCCCCGAGTTTTGAGGGTGGCTGAGTGAGCAACTGTGGTTTCTTCTGGCCTTCAGAAAGTGCTTGGGACCAGGGAAATGCACAATTCTCACTGCAAGGAAATGCCAGGGGTGGGGGGAGGTGGTCTCCAAATAGCACAGTGAAAGTTTGTTCCTACCTAGACTGTCATGCTGAGGTACATTGTCACTTAGAGCTTTTTCTAGGCCCCTCCGTGTTTAAGCTGGTGCTCATTTATGGCCTTTCAGAAGTGCCCGGGTATGGTTTGCACCTGCACACCATCTCCCTGGCTGGGCTGGCAGGGCTTTTTCCTATTGACTTGTACTTGTGTGTGGGAAGCTGAGGCAAAGACCTGCCAGATTCCCCTTTCGGGTTGGTGCCATGCCCTGTGATGGACCAGCCTGCCCATCAATGAGCAAGGGGGTCAGCCCAGTCTCTGAGGTCATGGCTCAGAGGCCAGCAGCAGCTCCTGCAGCACCGAGCAAAGGAGTGAGCTGACAGCAGGCAGACAGCCTGCCCGGCAGACAGAGCTGGCTGATGGGCTTCTGTCGTGCTGCTGTGGGGGGACCCTGCAGAGTGACTCTCCCCAGGTCATCTCTATTAGCCAGGGCTGCACTGTTTGGTTGTTCTCTAATGGGCCTCGTGCTCTTGGGCACAGCTGGCAAATGTGTCCTCTATGTGACACTGCCTTGTCTTCTGTTTAGCTAAAATTTAGCACCGGCATTCCGAAAGCTTCTTAAAGGATCATTTTTATCTGCTAACTTGGTAGGTGATGTTTCCCGTGGCACAGGCAGCAGTTTTACAGGGGGAGAAGGCTCCTTTTTACTTGGTTGCTGCTCCTTGACTCTGTGGGAGCTGGTGTTAAGAAAGCCTCCCCTTTGGCTTCAAGGTGATTTTTTTCTCTGTATGCTTGTTTTCTGGGGCATGAAAGAGTCACAAGGTTTAGCAACATTTCAGCTTTCCTTTCCTGCAGTGGTTGTGAAGTGTTTGCTTGCCTTCCTGTCTTGGCCAAAGAGTTATTGCACAGGAGCCTCTGGTGCAAAACTCTTTCCTGATGGCTTGACATGAAGAGCTGCCTTGCAGGTGGCTCCATGTGCTGATTTGCCCTGTCTGTGTGCTTCTCTGGCGTGGATAAGTTGACCTAACTCATGCCTGTGCTGCTCCCATGCTTGGCTTCTCTTCTGCAGATGTGGCCTCTAGTTTTCCCCCTCGTCTTTCTGTACTTGCCACGTCCCCTTTTGTGTCTGGCGAGGAGAGCAAGAGCCTGAGAGAGACCTTCTCCTTCAGCAGAGGGAGTAGAGAAAATGGTCTTGGTTGCTGTTTCAGCTGTCAGTCGATTTACACATCGTTGGTTTGCCCCTGAAATTGGTTGGGATTCTCTTCCCCTGCTTGGAAAGGAGGAGGAAAGGGAAATGCTCGCTGTCTCTCTGATCGGTAGGAGAATGTGGGGGCTGAGTGAGGCATTTCTAACCAGAATATGAGTGAGGGATTGGGACCAAGAAATGGTCAGCTAAGGTGACCTGCATCCATCTGAGGTCCGTGGACAAAAGTTTTATCTTTGTCTTCTTTCTCCCCCATTCAGATCACGGACAGAACTGAGTCGCTGAACCGCTCGATACAGAAAAGGTATTTCTAGGGTTGGCCTCAGGGTAAAGCAGGTCACTTGCTGCAAATGGAGATTGTCAGCAGGTCCTGCTGTGGGGAAGGGCAGGAGTGGCAGGCTGCCTGTGGCCCTCCACCCTTCTGCCTGAGGCACTGGGAAAACACCTTAATCCTCCTCTCTGTTCTGCAGTAACAGCATCAAGAAGAGTCAGCCTCCTCTCCCTGTGTCGAAGATTGACGACAGGCTGGAGCAGTACACACAGGCTATTGAGGTGGGTTGCTCTGTTGGCTCTGCCCTCCGCCCTCCCAGGAGCCCTCTTTGCTGGCGCTGTTCTCCCACCAGGCCTCTTGCCTTACCACCTGGGAGATGACAGCTAAACTGTCTTCCCTTGGATGGGAGCACTTCTTGCTCCTGTCTGTATCTCCTTCCACAGCATAAAGCGGGTTTCTTTAGCAAGCTGTCCTATGCTTGTTTTATCATGTTCTCTGCTTAAAGAGTGGAGGTATCTGACAGGGACTAGCAGGACTCTACCAGTCTCCTTTTACAACCCCGTATCTCCAAGGACCTTCCAATTACAGGGGTTAAAAAACAATCAAGAGACACACTCTGATGGCGAACTGTCTCCTTTTATTTTCCAGACCTCCACAAAGGCTCCCAAACCCGTCCGGCAGCCCTCTCTTGACCTTCCCACCACGAGCATGATGGTAGCCAGCACAAAAAGCCTCTGGGAGACTGGGGAGGTCACGGCTCAATCTGCCGTGAAGCCCTCGGCCTGTAAGGTACGGCCATTGGAGGACTTGCCTTGCTTGTGCCGGGCAGGGACTGGCCCCTGGGCACAACATGCATTGTCCTTGTTCATCCTGTTGGTACTTCTTGTTTGTGGGGCCTACAAGCTCCAAAGGCATCGATATCAGAGGTCTTCCATCACGTTGTAAGGCTTTGTACCTTGGAGATTCAATTCTTCTGGCAGGGTCCCCAATTGTTCTTTGGTGGTACATCTAGGAAAACATTTGTGATGCTGGTTGAGGCTCTGATTTGAAATGGGAATACAATCAGCTGGTGGGGGGAGAATGCATGTGTCTGCTACAGGGGCTTGGGCTGAGCTCCAGTTGTCAAGCATGAAGTTGCATCTAGTACTAAGGTAATAAATCTTGGAAAATGCAGAGAGTTATTATGTATTGCTCTCAGTGATTTCACTTTCTGGCTGTTGTGGGCGAGGCTGGTTCTGTAACACGTTGGTTGCAAATCTGTGTTTATGAGAGCAGAATTCCTTACAGTAGAGAAGCCTTGATGTTTACATGTCCTAAATAGTTAATGAACTTAAGAAAATAAACATCTTGGAGCTAATTCAGGCTCTTGTGGAAGAGTGATAAGAAAACATAAGCTACACTGGAAACAGGAAGACGTTTTCACAGTTGTGGATTTTAGCTGCAGCTGTTACAGGTCAGATGATGTGATATTATAAATTAAAAAAAGGAGGTCAGATGTGTGGGTTGCAAATGGACGTGAACAAAGACACGTTCAGCAGCATTAGCAGTGAAGGGTAATGAGAACATCATTTTCTCAGGATATCGTGGCCGGAGACATCGTGAGTAAAAGAAGCCTTTGGGAACAGAAGGGCAGTCCCAAACCTGAGAGCAGTATCAAGGTGAGCTGGTGTCTGTGAGTGTGAGAGCACTTGCTCTGCTGAGACAGAAAAGAGCTGTTGGCTGGGTTGGAAGTACTGAGAAGATGATGTTTTGTAGGGACAAGGGCTGCCTGTGTCTGTCAATGCAATTGCATACTTAAGAGCTCTTCCTGACAGTGAACTGCTATTGGTTCAGCTCTAGTGCAAATGGGGGCAAAACTACTTTTGTATCCAGTAATTCTGAAAGGTCTCTTGAATAGCATGTTATTCTCAGCCCACGAGCTGGGAGTCCCAGCCTTCTAGGCTCAGTGGAACTGCAAATTTGAGTAATTTTTCTCTTGTTATGCTTTTTAGCACTGAGAGTAAACAAAACGTGCAAAACTAAGTGGAACTGAACCTAAGACAGTATCACTTGCAGATGGATCTGGGGTTTTGTGGGAATGTTTGTGGAAATGTCTTCTAAAATGCAGCAAGCAGCTACTGCTCAAACTGTCTAGGCTGGGAGAGGAAGATCAAAGTATCTTGTCAGTTCCTGTGTTGAAACTGCCAGTATCTGGTAAATCACACAGTCGCTTGCCGTGGATAAAAACAACCCTGGCTTGGGGGTCTGGGCTCTTAGATGAGCCCTCCCTCACATTGCATCTTCTTTCCTGTTGCGTATCCTGTGCTGCTTGTGTTACCTCGTGCTTGCAGAAAGCGGGGATGGCTCTGTGCAGAGAGTTTGTGTGAAGGGGGCAAGAAGAGAGTACAGGATAGGCTGTCTCCAGGCCCTCTGGGATTGAAGGCAACTGTACCCCGTGCTCCTCTGGCTTCAGTTACTTGATTTTTTGACTGCCTGTTTAACGGAGAAAAATGCTGACTTTGGCTCTTCCTTTCTCTCCCGTTCAGTCCACTCCTTCTGGCAAAAAGTATAAATTTGTTGCAACAGGACATGGCCAGTACAAGAAGGTGTTGATAGACGATGCTGCAGAGCAATAGTGTGTCTGGAGAACTCATTAACCAGGTAGGTGGGATGTGACTCTGCACCGTGTATCAAGCTCCTGGGCTGTTCTGGCAGCATGCTGGGGTTGCTTCTGCCAGCAGCACTTTGGGTGAGTTGGAAGGTGCTGTGTGGGAACAGCTGGAGCCTTGCTTCTGGGCCTGACTGTCTGGGCTGGAACGGAGTGGGTACACGGCAGGGGTTTGTTTTAGTCTCTGCCTTTCTGATGCTGCGAGGAAGCTGGATACCTCTGTTAGTTTAATCTGCAGGGCAAGTCCCTTAGCTGCTGCTGTTTGGGTGAGGATGTGTTTGCCTTTGCTAGTTCAAAGGAACAGGCTCTATCTGCCGTCTTTCCCTATGCTCTCTTAAGTTGCAAGGAGTAGATAGCTGGAGGTCATTCTGCCTAACCATGGGGACTGATGCACTTCTGAAATTCAAATGTTTCTGGGGTCTAATTCCCAGATTTACTGAATTAATCAGGGAGAAAACTTCTAATGACTTCAGTAACCTCTTGGAACCAGTCTGTAATAAGGTTGTAGCAGGAAGGATGTGAACATCTGCTGTACTGTGTAGACCAACAGAGCAGAAAGGACTGTTCTCTGATGTGCAGCAAGGGGAAGGCAGAGCTGGGTTGCTGTCTCTGTGCTCTCTTGAAATGGTCTTTGGATCTCATGCGCCTATTGTGTTTGTGCTCATAGATATCCTGGTGTTATCTTGAGTGGATGATAGTCGAGGCTTGTGGCAATAAGGAGGAATGGCGTAGAGGGAGGTGATAACTGGTTGGATCCAACTGGGCAGCATCTGGCACAATGAGTGGAGAGGAAGTTGAGGGTGAAAACAAGCTCATTCTCCTTTTTTTCCTACTATAAAAAAGAAGCTTTATTTCATTGCCAAGGTTAAAATAGCTCTGCCTGCTACAAAACACCTTTTGTTTCTGAATTCTTCTGGGGCCTGTGTTCCTTCTTTCCCTTCCCCCCCCCCCCACCCTTAAGGAGCTGGCTTCTGAGTGTTTCATATTGTTTTGTTTGTTTAGGCTTGTTTTTTCCTGTTGTAGTGCCCATTTAGAGGAGACGCCCTTTTGCATGCTGCTTTGAGACGGGCAGCAGTACAAACCCAAGACTGCTCCAAGCTGTGTTTTTAGCCCACAGAACTTGTATCCTCAACTTGCTTCTCTTCCTGTGACTTTGAGAAACCTATTTTTAAGGTCTCCCCTTTGATCAATCTCCTCTTTTTCCCGAAGTCTGTTTCAGTGCACCAGGTGGGAACCTACTGCGCTTCAGTTCTCTACAGCAAACAGGTTTTGTTAGGTTGTCAGCAGGTTTTGTTTGCCCTACCTGAGTTTCTCTGAGCAGCTCAAATGAAAGTGCCTTTGGCTGTGGTCTTTGTCCAGCATCCTTTCTTGAAAGGCAGGCACTGCACAGGATGTCCTCGAGGATCCACCCAGCACTCCAAGTAGCCATAGCACAACGCTGTTGCCCTATGGGTTTGTTCACATGGAAGTATTGGGTTTTTTTTTTTTGCTGTGAATAGCAAAACGGCTGTGATAGCTGAAGGAGCTTGGCTTGTTTCTATTCTTAGGTTCCTTGCTGTCTGTTTTATATGCTGTGAGCTCCCTGCTCCCCAGCTCCTCTGCACATCCTGAACTACATGCATCCTTTTTCCCTGCTGCCGGACCACTGTCATGGCCTTTTTGCTCCCAAGCCCTTCTGGCTCACCCCCGTCACTTGCTTTACACCACCTTATCAGCCTTCTAGTTGCTCAAACACAGGTGTGGTTTTCTCTCCTCCCCTCCCTTCCTGAGCTGCAGGACCTCGCTGCAGGCTACGGAGCAAGGGGTTTTCTGTAAGCATCAATTTGAGCTCTTAGCAACTGCCTGATGCGTTTTGGCATTGAAGAATAACCAAACTCTGTGCCCAGTAGCATTCCCCTTCTCTCGCTCAGCACAGCAGCTGAACACACTGCAGTGACTTCCAGTGCACAGCCGCTGGTGGAAATCTGTTGCCTGCAGGCATATGCCCTCCCCTTTGTCATAGTCTCCTGTCTCTGCAGGACTTGCCGTGCTTGCTGTGCGCCTCTGCCCTTTGCTTTTGGGGTAAAAGGGCTAAAGCCTGCACCCAGACCTGCCTTCCTCTGTCTCCTTCCTCCTGCTTGTGGGAATTGCTCTCCCCAGTGGCATTTCTCCATCCTTCATCCGTGTGCAGTGGGGCTGGGGTGCGGATGCAGCCTCATTGGAAGCCTAGCAGATGCAAAACCTAAGCCTTAGGTGAGAATTGCTGGTTTGCTCTGGGTGGTTGTCCTTGCTGCAGGACAAAAGCTGTTTTAAAGCACAAGTGGCTCTTAAACCACCTTATCTGGCCAGATTCACTTAGTCTCCCGAATGGAATCGACGCTGGCTGTTCTGCTCCGTGCCAGCGCTGTGGCTCTTGTGCAGAGGGACCTTTGTGCAGAGGCATTCATCTGGCTGTGCTGCAGCAAGGTGCCATTTATCACTCTGTGGTAAGGTTGCCTTTTATCTGCATTACGTGTTTTACGCTGAACTCTTTAAATTTTTATGTTTGTGCTGCTGCGTGGGTCTTTCTCTGTAGCCTTCCCTTGCAGCAACGCTAAATTATCCTGCAGAGGCTTACCTAGGATCAACTTGTGGTTACTGGCACATTTCTAACCTCTTTTTATCTTTTTCTTTGAGAACTTGGGGGTTTGAAGAAATCCTCACTTTGGATAATTGGATTATTCTTCCTGCTTGGTTTTTGCCCTTTGACTAGGGAAGGGGTTACAAAATAGAGATAAGACCGGCAAAGTGAAAACTTAAGTGAAGGTTTGTTAACTGAACTGCTCTTACGGCATCACTGCAAAATAGGAAAACTTCAAAAAAGACAAAAAGGGCTCTTTGTTTTGTTTCTAAGTCTGTTCGCAGTTTGTCTCGAGGAAATGTTGGTCAGTTCCATATCCTCTGCACATGAAAAAGGAAACTCTGTACACAGCTCTTTATATTCTATTTGGACTAAACATAGCAATCCTGTGCTAGCTGTGTAGGAACACCCCAGCACGTGAGCGACTCCCTTGTGAAACAGAAATAACTGATCTCCCAGCTTTCATGCTCACGAGCCTGCTGGCAGTGGGGTTGCAAAGGGTGACTGTAATACTGGAAAGCACAGCTGTCCCTGTGGATGGACAGAGATGGGGATTTTCCTTTAAATGCCCTTTTGTTCAGGACATGAGGGACAGGCAGGTATGCAAGTGTCACGATGTTTGCCATGAAAATGAGACTCCATGTGGTTAGCAGAACCCCTCAGAAACCAGCACCTTGTTAAATACAGAATTGGATACCCACGTGCTAAAGCAGGATCTTGTTGGTTATTGTGGAAACATTAACCGTCAGCTGTTGTGGAGGAAACATGGTAAAATACATAACAGAACTTGAGTAGTGAAACAAAATTATTCTTCTGTGCGTTATTATTTAGTAGACTGGCCTAGGAGGATGTCAAATGATGCCCATTTTGTTAGGCAGAGGAACTGCTTGGTGAGAGCAGGATATCTTACGCTGTCTCTTGTCTGTGCCTTGGGTGAAAGGATGAGTTTCCATTTTGTTCTCAGCAGATGGGTGTGGGGTACACTTTCAGTAGAGGAGATAAAGAGATTATATGTATCCTCTTTGAGTTTGGTTTCTAAGACTCCCTAGAGATGTGGAGCAACCGAGGTTCCTTCATCTCATCTGCAACTGCTGCTGTTCATAGGATCTATCTCTGTCTTAAATAAATGCAACAAAAAAAATTCAGATTCCATTATCCTCCTCTAAACTTGTCTTTTTTCTGTAGGCATCTTGTCCTCTTCACTGTGTGCCTCCCCTTCCTTCACCCTGTTACTGCGTCCAGTGATTGTTGTTGACTCTTTTTAAACCAGGTTCATGTTTGTTTTCCTGTGGATGTGGTAGTTGTGCATTTAAGCTTTTAAACGTATGGAGAGTAACCCTTAAACCTGCAGCATGGGGCTGTTGGCTTGGAGAGGTTTTATTTAATTTCCTTTTTTCCTTACACTTGGCTCCACTGGGCAGTGAGCTCGGTCATAGGTGCCCTCTCGCTTGGTGCCCTGTGGGAACCCTGAGGTGTGGAGCTGCCTGGCTTCAGTTGACTGACCATCCTGATGCCGTCCTGTTAAAGCTCCTGGTGTGCTCCTCGGCCGCTTTGGGTCGGAAGCGGCTCACCTCAAACACGGTGCTGATCTTTGTCATGGGTTTGGCAGCCAGTTCCTTCAGCTTCCGGGCATCAAAGCGTGGCTTGTGCAGAAGGATGGGTAAGCGGCGGGGAAGAAAGACGTTTTCTTCCTTCTGTGGCTTCTTCTCTTCGGCTTGCTGCTTCCTCTCCTTGGCGAGTGTCATCTGGTATAAAATGGCATCCCACATTCTCATGGCTTTCGATTTGACCAGCATGCAGTCTTGCTTGATGACTGCTTGAGCAGCGTCCTCTTTACTCCCTTCCTCCTGTCCCGGCTTTTCTGGCTTAGACTCTGGGAAGTTGGTTGCTTCTGGCTGCACCATCAAGTGCTTCCTGAGGCGATGCCAGGCACTGGCACCAGTTCCAGGAGGTTTTGTGGCTTCTCCTGATGATGGTGCTGGCTCAGCCTTGGGGGGATGGCTGGTGTTGGGTAAACTGGGGGTCAGCTGGGGTTCGGTGCCGTGTTCTGCCTTGGTGTCTGCGGAGGTGGACCCACTACCATCAGCTTGTGCTGGAGTTGCTGGGCGTGCTTGCCTCCAGGGAGCGCTGGATGTTGATGGTTTTAGGATGTCTCTGTCCTGCTTGGGTAATTCAGGAGCTGTCTCTGATCCAGATATTTCGGTGTCACTTCCATGGGTTGTAGGCTTATTGGTGTGGGCATCTGAGGTGCTGGGCTTCTCAGTAGGAACAGGCTTGGGAGCTTGATCAGGAGGCTCTCTCTCTGCAGCAGGAAGAAGGGGAGGTTCCAGCAGGGGGGGAGTGTCCTTGCTGTCTTTAAGTGAGGTGGGTGTCTGCTCTGGAGATGGTTCAGAGCTGCTCGTTTGAGGTGCTGGGGAAGTGGGCCTTTTGTCTTCATGGTTGACAGTTCCTTGGGTCTGGTTTGGCGTGGGAGTCTTAGCCCTGGGTGGCTTGACACTGTGGAAGTAAGTGTTCACCCTGGTGACATAGGTAACATCCGGTGCCTTTTCTTTACTGGGTGTACTGGAAGGAGGAGGCTGGGGGAAAACAGGTACCGAAGGGTCGGATGGAGAGGGAAGGTGGGAGCCCGTGCCTTCAGGCTGCTGTGGAGTCTGAGGAGCTGCTGGCTTCTGTAGCAGGGGCATGGCCGAGGAGGCCGTGAGCCTGACGTGTTCGGCAATGCGCCGCTGCTCGGTGACCTTCAGCGTGAAAGGCTTCCCCTTCCGGAAGGGGGAGGGGGCGCGGTGGTTGACGGGCCTGATGGAGAGGAGGGTCGGCAGGGGGGCAGAGGGGGGTGCCGTGGTTTCAGGGGTCTCTGCTGGGGCAGTGCTCTCAGCACGCTCTTGGTCGGGGCTGGCTTCGTTCACGGGCGAAAGGCTGGAGCGGAAGGCCTTGCCCTGCTCTGAGGTGAGGATGGCGTTCTTCCTGGCCGCCTTCTTCAGCAGCCGCTGCAGCCGCAGGTTGTCCTTCCCAGGCTTTGGTAGGGTGGGAGGGGGAGAAAGGGGGTGGTGGATGGGAACAGGCTGGGTGGAAGATGATACCGTTATCAGCATTGTCATTTCCTGCAAGAAAAGACCAAGTTTAGAGTTGGCGTGGGCTTAGCCCTGGGCAGGATTCTGAAATATTCATGCACCAGTCCTCTTCCTCTCTCTAAAAGCTATGGGTATGGAGTCACTATTGTGGGAGAAGAGCATCAGTCTTGGTTTTGTTACTCTCCTGAGGTAACCTCAGCCAGTCTTGAGGGTGGGTGTGGCAGGGCAAGAGATGTCCTGGGGGGAAGCTGTGTTGCCAAACCTGGAGCCCTTCCACTCCTGGCATTAGCACAGTGAGAGCTCCTGGGGACCCCAGATGTTCGTGTCTTGGCAAGTCCTAATGGGATTTGGAAGGAAATGTCGAGGGAAACAAAGTGGGTTTGAAATTCTGAAGCTTTGAAACATCTCCAGAGGCAAAAAGCAGGAGTGTTTCATGGCTTTCCAAATTTCGGTTATTAATACTCTGATACAATGTTACATACAACAGAACAGCCATAAACTACATGTGTCACTTGAATCAAAGTCAACACTGGCCTTGATTGATTTCAGCTGGCATGAAGACACCCCTGTGAGATGCAGGGCTTCTCAAAATCTCTGTTTATCAGTGAGGAAGTGCTTTGTCACAGCACTGACTGTGGCTGGTCTTTCCTTGCTGCATGAAGCGCAGGGACAACATTTTCCTCCATGATAAAACCAAGTTTTCTCTTTCCCTTGGGAAGCTTTGCCACTGTCTTGCCTTTATCACTCATTCTTGAGTGAAGCAGAAATGGCTTGTGCTCTGGCTCAGGTCTTATCTCCAATGGCAATTGCAGCCCTTTGGCCAACGCTGGGCTGCTCCTGCAGGGGTTGCATGGCTGCTTTTCCTGCTCTTTGTTGCTCACTCATCACTGCTTCCTTTCTGGTGAGCGCTGGTCAGTGGAGCTCAGTGACCACTGGTCAGGTGAGCACAGTGGAGGGAGCTAAGGGCCTGTGTTGGGGATAGAAAGATTAAACTAGTCTGTTCTCTCCTTTCTCTTCCTGAGCAAGCTGGGGAGCACCAAACAGCCTCTGACCTGCAATGACTTTTTGGCAGCCCCAGGAAGGAAATCTGACTCTGTCCTGGCTCTTGCTCAGCACAAGAGTTGCTGAGGTTTTGCTATGAAATGAGGCATAAATCACTGAGCCCCTTAATCCCTGGTGCTGGATGCAACTGAGCATCCTGAAGCAAGGAAGAGGAGGGCAGGGTGATGTCAGGCTTGCCCAGGGGGGCTGTTTATTTCATGTGCTGTGTTCTGTTCCTGGTGGCTCCCAGCCTGCTCTGGTTAATGTGGGTGTGTAACATGATACCTACTGTGCTGGAAAACTATCCTGAACAGAACTCCGAAAAGTGCAGAACAGCTATTTGTGCCTGAGTGCCCATTGCTGGCTTTGGGCTTGCAGTGCTGCTGTCAGCACTGGGCTGGGAAGGTGATCCATACCCAGCAAGCAGGTGGTGTGTCTGCCAAAACTGGTTGGGGATGGGGGCAGAAGGGTGACTTTTATTTTTTAAAAGCAGCGGCAAATAAAAAGCACTGAAGAGGTGGCATGTTGAGCTCAAAAGCTTCAAGGTCAAGCCCTCACCATGGTGGATGAGCTGCCCTCCAGAGCAGAGGGCAGGGTGTAGGCAGTGTCTAGCAACTCGTGCACTCAGTACCAGAAAGACATGGATCTGTTGGAGCGAGTCCTGAGGAGGACCACAAAGATGATCAGAGGGATGGAGCGCTTCTATGAGGACAGGCTTGAGAGAGTTAGGGTTGTTCATCCTGGAGAAGAGAAGGCTCTGGGGAGACTTTATTGAGGCCTTTTCATAGGTAAAGGAGGCTCGTAAGAGCGATGGGGACAGGCATTTTAGTAGGGTGTGTTGCAATAGGACAAAGGGTAAAGCTTTTAAACCAAGAGGGTAGATTCAGACTAGATATAGAGAAGAAGTTTGGTTTTTTTTTTGACGAGGGTGGTGAAACACTGGAACAGGTTTCCCAGAGAGGTGGTGCAGCCCTATCCCTGGAAACATTCAAGGTCAGGCTGGATGGGGTCTGAGCAGCCTGATTTAGTTGCAGGTGTCCTTGCTCATTGCATGGGTGTTGGATTAGATGACCTTTAAAGGTCCCTTTCAGCTAAAGGTCCCATTCAAACTATTCTATCATTCTGTGATTTACTTTAGCTGTAGGCATGAGAGACCTGCTGTTTCTGTGAGGGGGCTTGGAGGGGATTTGTGTCAGCTGGGGGTGACAACTGTTGGGCATTCCCAGTGTCTTACCAGCTTCATTCCTTAGGCACAAGACCGTGATTAGGATTTGCTTTGTTCCGGGAGCTACTCTTAGAGGCAAGTCTGCACTGTCCCAACAAAAGGCTGAGAGCCTGCCCATTCCTTTGTCACATTCCTGTTTTCCTCCCCAACCTCATGGGTATTTTAGATTCTTCTGGGTCAGAAAGCCAAAATGTCTCAGTTTGTGTGGCACTACTCTGGCTCTGTTTGTGCAGGAATTGGTAATTTCTTGTGGGGGTTTTTGTGCCTTTTAAAAAAATCTGCTGGAGGGTGAGTAAATACCTACACCTGATGGTAGGATTTATTGTGGAACAACTTAATCTGTTCCTGTTTAATGTGGTCCCATGGACAGCCTGTACTACAAGATGAGCTATGGTCCAGCAGCACTGGTAAACCAGATTTATAAGGTTGACCTGCTTCAGGCTTGTGTGGGGAATACTAAAGAGGCAGGGCAGTGAACTTCCCAACTGCTGATCAGCCCTTGGAGTGTTTTCCTTGTCCTATGGACTGCTGCACTCCAGAAAAATGCAGCTTCCCACATGAGTCGGAGAAGGATCTGCCTGGGATTTGCTGCAAACTGCCAGATGCTACTGAGGAGGGCATGGGGGCTCTCAGAGTGGGAAGTTTAGTATGCACACACCAGGAAAATCCCTCTGCTCCCAAAGTCAGAGGCTGCTTCATGCTCTATAACCTCAAGATTTGTTGTCTCTTGCAATAGTCTGTGCTCTTAAAATCACTCTTGCTGCTATGTCAGCATCCCATCTGACTTGAAACCTGCTGTGCTGTGGGTCTTGGAGTCCTTATGGGTGGTAACTTCCATGGCATGTGACTGTATTGGAATCTGTGTGCTTGACTAATAGAGCAGTGAGATGCTGAGAGACAGCAAAAGGAAATCAGCTGTTAATTTATTTGTCTTCCCTGTCATGCCTGGCTTTGTTTTGAGTCTCCTTCAGAGCTTTGTGTGCTCAGGAGAAATTCCGCAACAAGGAAGATTTGTCTTCCCCCTTGCCACCTAATGAAGCAAAAGTAAAGGGAGAGGCAGACTTGCTTCATTGCCAGTGGAAAGGCTGGAGCTGAAAACCCAGGGACAACAGGGGAAGCGCTGCCTGAGAAACTTGTGTGGGTTTGTGATTAGGTAGAAGGAACTGAACCTAGAAGTCAGGAGGCTTTCGAAGGGTTAAGTTTGCCTGCTGCTGGTTGAGTTGCCACGGGTGGTTGGGTGCTCACCTACTCTTGGACCCTGAACTGTTCCCCTGACTTGGCTCCATTTGCTGTCAGCCCCAAATCGGGAATAGTGGGGAGAGTGTCAGCATGCAGGAGTCATTTATCAAGCGATGGAAAAGTCGTTTGTGTGCTGGAGTCCCTTGGCTGCAGCAGCTGTCGTGCGTGGAGCAGATGGAGAGCTGCAGGAACCCAACACCGCTGCAGATGGTCCCAAACAGAGCTGCGGCTGCCGGGGGCTGCGGGAGCACTCTCTCTGCTTTAGTGGCTTTCTTGGGCCTGGGAGGAAGCCTGCTAATCTCCTTCTCGGGGTGGGAGACAGCGTGGCAGGGGTGCAGCCATGGCCTCTGCTGGGCGTGCAGCCCTCGGCATCTCCTCTGCCACGAGCATGGACATTCCCAGCGTGGCTTGCTTATGCCGAAGGCTTGTGGGTGGGCTGATTCACAGGGCTTTGTGAAAATGGGTGGGAGAAACCCACCTGTAATTGGTAGAGAAGATACAGCCTCTGTGAAGCCTGGGGTATTGCTCATGAGAGGCCAAATGGTGTCTATAACCTTGTTGTTTTCTTGTCTTGCAGCTGAGCTCGGTCCTGGCTCGATGCAACCCTCCATGCCACTATTTGCTCTGCTCCACAGAAGATAATTGAAGGATGTTTCTCTTCTCCTGACTGCTGTCAGTCTGCTTTGGGTACAGCCCTGACTCCTCTTGGGGTTTGAGCAATACCCCACACTGCCTCCAGATGGATGAAAGGAACTAGATCAGCTGGCAAAACTCATCCCTGTTTTAACTTTCTATGTGACTCTTTGGCTTTTTTTTGTTTTCTTTTAATCTGTCTCTGCTATGGAGATGAGAGGCTGCATCTCCGTTCCCTCTCCTTAAGTGTTGGAAGAAAGGGATCTGCTGCCCTGCTGAGCAGGCAAGGCTTTTGTTATGTGATTAAGAATTTCTCCTTTTGTGGCCCTTGGTGGCTGGGTGGTGGCAGAGAGGGAGCTCAACAGAAATCTGGTAGAAGAATTGGTGTTTGAAAGCAGGGCAGTGGGGAGGTCCTGAGTGTGAGAAGACTGCAAGGAGAGTGTGGTGAGAGTGTAAGGACCACTTGTCACTCTGCTGGTGCCAGCTGTGGGTAAAGTCTTCCCCTGTTTATGATGCAGCCTCTGTCCCTCTACATCATCTGCTTTGAGGGGCTTCCATCTACTGGTCTCTGTGTACATCAAATTGCATTCAATGTAGTCTGATTTTTTTTTTTCCTTAGTTCCCAGATCATTCTTTAATCACAGTTATGTACCCATGCCAAAATGTTCCTGCCACTTTTCTGTCTCAGCAGGGCAATCAATAGCAGCTTTGTTTCAAACAGCTGCTGCCTTCCTCTGCCTGTCTAAGACGGGTTGGAGGTCTCCTTTCCCAGGTGAGGCGTGCTGACCACTGGTATTATCTCCCTTCTCTGGGAAAGTGATTTGCTTGTTCTCTAACCTGTGGGCTCAAGTGCCAGTGACTGAAACACTTCTAGAAGTCAGATGTGGTGGCACCTTGATAACTTGCCAGCTGTGTTCCTGAAGCTGAGCCAGGATATCTGGGAAATAGCTTCCAGCATAAGAGCAGCAGCCATCTTGGTGAAATGGCATCCTAGTGAATGGTTTGTGGAGACCAAGGCTTGCTGTGAACTTGAGGAAACTGGGTCCCTAAAGAGTGGCATTTCTGGCCTTGGGCCTGAGGTCTGCAAATCAGCTTCTAGGGTTGTTTCTGAACTCTCCCATGTCTTCATATTTCATGGTGGTAACATGTCCCCCATCCCCTCTTTAAAATCTCATTCCTGCCTTCTTCCCATGTCAACATAAGTTTGCAACTTGTTTCTCCTCCTGCATCAGTGTGCTTTCTGCTTGAAACTTTCTGCCCCCTGGATTTTCTTTNTTTTTTTTTTTTGGTAAGCATTTAATAAAATTTGAAGAAGATGTTGTAATGATGGCAACTCTGAGAATTTTGTTCATGTAGGAGTCTCTGCAGCAAAGCTGTTTTCCAAGACCTTGAAGCTCTCTGCTTGAATGTGAGGTGGAGGAGAAGCAGCATCAGAAGAAAAGGAAAGGGGCTTTCTGTGTGCCTGCCCCATTTAGATCCTTGTTATTTTGCTGCATTTTTCATTGGGGGTAATTGCCTCTAAAAGGGGAAGGAGTAGTGCTTGGGGTGAGCAATGGAGCAGCCTGCAGAGACTTCCTGGGGAGTGATCAGCTGGGAGAAGCAGAGAGCTTAGCTCCCCAGGTAACAGACCTGAGCAACATCACAGGCTTCAACCAAAATCACTGGGGATGTCAGCTATAAAAAAATAAAAGGGAAAAAAAATTCCTCTGTATCCTGCTAATGCAGCTTCGATAAGGTCATTATAGCTGTCTGTCCTGGAACCCAGCACACTAATGAGCTGATGACTCTATCTGGAACCATCTACCTTTTTATGGAAAACCTTTTTATGGGGGTGACCTTCCGAGTAATAACACTTTTATGGTGGCGAGACGATGAAGAGTTTCTGCTATCCGAACACTTCAGGAAAGTGTAGGTAAGGAAGGAGATAATTCCAATATAACTTCTTGCTCTTATCTTTCTGCTGATGGGGTACCCTTGTTCTCTCCATCCTCTGCAGTTCTGGGAGGTAGGAATTCAAGGAGTCCTGTGTTCTTCAAAGCACTGAGCACCATGGCCCCATTTTCCTTGCTTCAGCCCTTCCTCTGCTGGGCTGGGATTTTCAAGTGAGGCTGGAGCAGCAGCAGTGTGGTGCACAGAGATGTTCTGGCTTGAGGTGCAAACAGCAGTACTTTGCATGTGCACAAACTGGTTGCATCGATTTTTCAACACAGTTCCGTAGCTGGCTGGTGGAAATGATGGCTGAAAACTTCTCTGGTTACTGTTCCTGTGCCCTGCCAGTTTGGAGAGGGCAGAGAAGTCCCCAAAGGCTGTTTGTGTGAGATTCCTTCTCTAAGGAGGGTTAATTTGCAGAGTGTATTTTCTCCACTCAAAGCCCACAGGGACCTAGATGTGGTTTCAATAAACAACTGCTGTAATTTGGGATCTGGTCTCAGCAGAGAAGTGAGAAGGTTATGGGAGACCAGAGCTCTCTAGTGGTGGTCAGGAACCAGGGAAAGAACTGGCTCGGAGCGAATGTGTGCAGCTCTTTACAAGGTACTTACATCTGCCAGGGGAAACGTTTCCCCAGCTAAATGAGCTTTATGATGTGCTGTTTCTCCTCCCAAAGGAAGGTGGGTGTGCACGTGGTGGTGGGAGTGGCAGTGGGGTTACCGGAATGGTGAAACCTCCCCAAAAAGAAAAAAAGGGATGCTGCAGCCCAGATATGCTGGATGTGCATCTTGGGCAATGCTAAGAGGGGATGAGGGGATGGAGGCTCATCTCTTCCCTCAGCAGGAAACTGTAGGGACTTGTGGCTGATTTTGTGAGTGAAGGAGAGCAGGCTGGTGCCACTCTGCAGCAGTGACTGCTCTGGTGTCAGTCAGTAGCTGACTGCTTCCTGTCTTTCCTCTGTTCATTTTTCACAGCACTGTGGTTTTTTTCAGCACTGGCATCTCAGAGGCTTTTGCTACGAGACCTTAGCTCTGTCTTCTCCTGAGACTGCTGCATTTTGAGCATAATAAGGACAAACTGTCACGCCGAGTGAGTCTTGCAGGATTAGTCTTGCCCTCAGAGGCTGGTGGAGAAGAGTGATGCTTTCCTGGTCCCTGTATCTGCTGGCTGCCTGCATCCCCTGTGCTGCCATGCTTCCCCAAATTACCATCCCCTTGGCAGGTTGCCAGTGCCCAAAAAGAGGGACCGGGAACCCCTGTGTGGGCTCTCAGTGCTCTATACTTGGGGCATACCTTGAGGTGTTGCTTCGCTACAATTTCTTCTTTACCCATCTTGTCTAGATGATGCAGAAGGGGAACATCATCTTGGCATCTGAAACAGCATCAGCTCTGAAATAAATCTGTGGGGGCTCCAGTGGTACTGAAATGCGCTGCTTGTCTTTCTGTGGCAGGCTTCAGGGCTGCTTTTTCCCCCAACAGTGTTTAACAGATGATTCTACATGAATGTATGCAAGATGGGATTGAAGAACGTGGTCCACGACTATTGCAATGCCATAAAAAAGCATTTTTTTAAACTTGGGGGAAACTTAAATAATGGAAGGCTCAAGTCTGTTTTGAGTGCTGTGTCTTTATGTAGCACTTGTTCTGCCCTGAGACTGGGGGCTGGACTTCATCTGGTTCTCCTTCCAGGTATAAAATAATTATAGGCTCATTTTTACGTCCATCCTATATGGGTGCATGCTAATTAACAGATCTCTGCTCAACCCTTGCTCACAGCTCTGCACTGGGCCTCCAGTGTGGTAATGGACACACGAGTCTAGAGTTTCCAAATGACTTTGTTCCTTGAAATGCGTGTGCAGCTTCTGCTCTTTGAAGGAAAGGTCAGCCTTGGGGACACCTGAGCCTGAATGTCAGAGCTTTGCCTCCTGCCACCACCACCTTTGGGAAGGAAAATAAACAAGCTCAAAGAGCAGGGTAGCTATAAATACTGAGGTGGCAGCTGAGACACTGCTGAACAAGGTTCTGAGGTTGGTCTATGTGTAATTCCTTGCCAGCTCAGACACTTTCCCTGATGCTGCATTTTATATATATATATATGTACACACACATATATATCTATATATCTATATAGAAGCAGGTTAAGAGGAAAAAAAAAAGTATTTCACATTGACAAAAGTGCAGTTGGAAATAGGATTTGCTTCAGAAATGGACCCATTGCAAGGATCCTGATGATGATGAGACAAACCACAGGTGATTTCCCTGGTTTTTCCTTGGGATTTTGCATTGAGTCCCCTGAGGGTTTTGGTTGCAGTGGAATGATTTGATTTAGATCAGAAATTTTCAGAAAGGTGTTTAATCTCTTCCTCAGAAGCAGTGGTTTAGCAATGCTAAAGGCAGGCATTAAATAAATAGCAGAAAGCGTAATGGAGTTGGGACTTGCGAGAATGATGGGAAGAATGGGGAAAGGTTGAGGAAAAGTAAGGGGAGGATACCATTGGGATTTATACAAGCGAGCACTTTAAGGCATCAGAGCAGCAAATTGCAAGTGTAATTATCCAGAGGTGCTTGGTTGGGCAGGTGGGTCGTCCCCAAGGTTGTGGAGTGACTGTGAGTGGTTGCTGTGAGCACCTTGACTGGTCTCCTGCCTTGCTCGCCTCCTCTGGGGACACAAACCAGCAGCTCCAGGCATTGGTCCTGACTCCCCATCCTGTTGCTCAGTTATCATCCTCACTGTCAACCTGTCTCAGCCATTTAGGTGTAAACAGCCTGAGGATGAGACCCAGCCCATATCTTGTACGGCCAAACCTGATCCCGTATCTTTGGAGAGACATCTAGCCTAGATCTGGGGTGTCCAAGCAGGATCTCCTGAATCCCACAGGGATTGTGCCTTAGTTGTCTAAAGCAGATGCAGCAAGGACATGTCCCAGAGCAAACAAATGAGTGACGGAGGAACAGTCTACCACAACAATCAGAAGTCAATATTAACTGAAAAAAACCAAAAAGAAATGCATTACTTACTGATGTGTAATTCGTTTCCATCTGAAATCACTTGCATGTTGGGTGCATCGTGTTAGTCCGGTTTACAAAATTAGCAGGTGATTGTTCCTTTGAGATCATGTCAGGTGCTGGTTTCTTGTGGCTTCTAGAGCCCTGCAGGTAAGTTCAAAACATCAGATGGAAAAGTGTTTACGGTAGCCACTAACTACAAGAAGTTTCTCAAAAATAAATAAAGGGACTTTTTAAAAGCATTGAAAAGTTCCATCACCTAAAATTAGCGTGAAGCGGGGCTATCGAGTAACACCGTTGCGTGCTCCCAGCTTTGGCCCTGCAAAGTTTGGCATCTCAAGGACCGGGGAGGTGAAGGGCAGAGGATGGTGATGTTGCCAGGACAGCTATTCTAGCAGAGTAGCTCCAGGCGATGAAACCAGTTGGAGGCTTTTCAAGTTGGCTGGTAAGATTTACTGTTTTGCAAAAGTCAGGGTTGCAAAATGCAAATTTGGAGCTGTGCTTTGATTGTTACCTTCCCGAGAGAGGAAGAGAGCAAACTCTGGCTCTGCCTTTACTTGTTCCTGGCGAGGGACATGCTATGTGCAGAGGATGCAAGGGTAGAAAATGCTGCACTGGGAGCAGAGGGGTTTGGAGTTGATTAGTTTGGGGAATTTTGGTTGAGGGGTGGTTTGTGTGCAGTTTGACTCCAAGATCTCTGCTAAGTCTGCTCAAGTGAGCTGGTAAGGATGGCACCAATGCCTGCCTTTGTCCTGGGCAACCCGTGAGCTGCCCAGGCACCACGCAGGTATTTACTGCCTCTTGGCCTCGGGGCATTTCATCCCTTTTTCCAGCTGACTTCCCGGGTTTTGCTTTTTCGCAGCCCTTCAGGAGCTTCTAAGTGTGAATGCCATGGCAGCTGGGGGGTTAAATATGCTCCCAGGAAGATGGGGGCCTGTGAGAGCAGTTTTCTGGAGGTCTACAAAGCAGCTTTACGCCCAGGTTAAGCTTGGCCTGTTTCATAAGGCTTTTGAGATGCTGGTGGGCTATGCCACAAAGCCAGCTCTGAAGGCAAATTCTTTCTGCCTCTCCCTGCTGAACCTTGTTGCTCACCGATTCCTCTCTAACCTGACTTTGAGTTACTCTGTCATGGACCAAGGTAGCAAAGCTCTTTCTGCATCCATCGGGGATCTGGTCCACCTGATGAGGCTGGTTCTTGTGGGAAGGGAGGTATATGCTGGTGTTCAGGGGTAGGTGTCAGAGGTGAGCTCTCCATTTGCTTTCTCCCTCTCTGCCTCCCTGATGACTGGTGAGATCCTGCCTGGCTCTGCAGGACACGCTGCTCCTTATTGCAGTGCAGGCCTCTGGAAGGATTTGGGGGAGGTGCTTGATCCTTCCTACAAATACGTTAATGCAATTAATTCCTCTTTGACTGACAGCTTCAATGTCTCAAAACTGCCCGTGTCTTTTAGGAGTGATACTGACTTTGTGTGTCCCCAACACTGGAGGTGGTGCTGGGAAAAAAAAACCCCATCAATAACAACCAGAGCCAACTCAACTGGAAACTTAGGAAAAGAAACTCCACATTATGAATAAGAATACTACAACAGATTTTAGAAATGCCCAAGGGCACATTGTACCCTGCTCTGCCACTGTCACCACTGAAGCCACACCAGCCCAATGCATGTATTTGCAGCATGCACGGTGTGAATGATGCAAAGGGCTGGCTTGTGTTTGCACACGCTGAAGTAGGGAGTGTTCAGGTCCCTTTGGTTATGCAAAGATGTAGAGTTTCTCTTCTTACAGCCCGAGAGGGGATAAGACAGGCAGATATTTCTGTCAACTAAGTTTCACAAAACTCATGACACAGTAGAGACCTCCATGGAAGTGCTGGCTGACTCCCTCCCACCAGATGCAAGGAGGAGGACAGCAGTACCAGGAAGGTAAATGGAGGCGTACACAGGTAATGTGGTCATTAATAAGAGAATGCTTGTTTGTTGCCTTTTATCCTCCTTTTTATGCTCCCGAACCTTTGCGATTTCACGAAGCCACAACCAGGAGAAGGTGTTGGCACCTTGAGGTTCCCCAGCCACCTTCCAAGATTCAGGTAGGTGAACCCACAGCGTAGCAACTGTTTGCTCTCCCTGTACCTGAGTGACCGCTGCAAGAGGTGCGTCACCGTGTGTGGCAAACACTGCACCAGGTCCCTTCTGGGGAAAGGAGAGGCAACCAAGGACAGATTCTGAGCCCGAGGGCCAAGTGGATGGTATTGGAGGAGCCAGGGAGGAAAGATGGACTTTGCTTGGCCTCTTTGGGTTGTTTCAGATTCCCCAGGATCCTGTTAACACCAGTAAAATGACAGTGGTCTGCTGATACTTAGAGGAGCTGGTTATAAAGTTTAAGGCTGTTCTGATCTCTTCTTGACTGGCCGCATAAAACAGGTCATTGGATTTTGCCCAGGAACAGAAAATAATTAATTATATATATTTATATTCTGTCCTTTCTCTGAATGTACTTACTTAGCCACTATCTGATCTGCCTTTTTATTGACAGCTACTTCAATTAACTTGGAAAGAGTGTTCAATGAACATAGGGCATCTACTCTAACCTTGAACTGCTGATTAAATCCCCCTGTAGAATCCCTTTCTCTGGGGTGGGATAAAGAGAAGAAAGGGCGCAGGAGAACTGTATAAAAATTTACTTTGCCTTCTTTAAATGGCTTTTGTGATTCCCATTTCCCCTCTGCCCTGAATCATGGTAAAAGGTTTATAACTGAATGTCACAAAACAGAAAAACACATCCCCACACTTTCCCAGTCAGCTTAACACATTTTTCTGGATACCTTCAATTATTTCAAGGCTGATATCTGTGGAAGCAGACAAACATGCCAAACCCAAAATATCTGTATCGTGCCAAAGAATAAAAAATGTTGTTTTGAAAGCATTTGAACATGACTTTGGAGAGGAGAGGGTATAAAGAAACATTCAGACTGTGAACTCAAGTAAAACACATTTTCCTCATAACTAAATTCACTCTGGATAACTTAACCATTTTTGAATGACAGAAGGTGTCAGTGGAAGTTCCTCTGTGCAGAGTCATGGGCAAGTCTGGGTGAGGAAGGACCTCAGGATGTCCTCTTGCCCATCTTGTGGGCCAAAGCAAAGGCTGCTTTGGAAGTAGATCCATTTGTTCAGTGTTGGAGAGTAATGGGTGGATAGGGACAGGTATTGCTTTATCTCAGAAATGTGATCTCTCCTGGGCTGTGAAAGAGTACCAGTTTTATGGGAAGGGTGTAGCTGATTTTATTTACAGACTCTGTAGTCTTTAATGAACGTGTAGGATTTCAGACTTCCAGGGCTGTAGAGGTTTTCAGATGAACTTTTCCAGTGCTTTTTCGGCTCACTGGCTGAGTATTAACCAGCCATGGAGGCAATGATCCATGAAAATGCTGCCTGCTGACTGGTGTGCAATGAGCACAGGGAAAGGATATTTAAAAAAAACCCAAACCCAAACAAAACACACACAGGCAAGCCTTTGACCAAAGTGCCCATCTTTATGCAGTTTGTAAAATTATCAGGGCTAATGTGTGTGCATTGTGTGTAAAAGCATCTCCCCTGAGTGCACTGGCTGCTGCAATAGGTCAACCAAAAGCCAGAAAAGATGAGAAGAGCTGATTACAGCTTCCCTGCAAGTGGCCTGGCAACACAATAAATTCCTGTGGCCCATCTCAAATAGCTAGTCTGGCTGTTCCTACCTACCAAGAAGAAATGTGACACTGGGCCAGGGTACCTATGGAAACTTGTCTAGATCTCTGCCCCAGCCTCTAGTTCCTGGTCAAGGAGGGACGCTGGTTTGCTGTACCCTCTCCCAGGTGGAGATGCTGTCACAATGAAAGCATGCCAGGCTCTGGCCTGAGGTCAGCAGGCAGAGGGACTTTTTGTGGTTGGAGACCCTGGTTCATGTCTGTGACCTGCACCTGTGCTCTTTGGCCTTGGTGCTGTCTCCTAACCTGGCTGCTGGTGGGAGAGAGGGGCTTCTCTCATGATGGGTGCTTGCTGCACCCTCACCCAATGAAATTGGGTAGCTTTAGGTAGCCTTGCAGGCACAGCTGGGATCATCTCTCCCTCATCTGGTCTCTGTGATCAGCAGGGAGTGTGAGGTACTTGGTGGTGGTTTGCTCACTCTCTGGGCTGCTGGGGCAGCTCAAAGGAGAGCCCCAGTAACCTTGCTGCTGGTGCAGGGGGAACAGATGATATCAAGACAGCACAAAATACATATCCTAGAGCAGGAGAGTCTACAGTAACAAGAGACAAGGCTGATGATGAAAATGTGGCAGGTTGTGAGTGAAACTGCTGTGCAATGGAATCAAGAGGTGAAATAAGGACTTGACAGAGAATGTGTGAAAAGCACAAGGTATGCAGCTAAGATATGAAACAAGTGCTGGAGGGGCCTATAGTTACATGCTGAAGTGGATAGAGAGACACACAAAGGGAAGAAAGGACAAACAAATTGGGCTTTGGGGAATGAGCCTTGGTTGTGAACCAGGTGACAGCAGAGCAAATGTAGCATGCGTGCATCAGACAAGCCCTCTTTACCGAGGGATGGAGAAGGTACCCTCAGTCCCATGGGAAGAGGGATCCAGATCATGCTGAGACTGGAAATAAGATGCATGACACGGACACGAGCGCTCTGACAGAGGCAGCCCACAGGATGCACAGGTGTCCTTGGGGACAGTGCTAAGCAGAAGGGCCATGCTCCCGGGGTGTGGTGATGGGGAAGACAGAGTATGGACATGACACGTGATCTAAAGATGGATGTTGTCTGGAGCAGTTGCCTGACATGTCCAGGAACTGAGCTGAGTGCAGGAACTGAGAGGATACTGCAGGCAGCAACGTTTGCTTCTCATCTATTTGAAAATGGAGCTGCAGCAGAGAAGTCTGATTACCTGTCCCTCCCATCGCTTGTACCAACCTCACATTTGTCGAGATGCTGAGAGTGAAATCTGAGTGATGTGAGCACTCCCCTGTCAGTATGACACAAGCAGCCCCACTCTGGTGCAGGCTCTGCAACCCTGCAAGATGCTCGCGCTGCTCCTGCCACATGGCTGGCAGCAGATGGCCCCACAGGAGCATTCAGGCCCACATCTGCTGGGAAGCACCCTGCTGCAAGCCCAGGCTTCACATGCACTTGCACACTTTCTTTTGAACGGGTCGATCCGCTCCTTGGCGTGACAGGCATGAGTTGTGACGCCCCTTCGGCAGCAAGGACAGTCCGTGGCTGGCAGGCGGGCGCGGGAGGCTGGTGCATGCCATTGCCAAACTGGGCCCACCGCAAACATGAAAGGAGAAACAGCTGGGAGCCTCTCCTTCCATGCATCCCCACTCTGCTGCTGGTCTGGGCAAATATGGTATTTCTTGGAGGTGTGCCCAGCTGGTGGAGAGCTTGAGGGAAAGCAGCCAGTGGAAGATAGCAAAAACGCTCGGTGGTTCCGAAAGCACGGCGTGAAAGCCGGTTTGCTGTGTTAGTGCTTTGGGCAGAGCCGCAGGGGGGAGTGGAGGTGATGATACCAGGTCTGGCCATGTGCTCCCATGCAGCTGCTGCTCTCCTCAGCAGCGCGGGGTGCCCACCCATCTCCCCCACCCGGCACACTCCCACTCGAAGCCAGGGCACTGAGGGTGGATACACTGTCCCGCTCCCCCCGACAAGCAACAAAAGCATTGGCTGGAGGTGGGTTGCAGGAGGGAGGCGAAGGGATAAGCTGCTGGACAGCTGGAAAAGGCAGGCTGGAGAGGAGATTTTAGCTCGTGCACGTTACCTGGTGACTGGGAGGCTGCAGCACTGTGCTCCCACTCCACGGCTTTAAAAGCTTGTCTCTACATCCTCAGATGGGGACCCTTTCTTGCAAGCAGCAGGGAAAGAGTGGGCAGGAATCAATCTGTGACCCGAGCCAAAAATATCGGCTGCCCCACAGTTCCTGAAGTTCTCCTACAGGCGGAGAGGAAGGGGGTGCTGGAGCTGCCAGGCACACAGGAGGGCACATGCTGTGCTGCTGGGGAGCCCTGCCAAGGGGAGAGGGGCGGGAGGGAGGGGATGGGAAGCTGAAGCCTGGGATATTCAGTGAAATGGAAACCGTGAACCAGAGGGTTGTGCGAGGCACTGCAATCCTCTGCTGGAAGAGTCACGCAACTGTGCAGAGTGCTCTGGCAGCAAAACCGCTCCAGGCACCCAGGCTCCAGGCACCTGGGGTTGCCCTCCCTAAGAAGTCCTTACTTGAAACTAGTAACGCCTTCATATCATGCTAAGAAAGGCTTACAAGCTCTTCTGCTGCGTTCCTCCTCTCTTTCTTTTTGTTCCAGGTCCCCTCAAGCCCCGGTGTGTGGCAGAGCCCCGGCAGTGTCTGAGAGGTGGGTGTGTGGCACGCAGCCCTCACACACAGACACACTCGAGGCACCGCCTGTGCCAAGCGCCTCTGCCCTCTCACGTGCCTGTGACTGCTGGTTTCAAAGAGCTTTGGACGTGGAAGGTCCACAGGCCTTCCCCAGGCTCTCACCCTGTGGCACAGCCAAACCCCTTTGCATGTGGAGGGGCAGCTGGGAAGAGCCCCTGCCCAGAGGGGAGAGTGGAAATTGCTGCTGTGTGTTGCGACTGCGAGATCCAGGGTGACAAACAACCAGGTTTTAAGCAGTGATCGTGCACCGTGGAGCTATGGGGGCCCCCCAGTTTGTTTCTGAGGTGCCTTTGCCTCAGATACCCCTCTTTGAGCCCTGCCTGCCTGTCCGGTTGTAAATATAGAAACATAAGCCCCGGAGGTTTTTTTCTCCAAACATGTCCCTCCCATCTTAGCATCATCTGTGCAATTCCTCCAGCTGCTCCTATACATGGTATGACCTTTTTTTTCTCCTTCCCTTGCTTCCCCCTCCATCTCATCCCCTCCCCGCCCCATCCCTGCTCCCTTCCCTTCCCTGCCCAGCACAGGGAGTCTCGGGCCAATCGTCTCTTCCAGAAGATCAAATGTCACTATAAGTTGAGAGCTGCATCACCTTGGGACGCTCGCAGATCCCAGCCTGCCCGTCCCCTCCGACAGGGAGCTTGGTGCTTCTCTCCACTCCTCCCAGGTAAGTGGGATCCCTGTTAAGGGGTGCTGCTGGGGGGTAGCACTGCAGAAGGGATGAGCCTTGGTTTGAATGGAGAAGCACCAGGGGAGGGTTGGGGTCCACAGGATCTGGGATCTGATGCAGGATCCTAAGGAAAAGGCACTTCTTCCTCGCTTTAGTTGGGCATCTCACGAGTCTCATGTCACCTTGAACTCTCAAGGATTAGTAGTGGGAGAACAGATCCTTCCAAACCAAGATGTGGGGCTGGAAATTAAGTGTGATCTCTCGGGGTACTCAGGGAAAGCTCCCTCCAGCAGCAGGAGACAAGTGCTGACCTTCCCTCTCCTGTCACCCAGAGAAAGGGATGGCTGAGGCAGGAGGTATGAAGGACAGGACCATCAGGGAGCTTCTGGTGGATGAGGGGGGCTGGAGGTCTAGATCTGAGAAAAAAAAAAAAGTGGTCATGGAAAACTGCCCCCTTGCACAGGGAAGAAGAAAATTGTGAGTTTTGCATGGTCAGGCCAGCAAAGTGAAGGAGTTTGAACTCGTGAATATGGGGAGCATCCCATTACCACTCTGAATTTACCCTCCTCCTCCTGCCTCTCTGCACACACGGGGAATTTCTCTCACCATTTCCTCATTTTCTGGGGGAGGGGGAAATATTCCATGACTGTATTTATGTTTCTTGGATCAGCTTCTTGCTCTCGGGTGGTGGGTATCCTACAAAGGCAGGAGGGACACCACTACAGGTGACTCTGGTGCCAGCACTTTGGGTGGGAGCTGAGCCGCTGATGTGGGGGAGCTCCAGAGAGGCTGGAGGCGATGGCCAGGGCAAGACCCAGAGAGGTGGTGGAGTCCTCAGGAGATGTTCAAGAGGCACCTGGGTGATATGGTTGAGTGGTTCAGGGGTTGCAGTGGTAGTGCCGGGGATGGTTGGACTGGATGATCTTGTTGGTCTCTTCCTGCCTCGATGATTCTAAGACCAAGGAAAGGCAGGGGATATAAGCTAAGCGTGGCCATTGGCTTTTTGTCCTCTGCCTCAGCCTCGATACCCCTAGAAAACACCTTGCAGGGATCAGACAGCTGATACCACCCCGAAGACAAGGATAAAGGGTACATTTGGGGACAGGGAATTGGGATTTTGCTATGTGTTAGTGGACCCTGCAGCAGTGCTTGAGTCCTGCTACTCAGTTTCAGCATTGGAGAGAAACATATGCATATGTTTACATATTTACTAATACAATATATTAATAGAAATATTGCCTATAATACACATATCGTTTAATGTAATGTGTATGTATATTAAAAAAATCCATGCAGTGGGTTTGCAGTGGCTCCTGCTGGGAAAGAGTGGCCATGTGGTGCCTGGTGGATCATAGCCCCAGTCCTGGCCTGAGAGCTGTCCCTGCCAGGTCCCACTGCCCATGCATGGCCCCTTTTGTCCTGCCCCTGTTCCGCACGGCTCTTGCTACCTTGCCTACCTTGTATGGCCTGGCTTGGGAGGGGATGATTGATGGGTGGGTTATTTCCAGGGATGGCCTGGAGGTGCAAGGCAGCCCATTCCCCCTCCCGGGTGCATTCTCAGCTGCTAAGAGGCTTCTTGGGATGTGCTGGCTCTGCTCTTTCAGCTGAGGCCAGGAGCATTTGGGGCCAAAAGGGACATGGTATTCCTGCCCACCTGGGGCTAAGGATCGGTGTGTTTGTCCTTCCAGTGACCTGCTTGGCTTGAACAAAATGCAGAAAATAACCTTTCCTTTCACCTTTAAGGGCTGGGAGCAGGCAGGAAGTTTTCTGTCTGGTGAAACTTTCCCGTGTGTTTTGATTTCCTTCCAAAGGGTGGGCAGTATTAACTAATTGATTTTATTACATCCTTAAACCTCAGTCAAGACCAGAATCCATTTTTCTGCCGCTACACAAACAAAGCCCAATTATTGCCTGAAGGTGCTAACAGCCTTAATCCTGGGCTGCATTTGCTGTGTGTAAAGTAATTTCCACCAAAGGGTAATCCCGAGCCAGCTGGAGACTTTCCATTGCCTTGGGGCGAACTTAATCCTAACTGCAAAAACTGCGCTCTTAACAGATTGCTTTCTTTATTGCCTTTTGGATGTAAATATAGTCCAATTTTGCTGGCTGCTTTGATGACAGAGTTAGCTATGTGGATAGTGCTGGGCATCAGAGAGCCCTTCTTGTCTTGGGTGGCTGTAGCTATGACAGTCTGCATTTTGCCCCTGGCTTTAAGGGACCAGATGGCTTTTGAATGCCATGAAGTGGACAGACACCTTGTTCTTCTTGAAGCTAAACCTTTTTTACCTTTCCAGCCAGGGGCAGTGGCAGCCAGCTGCTGCCTTAAATGCCAGCTTTTCCTGACAGAGGGACCAAACCTGGTTGAATGTTTGGCCCTTGCAGGGCTGAAATCTGTGATCTTCCCTTGGATTTTTTTGTCCCCCCTGCCCTCCTCGCCTGTGGGGTTCCTGCGTCTGGCTCATCTTTGTACAGAGTCTGCCAATACACTTGTTATTAATTCATTTTATCTGGGGCCAAGAAATCCCCTCAGGGTTGGGGTCTTGTGGTGTCAGGGATGCTGGCATTCTCGCTCCGCTTTTATAGCACACGGACAGATGCCATGCAAAATCCCATTCGCATTTGCAGCGCTTGGATTAACAAATATGGAAGGGGGTAGGGGAGCAGCCAATGTGACAACCCTCAGCAAGATGTCCTTAGAGCTAAATTGGAGACTAGATGAGCTCATTCCAATAACTGCTAATAGAAAGCCTGATTGCAAAGGCTCCCGTTGACTTCAATTGCCTTGGAAAGAACAGCGTGCGCTGCGCTACGTGCCTGCCCTGCTCTGAACAGACGCTCCCTCTCTGTCTGCACACAGAGGGTCCTCGAGCTGATTTCCTCACCATTCAGTGGTATTACTCCTCTTCTTACTGGAACGAGAGAGGAGTTTAGCCCACAGCCTTTTAAAAGTCCTCTTATTTTTTTAAATCCTCCACCTTGGGAAGAAGGAAAGCTGCATTTATAAAGGCTTAATCCGTGGGAGGATTGGCCATTGCCCTGAGTCTTTACAGAACATGTATTTTGGAAGAAGTCAACAGCTGGGCATTAGGCAGGTTCCCTCTGCAGGCTTTTGCCTGGAGAAGCTCTGGTGTCCTGTTGCATAAACCAACATATTGTCAAGCATTATTACGAATAGCTTGGATAATTTTTGGAGGCTGAAATGAGACTGCTAACATGCTAGCCACTGAGCAGATAGCAAGTGGAAGTCTTAATCCTGAAGATTTTATGAAATCTAGACTGAAAAGACCAGGGGAGAGAGACCAGCAGTGTTGTAGCGTTCAAGTAATTAGCAGAAGAAGCAGTGTGAACTGGTGAGCAAAAAAGTCACTTGAAAGCTGAAATTCCTCCCAAACACAAAATTCCCCCCGCTCCCCCTGCCTGGTAGAACTAGGGTCCCCGAAGCACTCCTTGGGATGGCTGTTGCACTCAAGGAGTGGGCAGCCACAGCTACAAAGTTAAAAGCAGCCTGGGACCAAGAGACCACTGAACCCAAATCTCATGTGTCCTGCCCGTAGATTACCCCTCCCATGCAGCACCTCAGGTCAGGTCATAACACAGCCACTGCTGGCACCACTTCCAGGGCAATGCTGAATTTCAGAAAGAGGATAAATGAGAAACTAGAAGAAAAAAACATTGGCTGTTTATCTCTCCTTGCAACATGGGGGCTTTAAATCCTGTTGATGTTAATGTATGGTGCCCAAGGTCATTGCTGGGGAATGGAGAGAATCCCTTATAGGGCAGGGTTGGAGCCTGTGGGATTACTGCCTTCCTCTGAAATAGAAAGCTGCTGAGCTGCAGTTGTTCCTTTTGAACCTAAGTCAGCCCACCTGCTCCTTCAAGACATCTCTCATATATCAGCTGAATAATGAAGTCATGAAAGTCGGGGTTTGGGCCAGCAAGGAGAAGTCTGGCTTTCTAATTTAAGATCTGCTATGGATTTGGAGAAATTTTCAGGGGCCTTTCCTCATCTTCTTCCTGGCCTCGGGGCAGCTGATGCTTTTAGGAAAGCCAGTGTTGCATTACACAGAAATGGTTATATCAATGTGAACTGCCTAACTAGGCATGTGGCTGGTTTTCATCTTAAACTAATCAAAAAATTATTGTTCACTCACTCATCAGTTGTATAAACCAGACACACTTTTGGGTGCTGACAAATTATTTCTAGATACACTGGTAGTTTCAGTTATTTTTGTAACTCTGACTGAGGCTTTGGAGCTGGCACCTTCCCACTTGTGGTAGCACAAAAGAAGGAGAAATTCCTCTGATCTCGCTGGAGCGATGGAAATGTCAGATGGGTGCAGGAGGACACCCTGGCCTTGCCTGTCTCCCTGAGCTCTGGGGATTTTGTAATTTAAAGCTGGGACTAGGCAGCCCCTGGGTCTGCCTGTGGGAAGCAGCTGAATTGATGGGATACGTCTTTCCAAATGATCTTTTTCTCCTCCTCTCCCCTTGTCCTCTGACATGGCTGGCAAAGGCTTGTGCTTCTCCCAAAATGTCAGTGTTGGTGGGGAACTGGTTGCTGTGTGGGAAAGCAGGTGCTTGGCTTTTTTTGTCCTCAAATGTCAATCCATTTGCTTCTGCCTTGGTATTTTTTATGAGGTGCACTCACTAATAACACCTTTTATCTTCTTTTTTTTTGTTTGTTTGTTTTGTTTTCTTTTTCTTCTCTTTCTCTTTTGTCTAGAAACTAATTGCCAACATGTCTGATACCGAGGAAGTGTAAGTAGAGAGGAAGTTGTCTGCGTGTTTATCTGCTCAGCTTGGCTCCACACAGCAGAGCGAGGGCATCCCTGCAGGTTGCTGCTCCGTGCTCAGCCTGAAGCCCTCTGAGCCAGTGAAAAAGGGACATCTTGACTTAGAGGGTCAAAGACCCCTCGTGTCCAACGCAGGACATCTCCCACACACCTCCACCCAGCTCAGCCTGCCCTCCATGGTTGTGGCACTGCACCTGGAGGAGGGCAAATAAAATCCACAGTGCAGTGGAAAAGATCCTTTCTTCCCTGGTTTAACAAATCTAGAGTAATATGACCAAACTCAATGGGATCATTTGACATTTTTGCATCAGAAGGTACAGAAGGGAGATTTAGGGCAATCATGGGATCAGAGGAATCATGGAGAGGCCTGCAGTGGTCACTTAGCTCTCTCAAGTTCAACTCGTATCATTCTGTCCAGCTCTTAGATATTTTTTCTGAGGATGTAATTTGGCACCTTTTTCAGGCAATCCCTAACTAACATGTCTTTCCTTTAGGATGTGGCCCCAGGGTTGCTAGGGGACCTGGGTTTCATGCAGGGGGATGGTTGAGCAGGAGAAGCTGGCAAGTGTGGGCAAGGAATGGGAACAGACCACGAGACTTGTGTTGCTACAGCCGTGGGATAAACATTGAGCAGCACCTGTTTCATGCCACATTTTCATTAGACAGCCCTAGGGTTCGGGGAGGCTGTAGCACATCTGGGTTGCTGTGGGCCATTGGCTGCAGGCTGGCTTGCCTGGCACACTGGGACTGAGGGCCACCTTTATCAGCCCCTGCACAGTGCTCGTGTGTGGGTATCATGTCAGAGCCCTGGCGTGGAGGATTATTCCTGGATATGGATCCATACGCACCTTCAGAATCAGGAACACTATTTAAAATAAACCCAAACCCAGTCGCTTTGCTACTCTTAAAACCAAGTATCTCCTGGAAGAGCAGGGAAAATGGGGGAAAGAAGAAACAACAGACTTGAAAAAACATTGCATAGGGTTGCTTAAGTGCACGGTTTAAAGCTTGGCGTCAGTACAGAGCGGGATAAATACTTATCTAGTTTCAATATCCTTTTTTCCTCTCTCACAGGGAACAAGGAGAGGGTAAGTCTTAAATCTGTCTGTAATTGCTTCTGTGCAAGCCTGCAACATTTGCTGGCTGGGTCAGCTGGTATGGTTAGACAAATCTGAAGTTTCTTTTTTGTGCTTCTGTCTGTCTGACTGTCACCAGCTTCTGGGGTTTTTATGCTACCTGTAGCACCCTGGCCGTGTTCGTGCTGCGGGCAGCCTGGAGGGTTTCAGCCCCAAATTGATGCCCTGGTGGGAGGGGATGCTGCTAGTTTTTGTAGGGGCACTGCCATCTGCTGGCAATTTATTTTGAAGCTTTTGTATGTGTAATATATTCTGTTTTTAAAACATAAATCCTCACAATGTTTATAAGCAACGTGCATAGAAACTTTTCTTATATTCAGAGGCCCTCTCTGCTATCTTCTCCCTTCTAATGCACGTGTAACCTTGAGTTTCCATTGCCCAAGGAAAAATTCAATACTTTATTGTCTTCTTCCCCTTTTTATAACTCCTCTTTTTTATTTTCAAAGTAATTTAATCTGTTATTTGACTTGCTGATTTTCAAGTGGCCTCTCAGAAACCATCTTGCCCAGCATCCCTGTGAGCATAAAGGGTTCTGCCATGGGTAATGTCCTACTGATGTGTTAAGGCTGATGGTTGATTTCTCTGCTTTTTTTTTCCCCCTCTCCCATTTCAATGCAGAGGAGTATGAAGAAGAAGGTAACAAAAAAAGCGGAACGTAATTTATCTTTCTTTGACTCTTGGTCCTGCTTTTCTCTTGTCTACACCTCACCCTTCTCTTTGGTGCTTGCTGCTAAAGGCGATCTGAAACACTCGATCAGTAAACCAGTTGGAAAACAAAAACCCAGCCAAGTGTTTTGGGGCTGCGACGTGCAGAGCCTTCACGTTACAGTGAAATGGAGTATTTGTATGAGGGGATGGTGGAAAAGCTGGGGGCTAACCTGTGCATCAACTTGGAACATTTTAGAGCAGGGACTGGTGCAGAGCCCACATAACATATCATCGGTGAAATCCTGCCACTCTCATTTTGGCAGTGTCCACAGGTTGAGCTTAAATTTTGAAATTGAAAAGAAGAGCAGGTTGTCCAGCTCCTGAGGAGCAGCCGACAGGGCACTGCTGAGGATGGAAAAGGCAAGGCAGAGAACCAACTGGCAAAGATGAAGTTTCTTACCATGCCTTTAGCTGGCAAAATGTGATTTGACAAGCTGTGAGAGACAGAGTGCTGATCTGGAAAGATGGAGCATGAAAAACCCTTCTCACCCAGGTTGTTTCACCTTTTGTAGGCAGCAGGGAGAAGATGATTTTGGAGATGTATCACTGTCTTTACTGGGCATTTTTGACACACTGGCTTCAGTTCAGGCAAGTGTAGCTGCCAGTCGTCATCCTTCATTTTCCCAAGGTGTCTGGAACAGAGCTAAGGGTCAGACTCTTGGAACTTCTCCCAGGATCTGCCCTTAGAAGGCATCTTCTAAGGGGTTGAAAGGACAACCCTTTACTGGAGGTGGAATATTTGCATGTGGAGGCTATGAGACCAGCTCAGAGACAGAGAGTTGTCCCTTTTGGCGATGTCCATTTTGGGGATTTATACACAGCAGCTTTTTTTTTGTTGTTGTTTGTTTGGTTTTTTGTCATGCATTCCTCCAAACTGCTGCAACAGGCAAATTCCCATCAGTGGTGGTGGGAACAGAGGTGCAGCTGTGGCCATGTTGAGAGGAGTAGTTTCTGCTATAAGGTACATTATCCTTAAGTCACTCTTTCCCTGGCATTGCTTCTGAAGGGATGAAGGGCTCAAAAAAAGGAAAAAGAAAATAGAGACACCAAATAGGTTGTAGAGCTGCCTTCAGTCATCATCTGTCTCTCTGGTCCTGCATGGAGTGGCAGAGCCAGGAAGGGGAAGATGTTCTTCATGCTCCATCCTTCATGTCTTGTCAAATGTCAAAAGAGCAAGCCAAGGGTGTTGCTCCTGCAGACAAGCCTTCCTTAAAGGAGAAGCATTTCTTGCCTTTCTCCTTTCTTCCCTAACTGTCTACTTTTTGTTTTCAAGTATTTAATGACTGATATGAAATTAATAGGCAGGTGACTTTCAATTTTTTTTTAATCTGCATGACTGACTCCTCTGGGGTGTATCTTCTCCTTGCTCCACACTTTTGCTTGACCTTCGTGTCTCTTTCTGATGTCATCCATTTCTTTTCCACGTAACTTTTCTCCATCACTTTCTAACCATCATTTTTCTCCAGGCCTCAGCTCACCCCAACACCAGTTTCTAACACTTTTCTGTTTTCATTTTCCCGCTTGCTGTTACTTCTTGTTCCATGACACTTGCCACCTGAAGCTCAGGAAGAAGGTATGTGACATGGCTTCTGCTTTTCTTCTCTCTCAGTGTGGAGGGAGAATGTGTGTGAAGACATCCAGAGTAAATGGTTCACACCCAGTGGCCAGGACTCTGTCTTGAGCCACCAACATCAATGCAATAGTGGATATTGATGTTGTTTATTGAGCTGGTAGGAAATTTGGCCTGTTTTATTCGTTTAAAAAAACCAAACCAAAACATTTATATATATGAAAGAAATAAAATGCATCTATATATTAAAAATATACATAACATACACACATACATAATTTTTTATATATATATGTGTGTGTATATGCATATATGTATATGAAAATGAACATATATATATATTTGTTTTGTTCTACCTTTTTTACTGAACCGCTTGACTTATTTTTGGCACAATGGTGTCAAAATGGATATTTTAAAGGGAGGGGGACACCCTGCGAAGTTTATATTCATCTGGTAAAATTCAGGAATGAATTTGTTGGAAATTTCAAAAATTGATAAATGTTGGTGAAGATTTTTCACCATTTGAGAAAAAAAATGTAAAGCAAAAGAAATGCAGCAGTTTTATTTTTGGTTAAAAATTCACCAAAAGTTGGGTTTAGGGTATTTTAGCCAGCTCTAATAAAGAATAACATATTGGATGCCTTTTAATGTGGTTTTCACTTGTGGTCATATTCCCATATTTCAGTAACATTTATAACCCCATAATGTGCCCATAAAAATGTTATTTTTAATTCTCTCTCACCCTGTAATTCCATCATTGTGTATTCTTACTCATAACGGCCTGGGAGCTTGGCAAACCTCAGGAATGTTCCAATAACATATTTCCTGTTTTAATTTTCTCCTGTTTCTTTTGCTGTGTGACGTTTCCCACCCACAGAAGAGGCTCAGGAAGAAGGTAGGTGAAGCAGCATCTCAGCCCTGCTGGTTCCTGCAGCAGGGCTTGGTGCTGATGGGCACCTCAGTTTTGCAAGGTGGTAGAAGAAAGCAAGAGACAAGAGAGATGCTGGGACAAACTATCTGCAAGCAGAGGGCTTTTCTTGTCCCTTGCACAAGTTTCACTGAGGGTACCCCACATCCCTGAGTATCAGTGCAGGCCCCTCTGCTCCAGTTTTGGGGAGGGAGCAGCAGGGAAAATGTGGAGACCATCCCTTCATCCAAGACACAACGTGCTCTGAGGCTGATTTTTAGCCCTGGGTATCTGTGTGCCATGGAATAACTGGGGTCTGGCTAGAAAGGTTTCTATCAGGTGTCAACTGGTTTCTCCTACGGAGCTTGGCAGATCATGATCAGATGGGTTTTGAGGTCAAAATCCATCTGTGGTTAAAATATGTGCTTAGCTCTATGTTATATAGTACATATGCTATAATATGTTATATCATATGTAATATATCATATATATATTATAAGTTTATAAGCTATAATATATCATATGATATATAATATACATAACACTGCACAATCATAACCATGTAGAAGCTGGTAAGTAACCCCAGCTGGCTCCCCACATTGCACACAGCATTGGCAAGATGGGACAGACAGGGCAGAAGAGGGGCTGGAACAGGAACTCACCCTTTGCACTCGAGAGGTTTGGGATGCGGTGCTCCAGGTGCAAGGAGCCAAAGGGTGTGTTGGTTCCATGTTTGCAAAGCTTTGTGCTATGGGCATATTTTAAACAGGGCTAAACCTGTTTATAGTGCCACCATAGACCCACTCGGAGTTTGCAGAGTTTTTACAGCATCCAGGTCTAGATGGTTTTACATTTCTTGTATCTGTGTGCTCTGGTCACCCGTGTCCATTTCATCTCCTCCTCTGTTTCTTTATTTCATACATCCTGTGCTTTTTTTGGTAAACCCTCTGTTGCGTTCATGCACTCTTTAGTCTAACTGTTCTCATTTTCCATCTCATTGCTTTTGCTTCCTGCCACATCCCACCTGACGAAGCTCCTCCGGCAGGTACGTGCCATCGCCTTCCGAACTGCTCCCTCCTGTCTCCTTGGTGGTGGTGGTGGGGACTCAAGGGTGATGCAAGAGGAGCAGTATCAGTTACTTTTTGCTTCTGTTGTCTTTGCTTCCCACCTCCCCTCTGTGATGGGCTCTGCCGCTGGCTAACACAGGAATAACCTCAGTGCAAGGTCAGGCAGAGTTGGCTCCGTGCTAACCCAGCCCCTCTGCCACCCCCGCCCTGTGCAGGGCTTGCCATAAAGCCCATCTGGGCGAGGGCAGGAGTTGTTCCTCTAAAACTGGAACTAGAGAGAAATTTCAGCACGTGACATTTGAGCTTACCGTGAGATTTTTCCTCTCTGATTTGTTTTTGCTTCTTCCCTTCACATGGTGAAATTGTTTCCCAGCCACATGTGCCTCAAATTCCTTTCACTCCTGGCCATCAGCACGCCCTTTACTGGGATAAAACTTTTCCCTCTGAGCAGAATTTTCAGCCTATGAAAGGTTTTCAGCTTATTTCAGCTCATATAACAATGTATTTCTTCTAATGTTCCTTTGCATCCTGTCCCGTGGCTCTTCACACCTAAAGAAGCTCATGAGGAAGGTATGTGACATGACTTCTGAATCCCTGTCCTTCAGAGTAAGCTCTGGCTTAGCCAGTAAACCATAAGATGGCAAAAGGAAACAGGAGTTACAGATAGGCATATTAATACCCACTAAAACGTGCCACCCTTTTGTCTTTTGTACTGTCTGCCTTCATGTTCTGTCTTGACATTGACTGCACTGTTGATGTACGTGGTAATGTTGCACCAAAAAAGGCTTGGGAACTGCGAAATGTAAACCTCTTAAAAGGATGAATGTTGAAAAGCCTTTACTCTGAGATCGGTTGGGTCTCCTTGGGAGGCTTATTTTGGACCATTTGGGGTGGATCTGGCCTCCAGACTATATGCAGAAATGTTCATGATTGGCTGACATTCTTACAACAGCCTTTCCACATGTCTTTTTTTCAGCTTAAACCCTGTGGGTATAGAGCAAATGGTGATAAATTTGATGCTTTAGCTTTGCAAATGATTCAAGATGGTGTTCTTGTTCATATAATGGAGTTTCTAGGCCACTGTTTCATGGCAGTACTTGCAGCCACCCAAAACCTGCTGGCCTCAGGTTGTAAATCCACACGGGCAAGCACTAGGGTTATGAAACAGCGTGCTGCTCCTGGCCTTGTGCAGGACTGCAGGAATGGCTGTATAAGACAAATGTCATCTGATACGGCCGCTTAAATCAGCTTTATGTTTTTAATATCTCCGACCGTTTGCACCCTCACTTCCAGTACTGCTTTTCATATCCATACCCATTTTATTTCCTTGCAACATATTCTCAGTCTTTCCCTCCCCCTCCATTTTGCCCAAGTGGAAAGTTGTTCTGATGTTTCTAACGCTCTCATCTTCCTTTGCATTTTGCTCTGTGACTCTTCCCACACGCTAAAGCTCATGAGGAAGGTATGTGCCATGACTTGTGAATTCCTCTGTTTCTGTCTGGAGCGGTAACTCGTGCAGGAATTCTGGAGGTGGTTGAAGATGAGCCGATGCAAAAAATATCCTCCGCACGGTTGCTTTGCTCTCGTAGGATAAGCGGCGCGATGAGTAATAAATACTAACTGCTGTTTGAAAACAATGCCTGAGGCACAGGCTGGGCACTGCTTATGTATTCCCCAGCGCCTGATGTCTCCAGTCAGGCTATTCGTATGGACACCAGTTGGTACGGGATAGTGTTCCCCAAACCATTTCCCCTGTGCCATGCCCTGGGGTTAGACGCGGGACAGCCGTGTCCTGAGGCAATGCTGTGTCCCTCAGTTGGGTGCGCCTCTTCCCCCGTCCCCCTGCCACTGCACAGAGACAGAACTCCCTTTTGCAGCAGTGTATGGAGATGTGGGGAGAGTTACACCTGAAGTCATGAGCGTGTCAACAAGTGACACGGTGCCATACCTACTTTTTACTGTTGGGGTAAGGATTGGACCAAGTGGCACCATTTTGGTTGGAGCATATTTGAGAAAAGATGTAGTGTGTGCCTTTTCCATAGCTGTTGGGATGTTTCTGGGTTAATGTGCATTATGCAACAACAGGGGTGGGTAGGGTTGCATTTCTACTTGATTTTATAACCGGAATTAAGATCCAGATCTGGTAAGGCAATCTGTGTGATTGGCAAAATAGAAGGTCATGCTTGTTAAAGCATCAGCCTGGCAGCCCAAACCCATTTACCTTTCGACTGCCCTTCTGCCTGCCCCTCTCTGCTTGCCCACCCAGGCTTCCACGGGATGCTTTATCCTGCAGGTTGGAGAGCAGTAACGTGCTCCTACTCACCCTCCCGCATCGGTGTGCAGCCCCACACACCAGTGGTGAAATCCTGGGTGCCAAGGAAATCAATGCCAGCTCCTCAGAGCCCATTGATTTCCACAGTGGCTGGGATTTCTATGCACATGAATAAGAGCAGGTTGTCTATACCCTTTTTGCACATTCAAACCTACGGGTAATGGACTTGCTTTAAATACAAGTAATGTTTTTGTCAACCAAAGGCTACCAGTGGCACTTGATGTATAACATTATGAATACATATGTTAGTCATCTGCATCTTTTATATGCAAACAACCCTTCCTCTCCACAATTCTAATTGACATTTGTATGTGCCCTCTATTTCTCACTTAATCTTATTAATGGTTTTTATGCCTTTAACACCCCCCTCCGCCACCTTGGCTAAGGAAAGTGTAAGGGTTTTTAATTATCCTCTGTTTCTTGCTCTAATTCTCTTATCTTTCTTTGCATCTCCTTCCCTGCTACTTCCCTTTTAAAGAAGTCCATGAACCAGGTATGTGACTTCTGAATTCCTCTGCGTCAATCTGAAGGGTTATTGTGTGCTGGAAATCCAATTCCACTTGGCAATTTCACAATTGGGTCATGTGCTGAATTGGGACAAAATGGAAACTTTTCAACCAACCAAAAAAAAAAAAAAAAAGGAGGAACACATTGTTTGACAGCTATTGAAAATTATGGTTTTTATTTAGTTAAAACATTTTGTTCCAACCTTTTTTTTCCTCTCTCCTCTATGGAAGATTTCCAAATTTGAAATGAAAATTTTATTTTAGATGCTTCTGAAGCATTGCCTTTATGGATAATGTGGGGTATATATAGTGTAATGCAAGAACAAATCTGGAATGAGAAGTTGCCACAAGGCAAAAACTGAAAAAGTTTTGTTCCAGAGATGTTAATATCTCTGCAACCTTTATGGTTGTGAAACGTTTATATTTTTTTAACCACAATCTCAGCTAAATCTCTGTGAGTTCTGAAATATTGAAATGTAATTGAAACTATGATTTATGTTGGAAAACTTTAACAGTAACTCTAGTATTATACTCAGGAATTCAAAGATGGTGGAAGTAAACATAAAAATAAAATATTAACGATAAACTGTAACTTGCAGCTTCCTCTCAGCTTTGACCAGTCATAATTTCCTCATCACTCCGTGATGCATAATAATGAGGATAAAGCTAACTGCTGCATGAAACATGTAGTAACATTTTTTGTAGACAAACATCTCAATGTATGAGCTGTCATAACAGCTGCTTACTGGACTCGGAGCCATCCTCACAGTGCGTATGGGAATGTTATCGTGTTTAGTACCTGGAAAAACAGAAACCGAACTTGCAGTGTCCTCTAAACTGTCTGTGAAAGTTATTCTGTGCCATGTGGAGTAGCTTTACTAAAGTAGTCACATCTCAGCAGCCTCCCACCCCAGCTGTTTCCCTCTGCTGGCCACAGAGGGAGACCAGCCTCTTAGTTCAGAGCAGATCAATGCTTTTGCCAGGGCTGGAGTGAGGTGAAAGCTGATTGATTTTTACATGACTTAATACTTCAACATTCATCTCTTCACTGCTTCTCATATCTCTCCTGTTCTCATCGCTTCTTGTTTCACATCCTGCTCTTCTCTTCTTTTCTCTTTTTAACTGTGTTCATTTTTGTCTCTTAATCTGCACCTGAGGTTTTTCTGACTTTGATTTGCACAAGCTAAAGGTCATTGCTTCCATCATAGCTGCTTTGCCTGCCTCTGTACCTCTTTTCCATGGCATTTATTGAACTGCTACTCACTACTTGAGAGCTGGTTCTCGAGCACTGACAGATGTATGAGCTTTCAAATTTGTGCAAAACACAAGGTATTAACATAATATGATAAACAATAAAGCCATACCTAGAGCCTCCCCATGCTTTCTTTTCCCTCTGCAACATAAAGCGCAATAAAACCAAAAGAAAATGTAAATATAACAAGCTTAACAAAAAACTTTTACGTCAGAAGGAGACTGTCCCAGCTTTTCATGTAACTGCATGATTATTTAGTTTCTCTCTTATTAATGCTGTCTTTGCCTACCACATCTTCTAAGTCACTGCTTTGGCCTGCACAAGTTCACAGTTGTTGCTGCTGTGGGATTCTTGCTCTAATTCTTTCATTTTTCCTTGTTGGCTCTTTCCACCTAACCAAGCTCATGTTTGTGACATCTAAATTCCTATGTATTAGTCTGAAGTGCTCCTGTACATAGGGATTTGAAGATGTTGAAGAATACCAGAATCATGAAGAATCAATCCATTCTTGAAATTCCCTAGAATTCATTTTCCCTATAGGAAAGTATAGATATTGTTTGTAACTGAACAACCACCATCTAAGAAGCTTAGAACAAACTTCTTTTGTGCCCCTGAAAACTTTCAGGGCTGTGACTACCCCACAACCCTGACAGAAAGCAGGTACCTGAGCTGCAGAAACCCAAGCTGCTTACACTTGCAGGGAGTGGATTGCAGCAGGATTCTTTCTGGCACACAAACTCAAGCAGTTTCCAGTCCTTTGCAGCAGAGACAAGCTCTGTGCAGACACAAATATTGCCAGTTCTGCAGAGCTAAGCCCTGAATCTGCCAGCAGAGATTCTTAGATGGTGGAGCTTCAGATACAGGCACAGGGATCCATCCAAAGCAGTACCTCCTTCAGTAACTCACATCCTCATGCCAGCTCTGATAGCTAAAAGGGCAGCTGAAACCTAGGTAACGCTAAATTCTGGTAAAACTCTCTTATTGGGTATGTTTTCTTTCAAATTTAAGGATCACCAGTGTTACTACACTTGCCCATGGTTTATAAATTTGCATGATTTAAACTGTTACAAAATCATCAACATTCAAATTCCCTTTATCTATTGTTTCTATGGCATCTCCTCCCTATCTACTTCATACCCCACTGTAATTACACTCCTTTTCCACTCTTATTAACAGTCCATCCCTATAACTTGGTCTGCAAATTGTACTTCTTCAACCCAGTCTTACCAAAGTTTGAGGTGATCCCTTCCTGAATAACTTATTTCTAATTCTTTTATCTTCCTTTCCTGTGTTTTTCCCCTGACACATCCTACTAAATGAAGCCCCCCCTCCAGGTATGTGATTTAACTTCTAAACTCCCTGGTGTCTGTCTGCTGGGATGGTGTGTGTGAGAAGTGAATACAAGGTGACAGGGGATAACAACCTATCAGTTAAGGATGGATTATAACTTGCATGCCTTTGGGGTGGTTCTATTTTAGTTAAATATTTTTTCTCAGTAAAGTGTAATCAGCAGTGAGGAGCAGGAGACTTACTCCTTGCATGACGATTTCACCAGAAACTGGGGGAACACACATGTTCTATTGTGAAAGGGTAGCTCAGCAAAAAGTCTTCTTGTGGAGTGCATTGAATTCTGCCCTCTGATATGAGAATGAATGTCTCTTCCTATAGGGAAGGATTTATTTCAGATTTCAGTGCAGAATTTGACCCACTGACTCTACATGGGGAGTAGAAACACTGTGAGAGTTTGTGGTTTTTTTATGCCTGCTTTGCAAAATATTTGGTGGGGTGTGTGTGTGTGTGGCTGAAAAGCAAAATCTTCCCTGCAAATTCACATTGCTGATCTATTCCTGCTTTGCCAAAACCCAGAAGAATGACACGTCGACCTGCACAGACTTCTAATGAACCTTTTCTTCCTATGAAGTAATCCGTTTGTAATTTTACATTGCAAATGGATTTGAAGAGCAGCAGTACACTTACACAGGCATCAAAGTTGTCTTCAAGGAAGAAAATGGCCTGAGCCATAGATCTAGAAGGGAACTGAGCTTCTTTGGAAGTTAGCTGAACGTTGATGATGAGTTATGGCCGGTATTTCAGCAGGTTTCTGAACCACATGGTGTTTATTTCAAATGGCTGAAATACTGCTGTAGTAAAGGATGGGTCCAATAGAGCTTTGAGAGTGCTGGCTATGTTCATGTGCATATTTCCAATCAAGGTAAACCTTGGTACACTGTGCTGTCAGGTTGTGCTTTATGTCATATGATGATGAGAAGTGTTTTTTAAGCACTGCACTATTATCATAAATCTGCCTCTTCTACCTTTCCTGTTCTGTGACTTCTCTATTTCAAATGTAAATATTTTACCTGTTTACTTCTTAACTTCATTCTTGGCTCCCCTTTTCCTCTCTGCCCCTCCTCCCCATTGGCTCAAAAGCTCTTCTGGTGTGTGAAATAACAGGTTTCTTGTTCTCATTCTCTTGTTTTCCATCGCAACTTGTTCCATGACACTTCACACCTGAAGTTCATGAGCCAGGTATGTGACGTGACTTCTGGTCTACTCCACCTAGGTGCAAGCTGAAAGTGTGTATGTGTGTGAGAGAGAGAGAGAAAAGGAATCCTGGGCTGGCAGAAGAGAAGAAAACAAGAGAAACAAATATTAACCACAACGATCATTTGCAGCCCTCTTCTCCTTTAACCTCCATGCTTACTGCTACTTTAACATTACAGCATTTCTAAGCCCTGACAGTCTCTCCAGATACCTTTTCTCGCTGCCTTAGTTCACTAATTCCTTTATTTTCTTCCCCCTTCATGCGTTCCCTGGTCTCTTTCTCAGGATTCCAAGAGCTTTGAATAACTGTTCTGTTTTTTCTTTTTCTATTTCCTGTCTTTCCATCACTGCTTGCACCATGATACCAGCAGAGGAAGCTCATGAGGAAGGTATGTGATGAACCTACAGACCCTCGTTCTTTTTCTCTTACAGTGCTGGGGAAACAGTGTCGAAAACGCTGACATTGTTCAAGAGAAAAGAGAGTATGGGAGGGAAATGATCTCTCTAGATGGATTTCGATGAACGTGGAGGAAGGGCCGTATGTTAGCCAAATCAAGTCACCAAAAAGGTGTTTTTTCTTCTTGTTCCATCCCTGGAGAGTCCAAGGTTCCCAGCATAACAGGGAAGGAGTGGGGACAGGTGCTCTTAGAACAGTGCTGGTTGTGGATTGACTACTGTGCTTCTTCTCTTTTTCTTTTGTCCTTCAACCTACAGCCAATGAAGAAGGCGAATACAATGATGGTAGCTCAGTGTTGTCTTGGGACAACAAAGTCATCTTTCTAACATCTCACTCTCTTTTATGTGCCTGTTTTTGTTCCTCACTTTATTTTAAACTCAGGAACTGGGCCAAAACATCTCTGCTGCAAAGAATCGCTCACTGTGCATATCCAATCACCCTTGGGGAGTCATTAGTGTATTGAGAAGCCTCTACATCCTCATTAGGATAGTAGATGGTGAAAATCAAGCTCTAGAAGCTTGCTCTGGACTTGTCTTTTAGCCAGAATCTGTTGTGTCATAGCTCTCATCAGCAAAACATCTCTATCCCCCCCAAAAAATCAGGGAAGAATCTCTTAAATCGTAGTGGCATATTTGAAAATGGAGCTGAGCCCTGCATAGACACGCATCCCTCACTCAGCCTTAGGTGGTCATGGGCTCCAGGCCTGAATCTATAGAAATGTGAACTTCTGCTCAAGCCATGCACTTAAAATTGTGCTAAATGTTAAGCGTCTGAATAAATCTATTCAGATGGGTGGAGCTAAATAGAGCCTGGTTGTAATACTTGGCTGAGTGGGTGCTGGAGCACACAGGTAGGGACAAGACTCATGTGAAAGGACCAAATCTAAATGCGTGCAGGGTCAGTGTTGCTCTTGTGTAAGATAACTTAGCCCCCTCCTCAGCCAGTTTAAATGTACAGAAATGATCTCAGGGAGTTTTTAGAGGCTGTTGAAGTAACCAGGTTTTTCCTGACTGCCCCAGCCCCTAGAACACCCAGGCAGCTGCTTCAAAAGACAAAGCCCAATGTCACTTGAAAACACCCTGCATTTTCTGTGTTTCCTTGTTTTGTTTTGCTTTTGTAGATTTTTTTTTTGGTTGTTGTTGTTCTTTTGTTTTAATTTTCTTGCTCGCTTTTCAGGCTTCTTTTTTAATTTAGGGAAATACCCTGAGGACCTTCCTGAGCCTCCCTCTGCCTTTTGTTTTTCCTCATTCTTTTCTTTTATTTTTAATAGCATATTGATTTCCTTTTTTTCCCAAGGACACAGTGTGAGTTAGATATGTTGCTTCTGAGAAGTGGGATTAAGGGAGGGTGTTTAGGGATTTCTGAGTGAACTAAAGGCAGTTCAGATGGATTCCCAGAGAAGGAGAGCACCGTGTGAATATCTCACAGATTGGGCAGGAGAAAGCAGGGTGGTGGTATTTTGGTGGTGTATCCTCACCCTGCTCTAAGCCTTTTGGAAACCAGAAACTCAAAGACTAATCACCAGGGCAGTGAACTTGGATTTGCAGTGTCTCTTGCCTTCTTTTGGCAGGGTTGTGTGTGGGGATTTTGTCTCAGCCCCGTGGTTCATAGTCAGAATGACCAGAATGTCAGTCAAAATCCGCCATAGGAACAGGAATTTGCTGTGACAATTCCTGCTTGTCAACAAATTTTGGCCCAGTTCCTTGACTCGGTGTCATGAAAGAAGGGGCATTTCAAAATAAATCCCATCCCTGGGCTGCTTTTGGTTCATACAGTATGAACAAAGGCTGGGCCATGCACTGGAGAGGATAGATTTTTTTACTGTTTATTTTTTAATAAAATACCCCTTTTTCTGGTTTTCTGGAGGTACCTTTAAGAATTCTAACTACAATTTCTTATTCCAAGAACAACTAACCTTAATTTTTCTTTTTATTCTTACAATTGTTTGTTGGAGTGCTGATTTGTTGGCAGCTGAAACCAAACTCACACAGTTATTGACAGACAGGTGTCGATCCTGGCAACCGAGGTCAACAAACAAAACCAGTCATTTCCTGTCTACTCTTTTTTTTTCCCCCTCTCTTTGAAGTGTTACTAACTGGCACCTTTAAGCCAAACAGGAATGCCTATGAAAATTATCTGGCTTTGTCATGAAGGAAGGGAATCTTGTGTAAATAACATACCTGATAGACTGGTTAATCATGATTACTTTTCCTCTCTCCAGGTAAAAGGCAATTTAGCTAGCATGTTAAGAAGCTCACTGGCTATTTGGAAAGCAAAACAAATAATAAAAAAAAAAACTGGAGAAATACAGAAGCACGCTGTTGGCTAATGGTATTTTTCTTCAGGAGTGATTTGGGACTTCCTTTATAGTGGAGCAGTCTAAAACACATTTGTAATTACATGCTGTTTATTTTCTTAGCATTGCTCTGGCATCTGGAGGCCTCAACTGAGATATGTTTTGGCAGGCAGTGTTCTTGCAGTAAATGAGAAAAGTCTACCCCCTAAAATGTCATTAATGAAATTTGTATGGGAAAGAGTGAGAAAAAGGAAATGTCGGTTTCTGATTTCTTTTACATATCTCTCACATCTTTTCTCTTGATTATCTCAATAACCCATTTCCAACCACTCAAATCTTTGTTATTCAACACCCTTACATACGACTGCCTTAATAAATCTTTTCCCAGTGTAAGTTTTTTGCTATTTTTCCCTCTTATAATATTTATTTTAGTTTTTCCTACTTTTTTTTTCCTATTTGCTATTCCAAATTTCCACCATCAATCCCAAAACTGCTGGATGCAAATAAGCATTTGAAAAAAATATAATATCTTTCTGTATTATGATATTGATAACGGGGCTCATGCACCCACAACTGAAGAGGTTATTTTTACTTTTACTTTACAATTTTTTTTTAACCAGATTCAGTAGGCTGTGAGGTTTTTAACCTCAATTTCTCCCAGTGAGCCAACACAGGGAGAGTCGTGTACCGCAGAATCCATCGGCATCCCTGAAAGTTCAAACCTACCGTGTGGCTATGAAAGTCAACCTGGGTCTCTGAGAGAATGGGCCAGAATAAACACATAGGTTTAATTTATTTCTGTTTGTGAGAGTAACAGCACTGAACTTGCTGGCATCACGCTGGAGCTAATAACTAAAGTTTTAAAAGAATAGCAGGGAGGGGAGTTGACCACAAGCACAAATGTTAAGCGAGTAACTCACAAGACCGGCACGAGTCTGAGAGCCAGGGAAAGGTCTCTTGTTGCAAGGGAACAGTTCTGACTGCCAGAGGGCCCAGGTTGGTAGTCTCTGTGATGGTTCAGCCTGCCTATCAGGGCATTTTGCCTCTCCTGGAGATGAAAAGATCATTCCCATTAATGCCCATGGGAATTTTGCATGTACGTCAGCAGGAGAGGATGCCTGCTAAGAGAGGATGACCTTTCTGAGCTGGGTTTGAGGAGCACCGCACGGTGCAGAAGAATAAGCATCTTCCCCACGGCACCAAGGTATCTCGGGGAAATGTGCCCTAAGGTGTCCTGGGAGCCAATGAACCTGGAGAAAATGTGTGTCATAAAGGTTTTCCCCTTCTGGCCTCCATGTGAGGCATTTGAACAAAACTGGTGAAGCCCAGTTATCACTGAGATACGGTACTGTGAATTCAAGTTAACTTTAACAAAAAAAGTGGTGACCGAAAAAGGCGTCATTTTCTTCTACCCTCCAGCCCAGCTGGCCTCCTTAGAGCTTTGGTCAGGATGGTTTGAGAAAAATAATTTTGCATTTACACAAAACCACTGCTTTCCAGATGCTACATTTGGGACTTTTATACAGTCTCTTGATTCTTTTCTGCCAAATTCTGTTTTGAGGGTAAAACCAGATTCACGCCAAGCAAAAGGGGTGTGTGAGTGTGTGTATTTCTTTTGGAAGTGCTTGAGATTTAACCAGTTTCTCTGGATGTTTCCCTTAAGATTAAATTTCCCTTCCCTCCTTTTACTTTAGCAGCTGGCGTGACCTCTGTTGTTTTAACTTTCTTCCTCTTTTTCCCTTCCTGTTTTGCTACATCCTTCCAAATACAGAGGAGAAGCCCAGAATAAAGTAAGTATGACGGGCAGGGTTTCAAAACCCTGGGATCGTTCTCCTGATCTAGCAGAAGCCCTTAGATTCTCTGTTGGGCAAATGGCCACTAGAAGCCTTTATCCAACTCTCCCTCATGCAATATCTGTTTGTTCCTGCACGCCTTTCCAGGATGTCTGCTTCCCTCAGAGGATGCCTTAGTAGCAGTTACTGGCCTGTTCCTGGTAGAGTCAGACCCCTTGTGGACTGTCTGAGATGGAGAGATCTCACAGTACCCCAAAATATAGGCAGCTCAACAGTAAATCCTCCGTAGGAGGCCATGGCTGGGAAACTGCCCTTTCCATCCAGGATGGCTGACAGTGGGAAGGGTGGCAAATGTTGGAATGGGCTCAGTTGAGGTTTACCAAGGTTTCGTATGGCCCTTCTGGCTCTGGGCCCCAGCACCTTCCCTTCCCACTCTGCCAGCTGCCCAGAATGTACAGCCCTGCACAGGCAGACTCACACACCCACATCTTTCCATGTGGTAGGGAATGACTGTAGGCTTTGGGAATAAAAAGGGGGTTTAGGGGTAGCTCCCTGCCCTGCACAACCTTCCAGGAAGGACAGTGGTCCTTAGTACTCTTCTGGAGTAGTTTTCCACTGACGTGTTCTTTCACCCCTCTGTATCTCCACCAACCTTCCCTTGTCAGTGTAGTTCCTCAGGGCAGGGCAGAGCAGGGCAGGATGGGCTATTTAAAAAGCTGCATATTCTTTAAGATGAAAATCCTTTCTTTTTCTTTAATTTTCCTTTTGTTTTTGACTCTCTGCAGACTTACTGCTCCTAAAATACCAGAGGGTGAGAAAGTAGATTTTGATGTAAGTATTCCTGAAACTGGCTGTGTTTGTCTGTCTGTACCTGATAATACACAGTATTATTATTTGTGAGTACAAACCCACATAACTCCTCCTGTATTGGATATTGCTGAGGGTAAAGCCAAAGACAAAAGTATGGTTGATTTGCCACTTGATTTCAGCAGAAGGTTACTGTCTGCTCCCTGAAACTGTCTGAATGCATTCACTGATAATGCGACTAAGTTAAAATCATGTGGGTTTTTTTTTTTTTGGTGTCCTTGAATCTTTGAAGCCTATATAAGAAGGAGAAAGTAGGTGTTTTAGGGATCTCAGATCTTCTGTCCCATTGATGCAAATGGCTTGAAATTTGCAGGCCCTCATCTGTTGCTGAGAAGCACTAGCTAAAATTACAATAATAAGTAGAGATCCAAACACCTTCCCAGAAAGTTGCTAGAAAAATGAAGAAATTCTGGTGTTGAAAGCCTCCACAGAAATATTTGCTTTGCCAAAAATGCAGGAATATTTTCTAGGTAAGATTTGTATTACAAAGCAAAGAGGAGGCAGCTAAGTACATGCAAAGATAAGTGTGTAAGCAAAGCCAGGGATAAAATATGGTGTAGAGGAATTGAGATTTGGATTCTTTACACTTCTGGGCTCCTGACTGTTGCCTGAATGAGTGTCTGATTGCACCAAGAGCCATTTAAGCTAATCCATAGATTTCCATGAAAATCTGCGGCCACTTCCTACTTTTGTTTCTCTGTGTATGCAGGGTGCTGGGAATGCCCAGGACATAATACTAGAGCAATATGGGCTTAATGCGTTTTCCTGCTCTTCTAGGACATCCAAAAGAAAAGGCAGAACAAAGACCTGATTGAACTGCAGGCCTTGATTGACAGCCACTTTGAAGCCAGAAGAAAGGAAGAGGAAGAGCTGGTTGCCCTCAAGGAGAGGATTGTGAGTCCTTGTACTGATGTTGCCCTGTACTAGATTGAGAGATCCTCTGTAGATGAGAAGCTGAAACCACTGTCAGACTTTGACAGAAAGCTGTGCTGTCACGTACAGAAGTGACTGCTCAAGTCATCATCAAATGGCTTCTCCCCCCGTCTGTCCCCTCTCTTAGCCCTTTGTTTTATATCTGAGAATTGTACAAGAGACCCTTCTGCATGTTCTAGAAAGAGAGAAGGTGGCTCGCAGTCTAGGAAACAAAGCTCTTGGTAGGGGGGTGTAACAGTGGAGGCGGGTAAAGCCAGGATGATGATCCAATGCCTCTACTACTGCTCCCTGCAGGAGAAGCGCAGAGCTGAAAGAGCAGAGCAGCAGAGAATCCGGGCTGAGAAGGAGAAGGAGCGTCAGGCAAGGCTTGCGGTAAGTGACTTTGCTTCCCTCTCCTTGCCTCTGCATCAAACCGGAGAGATTCCCTAGAGACAAAAAACCTACAGGTTCTGCCTACCTCAGTCTGAAGATGAAATGACCACCCTCTTAAAGCAAGGGCAGAAAACAGGAGTTGCTAATTCTCATCACTGTACTTCTCCGATCACATTCCCTGCACTGACACTGGCTGCTGGGGAAGCTGGGACTCTCCCCTAGAGTAACTTGTTCTGTGTGTTGCCCTCCACAGGAGGAAAAGGCACGGAGAGAGGAAGAAGATGCCAAGAGAAAAGCCGAGGATGATCTGAAAAAGAAGAAGGCTCTGTCCTCCATGGGTGCAACATACAGCAGTTATCTGGCTAAGGTAAAAATCATGGATCGATGAAAGAAATAGGAAAACATTAAACCATGGGGTTGACTGGGAACAGTCTTCATTACAAGAGAAAACTGCCCAGCTTTCCTTCTTCTGGATCCCCAGCAGTTTGTCTTGCTTGCTCTGTCACTGAAATTGTTTAATTCAGGCTTAATCTCTGCAGTCTGATGTTAATTGATGTTCTGAAAACAGGCTGACCAGAAGAGAGGAAAGAAGCAAACAGCTAGAGAGACGAAGAAGAAGGTCCTGGCAGAGAGGCGCAAGCCTCTGAACATTGACCACCTTAATGAAGACAAGCTGAGGTAACGTGTTTATCCTAATTTACGGAATGTAATCTACTGATGTTTGGTCTTACTGTCCTGGAGTCTTCTCTGGTGATAAAACGAGGTAGAGGAGGGGGCCTTCCTTGAAATTCATCATGGGACATTTTAAGTTGTGCCCTTGCTTAACCTGGAGAATGGAGGAGAAATGGGAATGTAGGGAAGTGTTGAAATGGTTTGGTAGCCCTCTGGCTGTGCTCCTGGCACAGCTCTGTTAGCCCCTCCTGCTAATTAGGATTAGTGGCTTCCAGGATTAGCTGAACAAGCCTACAGACTGGTATCTGTAGCATTCCCAGGGGAGGGATAATGCTGCTAAGGTATGAATATGGATCTCCACGAAGGATGGAGGTTTGGAAGCTAAGTGCTCTGGTGCAGAGCAATCATCAGATGAGTCTGGACTGCATATGTTGGAGTTCACACACGATTGAAAGATGAAGTTGGCTCACCTCAGCCCTGACACAGATGAGATTGCACAATGGCAACTGCTCTGTTTATCTGGGTGACCTTCAGAGTCCTCCTTCCTTCTTGTCTGATTCCATTGGAGTCTTATCTTTCATTAAGAGTTAGGGGGAAAATTAGAGAAATTATGTTAATGTGTGCAAGACTGCAAGTCTAAAAGGTTTGAAGGTGGGAAGGTGAGAAAAATGTGACCTTGAAAATGTTGAGTAGCTTTCAGAGAACAGAGAGGGTTTACAGGAAGATGTGTGAATGGCATTAAATAAAATTCATTATCAGTGATGTGAAAACCATGGAAGATATCTGATGTCGTGTGTTTCTTCCATCTTCCTTTCCCCATAAACACACAGGGACAAAGCTAAGGAGCTGTGGGACTGGCTATATCAGCTGGAGACTGAAAAGTATGACTTTACAGAGCAGATCAAGAGGAAAAAATATGAGGTGAGTTGAGAGGCCATCTTGCTAATGGCACTGGGTCCAAAATGTAAAAATCTCTCTGATTCCTCAGGCAAAAGTCATGTTGTGACATTACTTGGGTCTCCAATGACCCTTTGCAATATTTAAGCAACAAGATGCTTGGAACTGCATTCCCCTAACATACACACTTGAACTGGATTTCACATTTTAGGCTAAAATTGAATAGATCACTTTTAAGGTTTTCAGTGCCCCATGGAAAGGCAATCCCAATGGAAAATGGACTCCTTGCCCTCTCCTGAAACATTGTTCATTCTTGTTTATCTGTAGGTAACTGTGGCCTGAAAATTCAGTTACTCTCAGTTCATGCACCTCCATTGCAAAGTAATATTTTTAGATCCATCTTTGATTTCAAACTTGAACGTTGTAAGTTTTATTCCATCCCAGACAGATTACCTGTGGACTGAGCTCTCTGGAGTCACTGAAAACTGTCTCCAGACAAGAGCATCTGACCGAAGTGTCACATGGTAACAGAAAGTGGACACGTTTCCTTCACACAGCCACTGGATAGGGCTGCACTCATCCACATTAGGTTTCAATGGCTGAGAAATCCTACTGGATCTCCCTCTGTCTCGCTCTCCTTCTAATTCCCAATCACACAGACACATGCTGACAGGGAGTGAGCAACACCAATGTAACTATCTCAATCTCTCTTAGATTTTAACAATGCGTTGCAGGCTGCAGGAGCTTTCCAAGTTGTAAGTACAATGAACTTGCCTGTGTAATAGCAGCAGCAAAGGCTACCAAATGCATGAGCCTGCCGCATGGTCAGAGCCAGGCGCCAGATGGGAGCTGGCACTTGGCTCCAAGTGCAGAGAGAAAAGAGGAAAATGGATCTTGTGTCTCTCCATTCACTTCCTTTTTCTCTCCCTTTCCATTCTTGGAAAAGATATAAAGTGGTAATTTAGGAAAAGAGTCAAGAGTCCAACAGGGATTTGGTTAAAGAACTGAGCATACGATCTACTGAGGGCACCCTAAAATAATTCCCTATCCAAAACTCTGGTATTGCGTGCATGGGGGCTTCACCCTGATGCACCTGGGATACAAGCAGAAGCTTGGGGATATGTGTGTAATAGCTTGGACTGCAGTATATAGAGAATAGTATGGGGTTTGGAAAGCTGCTCCACCTCGTGGAACATGGTGATCTAGATCCAAGATAGTGGAGAGGGCTAGCTTAAGGATAACAGGTCAAGGGGGTGTGGAAAAACAGGAAATAAGGCAGTGCCAGGGGAGGGGTACATGCTATGGTAATGAGACCTCTGCATAAACAAAGAGGTGGGTGCCTGCTGATGAAAAGCAAGGAGACAAAGTACAATGAATGAGTAAAACAGAAGGAAAATGCACAGCTAAGATGGAAGAGGAAAAGTGGAAGAATAAAGGGAAGATGATAGCAGGAAAAAAAATGAGGAGAAAGGTAAGTGAAAATAGGAAAGAGAACGAAGGAGACACAAGCAAGAAGGCAAGGGAGAGACAAAGGAAGGAAGTGGGACACACAGAAGTGGAGCCATTCTTTAGTGTCTGTTGCTCTTTGGTGCTTCATTGGAGAGTGAGTGTCACAGTCACGGTCATAAGGTTATGACTGAAGGTAAGTCTAAAGTGCTTGGGTCAAGCTCAAGGCAACTGGTCCTCCTCCACACTTGGGGAAAACACTTGGTTTGTAAAAAGCAATTCAAACTGCTGTGACAAATACTAAAACTTCCACGAGTAAGTACAAAAGCAAGTGATCTGTTGATCTTTCCTTGCTTGTGTTGTCCTGTTCCTGGTAACGTTTCAGTCTCTTATCTTGTTTCTGTTTGCCATGGAAAGACTTGAGTCAGGAATTACCAGTTCTTGGGACAACCAGAATGTATGACTTTTGTTTTTCTTTTTTTTGCACACTGGGAATGTCAAGTGTGACTTTAAATATTCAAAATTTGGGTCATCGGTTCTTGGACCAGCAGAGTCAGTGCAGAATTTTGAATTGCACCAAAAGCAGAAGCAAAGCATACATCTTGGCAAGGGCATTTCTCTAGTCCAGGAAAACTGAGTAGAACCCTGACTCAGTTACAAATGAGAAGATGAAGGGGCAAGAGAGGGCCCTCTATCACACCCTAGCGTTTTGTAGGCTTTGCCAGTACCTGACTCCCAGGATTTCAGTAGCAAGTCCAGGCCTACAGACCAAATTGAATTACTAAGTTAGGCTATAAGGTGTTTATCCTGCGCAAGGTAGGTGTTTGTTTTCCTATGCATCAGGTCATCTTCTCTTATTAAATGAGTGGCTGGGAAAGCGGTGACTGCTGCAAGCTCCTCACCTCCTACTCTGCCAGCCAGCAAAAGGTACTCCAGGAGGATGTGATACCCATTTCCCCATTGGAGGTCCCCATCCAAAGACCACTGAAAGTCTTTGGGCTTACATACCTCCTGATGTACAGGAGTAAGGGAAGAGTGAGAAGGTGAGATTGACACAGGCAGGTGATGGAGCCATCCAAGAGCTTTCCAGTTGGCCAAGGTGACACTCATTCAGGTTCACCTGCCTGCAGTTTGACATGTGAGTTCATAGGAGATTCATTTCAATGTGTAGAAACTCTTCTATTAAGGGTTATAAAATTCCAGCTCTTCTGTCCCTTGACATGTGAAGGTGGCTTGCAGATTTATCGCCAAGAAACAACATTTCTCTCCTTCAACCGCGGGTGAGCTTTTATTTCACAGGAAGTATTAATTCCTACTACAGGCCCCTGTTTCGAGCACTTCAGCAGGTAAAATTCCCCTCTCCTTGAGGGAACAAGGTTTCTTTGTCTCTAAAAACCCTGGTCATGTATGTTGTTTGCAGATTGTCACCCTCAGAAACCGGATTGATCAGGCCCAGAAGCAGTAAGTATTTATATCCCCTTCCTAGCTCCTGGCTTGGGGATATCTTCTCAGTGTTCAAATGAGTCACTTCAGCCTCAACACCGACATTTTCTTGTTGCAATGAAATGGGGCTAGAGATGGAAGGGCCACTCCCATCCTGCCTCACATTGAGAAAATGAAAGGCAAACTGAAGTGAATGTAACACCTAACAAGAAAAAAAATGTGTTTCTTCACACCATCTCTTCAAAATTTTCCTCTGCTTACTGCTGGGTTTTTAAAACACCTGTCGGAGGTGCTTTGAATACTTGAGGGAATGCAATCCTTGTTTATGAAGGATAAACAAGTGGTTGCTAAGATTACGAGGAATGGTGTGTAACAAGACTAACACAATGGGATTACTGGTGTGAGTTCTTTTCACTCATCATCTCTCTCCCACTTTCCTTCACCGCAAGACTACTTCATTACTTTTTTGAGTCTAATATCTTTATTCTAGGTATTTTTAATGAATTTATGAGACACCAGGGGTAGACAAAGCTTGGGGGTTAGGACATGTAGAAAACTAAGACTCACAGAGAAGTAACTGCAGGGCAGAAAGGGAGGAGAGCTCTCCAGTGCTGGGTTTGATCTTCTCTGTGTGTCTGTATCTTTTTAGCCAAGTTGTGCCAGGAATGAAGCAGTAGCCTTTGGTGATACCTTTGGATGATAGGAGTGACCACTTACTGCCTTCCCACTTCCCCAAGACACCCTGACTTATCAAATGAATATAACACTGGGGGTTTGGTAGTCTGTAGATGCCAAACATAAGGCTTGACCTTCCCGTGGTATTTTCTGTACAGAGCTGTGGGCTGATGAACCTCAGCAGAATGTGCAGCTGCAGGAGGATGCCATGGTTTGTCTGGGTGTCGCTGCTCTTGCGGGGCGCTACCACACCACCCACAACAGGGCACTGCCTGCTTGTTCCCCCAAAAGACAGGATGCTCTCTCAGGACATCCTTTGAAAAGGTTGCACCGAGAAGCCCAGAGCTAATGAGATTTCTGTGTGCTTAAATTTCTATCCACACTAGACACTATCATTCCAAAGCAGTGCCTGCCAGAGTGTTATACGAGGATCAAATGAGTCTTTTGCTTCAGACTTTATTAAATCTCCTTAAGCACACGCTAAAGGTTAGGTGTAACATCAAACATCACAGGTGCTTGTGGATATAAAAGGACTCTGCCTTCGTTTGAGGAGCTGTGCAGTTCCTACACTGGGTTTTGAACCTTCAGAAAGGCTGGCAAAAGGGACATAGAGATTAATTTAAGATAAGCAGAAAGTGCATGCTCTCTTTTATGTAAACCATCAGTTTTTTCAAATAGACCAAGCCTATCTTGGTCAAAGGTAAAGTATCCACTATGTGTGTGTCTCTGTCACTGTGCTACATCCTTCCGTGAATTTGGCTGCTGCTCTTGAACCAATCCATGGGGCAGCACAACAAAAATCTCCCCAGATGTGATGTCCCCATGTCTTTCTTCTCGCTGGAGGAACCAGTGGTTCTGAAGAAAGGCCTCTGTTGACAGCAGCACCTTGTGCTTGGTCCCCAGCCCCACACTCTGCCATGTCAAAGAGCTGCCCCTACTTTGCATGCACTTTGGTTCAAGAAGCAGCCTCATCGTTGTGTGTGTGAGATGGAAGGGTTTGAGGGTGTGCCAAGCCCCACAAACCAAGGTGCTGCTAATGGGAACTAGTGCAGAATCTAACTCCACTAACTTCCTGCCCAGCCCCAGTCTGAGTTCAGGCTTCTCAGGCAGAAGGTAAGTGGCTTGCATGTAGGATTGCCCTTCTGTATGCAAGAGCTCTCGGAGAGAGTTTGCCTCAGGTGCTTTGAGTGGGGAGTATAGCTGGACTGCTCCCACACACCATGAGCAAGACAGGGATACTGATATGAGGGCAGGCCCAAAAAGTTTTTGGATTGTTTTGGAGGCTCTCGCTCTCATGATATAAATAGCCACTCTGCCTTTGCTAGAGCAAAGCAATTCTCGGTTGTATTTAAATTAGTGTTCATCTTTTTGCCTCCACCACTGAATAGAGCATCTGGGATATTTGATCAGAGCTCTTTCACACTGGGCAAATTTCTCTAGACAGAGCTCTAAATCCTAAAATCTAGAGCTAATGTGATTTGTATTCAGAAAACATTCAGAAAGCATCAAGTCTGTGGCTGCACAGCCCTGTCACTTAGTTTGGAGACCACTAGATTTCTACCCTGATAATGCAGGAGTCTGGAAGGGTCCACCTCTTTCAGGCATGCACATCCTGCCTTTCGCACTAAGAGCCTCAGGAGGAATCTTTTTCCACAATATCAACAATATTTTTCTCAGGATGTGGTCAATGGCAGGTGTACCCAACATGTGAGAAGTGAAAGCAGTTGAAACCTAATCTAAGAATCAGAAGTGCAGAGTGGCCACAGAGCCCCACTGCTTCCATCGTGCTGACACGTTTTTCTTTCCTTTTGCATTGTAGCAGCAAGAAGGCGGGAGCCAAGGGCAAGGTTGGCGGGCGCTGGAAGTAAAGAACCAGGCAGGATGGCCTTTAGTGGTGTGCTGAACCCCTGCTGGTCTCCTCTTTCCTCCTTCACCGATCACTTGTGTTCTCATGCCTCAACGATAACAAAAACCGCATCAGCCTGGATCGGCTATTGCTGCTGCTTTTCTTCCTGGAGGGGTCTGGTGGCTTCCTCAGGCAAGGGGAAGCAGGTTCCCTGTGGAACTGGGATGACTCCTTGCTGGCATCTTCAATTCCTGCTGAGCATGTCCCTTATCCTCCTGATACCAGCCCTATGCTGTCCTGTAGATTGCTGTGTACAAATCTCTGGATTTTGTAAATAAAGCACAACCAGTACCTACTCCAATGACAGCCCTCTGGAAGGGTGTTTCGTATTTTGTTTAATGCCTTCCCATTTTCCAAGGATTTGGGGGTTGGTCCAAACCCTTACTTAATATCGTTTGATCTGTCTCTGCAACGGGGAATAGGCTCGGTATCATCAGCAAAGACTCAGGATTGGGGGCCTGTTTTAAGCCACCGTGCAGGCAGATACCAAGAGCCGACTGTTCTCAGGGAGCTCATAATCTGGCTGCCAAATGTAGTTGAAATTGACTTCAAAGTTCGAGTGATGAAGTGAATCAAAGAATCGGGAATAAAGGAACAAATCTCCAGAAGTGGCAGTTTTCAGCACATTGCTTTTATTAAATGCAGACAAGTGCAATGGAGAATGATTCATTCAACTATTCCATTAAAATATTTATTGGGGCCATTAGCCTGCATGCAATATTAAAGCCCAATACTGAAGTGTGAATTACTTGGTTAATTCAGTGTAGATGTCAAAACACAAGTGGCTGTTACTAAATTCGAGGTGTGAGCTGTTCTGTAGGGCCTCTTGTGTTTGCCAGCCCTTGAACCGCCCTGGTGGAGGGAAGTCCATCAGAGTCTCTCCCGTCTTTCCAAACTTCCGTCTGTTTCTGGTGCTTGTGTGCCCACTCCTGCTCTCTGTTGGCATATGCTGAGGTGTCATAGAGTCATGAGTGGGTTAGGTATGAAGAGGCCTTAAAGATCATCCAGTTCCAACTCTCCTGCCATGGGCAGGGATGCCTCTCACTAGCCCAGGTTCCTCATAACCCCATCCAGCCTGGCCTTGAACACTCCCAGGGATGGGGCATCCACAGCTTCTCTGGGCAACCTGTGCCAGTGCCTCTCTACCCTCACACTAAAGAATTTCTTCCCAACATCTAATCCAAATCTACCTTCTCTCAGTTTAAAACATTTTCCTCTTGTCCTGTCACCATATACCTTGGTAAAAAGTCTCTGTCTTTCTTATAAGCCCCCTTTACATACTGAAAGGTCCCAATCAGGTCTCCCCCCAGCCTTCCCTTCTCCTGGCTGCACCACCCCAGCTTTCTGCCTGTCCTCGCAAAGGAGGTGTCCCAGCCCTTCCAGCATCTCTGTGGCCTCCTCTGGACCTGATTCACAGCCCTGTGTCTGTTGTGCTGGGGTCTCACCAGCGTAGAGGACGGGAGGAGAGTCGGGACAAGACCCCAGTAAAGGCAGACAGCACTGCAGCGTCCCTCAGAGGGGATATTTTCACGTAATCACAGAATTGTTAGGGTTGGAAGGGACCTCTGGAGATTGTTCAGTCCAATCCGCCTGCTAAGGTAGCGTAACCCAGAGCAGGTGACGCAGGGATGTGT